>VWZF01001875.1:309828-596821 GCA_013396755.1 Sclerurus mexicanus
ATCTTTGTCACCCTCTGCTAGATCTGCTCCAGGAGCTCCACATTTCTCTTGTTCTGAGGAGCCCAAAACCGGACTCAGCATTCCAGATGTGCCTCACTAGGGCTGAGTGGAGGAACAGGATCACCTCCCTTGACCTGCTGGCAATGATGTTCCTATTGCACCCGGGTACCATCAGCCTTCTTGGCACAAGGGCACTGCTGGCGCATGGACAGCTTGTTGTCCAACAGGTCCTTCTCCGCAGAGCTGCTTCCCAGCAGGGCACCCCCAGGCTGTACTGGTGTCTGGGGTTATTCCCCCCCAGGTGCAGGACCCTGAACTTGCCATTGTTGAGCTTCAGACAGTTCTTTCTGCCCATCTCTCCAACCTGNTAGTGGCTCATTTGGTCCAACCTCCCCGCTCAGACCGGGTCATCAGACCAGGATTGTGTCCAGTCTGGAATATCTCCAGTGAGGGAGACTCCACACCCTCTGTGGGCAATCTGTTCAGGGCTGTCACTGCACAGGGAAGAAAGTCTTTCTCATGTTCACGTAGAACTTCCTCAGCATTAGTTTCTGCCCTTTGCCTCTTGTCCTNCTGCTAGATCTGCTCCAGGAGCTCCACATTTCTCTTGTTCTGAGGAGCCCAAAACCGGACTCAGCATTCCAGATGTGCCTCACTAGGGCTGAGTGGAGGAACAGGATCACCTCCCTTGACCTGCTGGCAATGATGTTCCTATTGCACCCGGGTACCATCAGCCTTCTTGGCACAAGGGCACTGCTGGCGCATGGACAGCTTGTTGTCCAACAGGTCCTTCTCCGCAGAGCTGCTTCCCAGCAGGGCACCCCCAGGCTGTACTGGTGTCTGGGGTTATTCCCCCCCAGGTGCAGGACCCTGAACTTGCCATTGTTGAGCTTCAGACAGTTCTTTCTGCCCATCTCTCCAACCTGTCAAGGTCCTTTTGAAGGGCTGCACAGCCCTCTGGGGTATCAGCCACTCCTCCCAGCTTGGTGTCATCAGTGAACTTGCCGAGGAGGCACCTGCCCCTTCCTCCGAGACATTGATGAATAAGTGAAACAATACTAGGCTCAGTTTAATATTAAAAATCGGATTGAGACTTTGTTTGTTGAAAATTTTGCATCGTCTTTCATTTCATATAGCAAACAATATGCAAAAACCCTCTTACTTCCATGCAAGATGTACAAACTGCTAATAACATTGAAAATCTCTGTTTTCCTCAAAAAATAATCCAGGAATTTCCTTTTAAATTAAGGAGTTAATATTTTATGTGATTAGAATTAACTTTGGGAACATTCGTCTCATCATTTTTGAATATTCAAGTCCATGATGTATTTTGAGCTAATTTTGGGCAGATTCATTAGGAAAAAAAGGTGTTGTTATTAATAGTAATTTGAAGGAACTTTTGTTGAAGATTAAGCTCCTGTTAAACTAGGTGTCTTACAAGTGATAAATATAGTAACAGTCTTACATAGAGAAGGTGTAAAGTCTGAGCCTTGAGTTAGTAAGAAGTTGCACAGTTATTAGCTTCTCATCTTCCAATATTCACTAAGACTGTTATCCTGATATAATCAACTTTAATGACACTACTTTCCTCCCTAGTACATTCTCAGAAGAGATCATGGGGAACAAAATCTTACTATTCAATTAAAAGATTGTGTACTCTTTTTTCAAGATCTCCTTGGTCAGAATCTGGTTTTCCATGGGGATATGGATTTGATATCAGTGCATAACACTTTTGATTAGAAATAAGAATCTTAGTTTTCCAGTCTTACTTGTGGACTGTGCTGGACCAGAGTTTTCAGTGAGAGAAAGTTTGCCTTAACCTCTTGAGCAGCTGAGCTCTGTTGTTTCCCTGCAGTCACCTTTTTTACACTCTCCTGTGGAGAAATAAGAACTCAGTTTAGTATGTTCTTTTTTGACTAATCAAAGCAGCTGTGTCTATAGCATTTTAAGAGAAAGGGTTTTTTGACATAATATCAGACCTAACTCAAGAGTTCAAGGCCTATAAAAAGAGCTTTTGGATATCTGATCAAGTCCATTATCTGGTGCAGGGACAGTAAAGAAAACAGGTAAAAGGAGGACAGTGTAAGAAAAGCTCCATGCAGATTATCCCTTTAGCCATTCCTATTTTTTTCATCATCAATAACAAGATTTATTTTTTTAGTTGAGGTATGACATTTAAGTAAAGTATCATTTGTTAATAGATAGCTAATGGACTAATTGTCTGCTGTAATTAGCTAGAAATCTAGTATGTCTTTATTTTAAATATTGAATGTCTCATTAAACTTCTTGTGAATAGAGGAAGAAGGTGCCATTAAACTAATGGTTTATACAAAGTGAAAATATTCTGCTCAAATGTAAGAATAATATGTACTACATTTCAGTTTATTTATCATGCTCATAGCTCACAAATAAGAAATCAACTTTTCATCTTTTTCAAATAACAGTGAAATCAAACTTCTGAAACTTGGGTGTAGGTCAGAACAATTCCCTGAATCTTTTTATGATAGAGATTGGCTTCTTCTGCTTAACATCAAGTGTTTTCTGAATTGCTTCAAACATGAATCCCCTCCCTCAGTGCTGCCCAGGTTTGGTGTAGCCCAGGACACATTTGGCTTTCTGGGCTCTCAGTGCACATGGCCAGGCCATGACAAGCTTCTCACTGACCAAGCTCCCCAGGTCCTTCTCTTCAGGGCTGCTCTCAGTGTTATGTCTTCCTTTCTTTAGAGGCTGCTAAATTGAGCCAACACTCCTATTTCTCCAGTCCTTTCTGAAGGTAGATAGAGCCAGAATTATACGAGAGTAGCTGCAATATGTCCTTATTGAAGAGACTATCTGTTGCCAGCCTGTACGGGGCTGCTTAGAGACAACAGCTCTGGGACACATCATGCACATACATTAGAGTTTATGAACAATGAACATCCTGCATTACACTCACAGCACGGTGTCATTGCAGGACAGTGTTACAAATTAGGGATTATCTTAAAAGTGAAGGTTTTATCATTTCTCTATCAGCATCTAAGACATTTTGACACATGAACCAGCAGTGTGGCTGCTGGGACACACTGGGAATGTCGCTGCACAGCTGGCGTGTCATGCAGTGTTTACCAGGAAGAAATAGGGACTTCATTTCCATCAGCTTTTGGCAGTACAGTTTACAACTATCCTTTTCTTTAAGGGGCCACTATAATTTTTATCATTAGCGGA
The DNA here is from genome assembly GCA_013396755.1 of Sclerurus mexicanus. NCBI lineage: Eukaryota > Metazoa > Chordata > Aves > Passeriformes > Furnariidae > Sclerurus > Sclerurus mexicanus. The sequence goes on from VWZF01001875.1 coordinate 313,033, forward strand.
AATAATTCCTGTATTGTAACCGTGGAAAGGCACTGGCTGCAGGAGTTCCACTGTGAATGCTAATCCTCTCCCGAGGCTGGCTCCCCCGGAACAGCAACAACGAGCAAATACTTACTGAAGTGCTCAGAATTCAGCTGGGTGCTGTGCGAGCACTCAGTTTATTTCTGTTTTCCAAATTTTGTGTTTTTAAATGTTCAGAAAGCAACAACGAGGGAAAGAAAAGCCTATTTAACTGTGCTCCTCTTGCCTCAAGATATCTCCATCCCAACATAAACTATGGGAAAGCTGGTATTTTTCTCCAGGGAAACTGGGTGGTACTTTTGTTTCCTGAAGCATCTTTGCCTTTAGTAACTTCTGAGCAAACCATATGTAGCACTAAATCTGGATTCAAAGAGTCCACTAATCCACCAAGATCCTGCATTGAATTTTATTGAAGTGATTATTTCCTAAAGAAAAGGAGTAATTCAGTTTTTCAAAGATTGCTGTTGGGCAGTGGAAAATGTATGTTCTCTCCTGGTTTCTTTGATGCCCGATGGAGGTTGATTTTTAAAACCCCTATAAATTCAGAATGTGAAATTACAATAAGTAGACAATGTTCTGTCAATTATTTGTTAGGAACACGGCTGGCTGGTGTTTGTTAACTTATGATCTTGTACATTGTGAACTTGCGATTCATATCTGTTTAAATGGACAGCACTTGTATGGGGTTTCTTAGAACTGAGGGATGGCTAATTTAATCATGGAATTTTAGTAACTCTCAGATGGCAATTTAAATACGGGTTAAAATATAATAAGGCAAAAATGAAATTATAAATGTCTATCTGAGACGATATTAGTTTTTGTGCAGGATAATTTTCTCTTGCAGATTTGTTTTTTGTTATTTCTCCTGTTTCAAGTCCCTTAAATAAACAAGCTCAGTTTGGAACAGTTTTAATTTGGGAGTTTTTGCATTCTGCTTCATCATCTTCTAACTGTAGTATAAATTTACACTAATCCATTCATTCTTCCTCTCATATGCAATCTGACCTCACATAAACTGATGTAAACAGAAAAATTACTTGTGCCAGCAAACATACTGTAATTTGAGGCTGTTAAAGTAGAGGTTAGAATCTGGCCATGAGTATAAATAGAATGTAATCTAATTTCCTGAGGTCTGCAGATTCAGTAACTTTTGATATTTATGAATTCAAACCCTAGCAATGGTTTATGCTGACATGCAGCTGCTTGATGCAGCTTAAAATTGGGTGAAGGAAAATTTATGAGAGGAGTGTATGTCCAACTTAGGACTGAGTGTGGAGGTAGGACTGTGAAAGAGAATCCTTCATTTCTAGTACTCTCTATCCCATCCCACACACACATACCTCTGCTCCTATTTTGTTTGCTTATAGTCTGGATAATTTTTTGCATATCTTGAAAAGAAACCGTGAAATTTAACTTGCTAAAGAACATTTTTCCCTTTTGAAAAAAACATCAAAACCACAATATGCGCCAAAATTCCAACCACGCTATCCACTGTTAATTTCTAGTATGCTGTTCTGCAGAAATGACGTCTAGTTAATCACAGAATGGCATTTGCTGAGAGGTGCCTTTTTGCTTTTCTGAGATTCCTTGCTGCTGCAGTGATGACAAGGACATTTAGGTGGGGGAAAGCAGCCCTGACCAGGTAGAACAGGGGTCTGTAATTTTCTTCTTTTTGTCCCTGGATATTATGACTTGGCTCAATAAGCATCAAGAATCCTGGTGGAAAGTCAGCACTAACCTTTTCATCACAACAGACTTCCCTAGAGCTGAACTAATGCAAATGTAATGGTGAGAGAGCAGAAGGAAAATAAGGGTCCGTGGCTTGGACTTCAGACTGTGAAATAGAGACTCATCTGGTCACTGTAGCCCTTCCATCAGTACATTGGCAACCTGCAATATCTTTAACTGGACAAATACCTTGCTGCTATTTCTATTCATTGAATCAGCCATGCAAAACGCACAAAAAAATAATTTGTTATGGAAACTAAATTACAGGCAAATCTCAAGTGTGTGTTCTGCGAGTTAATGATAGTAATGTTAAAAAAGATAACCATTGTCATTATATTCATGACTACATTTTATGCCTTAATTTTCAAAGGGAAATACTCATAAGTATTTAATCTGTTTTATATACATTTGGTTCTGTAAATTTTCTGCTGTAGTTGCATGCAATCATCAAGTTTGTCATCACAGGGCTGTATTGTTGTAGTTCTCATTCCAAATGAAGAGAGCATAAATTGCTGACTTGAGCAATGCAGTGTTTCTGAAGTTTGAAGTAAATCTTACTTGTGTAATTATCTTTCCCTATAGTAGGACCAACTAAATCATGATGCTGCCATACTCAGCATGATGTGTGAGTTTTCATTTTGCCTGATGCTGTAGAAAGACTTAAAGTTTCTACAGCTTGTGCAGTGGAGCTGGACTCTACTTTTAAGTGCTATAACTCACACCCTTGAAGCTCAGGAACTGTGTGAAGAATGCATGTATGCACCACTTTCCAGAAATGCTGGGAATGCCTCTCTGCATGTGACCTAAACTTTTTCAGTCCAGAGTGGCTCAAACAACAAATGAACCTCCTCTGCTGACAGAAGCCAGCCTGGATGAAATAGCAAGTGTGGAACCAAGGACATTGGAATTAACTTTAGGACTTTCCATAGTTAACTGAAACATGGTAAAATAGACTGTCATTGCCTTTAAATTAAGGCTAGAGAGTCTATGTGGGTGGGTTAAATATGTGCCTATTAGGGGACTGTGTATGCAAAAAATAGCTGATGTTTCTAGGAGACGAGGTAGACATACAAATTATGAGAAATGAAGAAATGTCATTACTATTTGTAGATGTGAACAGAGTTACAGAAAAATACCTTCTGTGCAAAAATAACATCATCCAAAGTTTGCAGAGGACCAGTAAAAGCAATTCTGAGACTTGTGACTTGCCATGCTTCTGGCAATGAATCCACATCTAGTTTTAACCAAACATCATTGTTCATTAAAGTGTTTAAGTGAATAGCAGAATTAGCTTGCTTTGGAAACCTCTAGACTATACTTTTCACATTCATTGAGATGAAATTTTCAGTATATTGAGTAATTGTAATCTCCTAGGCTTTGCACAATGAAATGATCAAGAGAAGCCTTGATTGAGATCAGAAGTGTTTTGTAAAACTCCATTGCCCAGTGTGACAAACTGTATTCAGAAATTCTTCTGCTCTGAATTGCAAGGGTGTACCTCACTTTGGGGGGAGGCACCCCAAGCGGTGGGACAGCAAGTTTACAATAATAGGGAGTAGTGCTGAACCAGTCTGGTGTTTATTGACTTCATTGGTAGCACTATTATTTATTGGTAGCATTATTACTTGGGTTTGCCAAAAGCACAGGAAAAAATGCTACTCTGCCTGTTACTACACAGTCTTGGCGTGTGTTACAGCTTATTGGAACAACCCATGTTTCTGTTTGAGTAACTGGAGGATGGAGAGCTCCTGGGAGCTCCTGGGAATGGAACGGTGTGATCTGAGCAACTGCCATGAAGTTTGAAATTGTGTTTCAGTTTTCATTTAAAGACACCAACTGAAGAGTGGAGTTGCTAATGGGCAGTGCTGAGATGTCCTGCACTGAGTGTCTCTCATTTCCATAAGCATTAAAGTATCAGGTGACAAATGGGACTACCTTCAGGGCAAAGAGTGAAGGGCACAGACCAGGGTGCTCAGTCATTTAATGTGTCTTCAGCTGATCAAAGACAGCTTCGTGTTCCTTGGATAGTTATCTGAAGCAATTGCAGGTACTTTGTAAAAAGCCAGTTAAGGTCCAACACCTAAGGAAGACTTACCACAAGGCCTTTTTGGAAAAAAAAAAAAAAAGAGTAGTAGATCTGGAAAGTTTTACCTCAGCCAGCTTAACTTCACTTCCCAGAAGAACACAGGAGGACAGAAAGATGTGTGGCCTACTTTGCTTCCCTAATTCTGTATAGTCAACAGAAAAGGGTTTCAGCAGAGAGTAATTCAGAGCACCAAAGCTGGGCCTTCTCCAAACAAGGCTCTTTGCTTTGATGCCCAGAGTCTGAGGTGGATGGCCTTTTAAATGGGCTACCTGAATTTGGGCATTACAGATACTCATCCACCTAGATATCAAAAAGTATTGTAAGCATTGGCACCTGAATGAATAACTCCTGACTTTAGGTACTTGAGTAAGGAGCAGAAATATGCTCCTACCTATCTTTAAGCTTCTTTATCTTTGGTGAAAATAAGTACTGGTAGAGGCAAGTGAAATTTCAGATTACTGGCCTAGAGTTCTCTAACTGTAGGAATATTTAAGTATTGGAATAAATGGACTATGGAATGGATAGTTCTAAAGAATATATTAATGAAATAGTTCTAACAGATACATTAATTAAATTAAATAGTTGTTAGTAATGGTTTAAGACGCAACAATCACTTTGGATTAGGACAGTAATAGACCAACTTGTCACAGTACTGGCCCCCCTGGTTTCTATGGTTGCTTTTTAATTATTGTACCTTTCATTAGGCTGTGAACAGGCAAGTTGTGGGTAGCATTTCGTTGCATTCCTTTAATTGCAGAAGAGGTTTAATTTTAGCTGTAAGAGAGTGGTGCTGCTTCTCTCAGTCAAGTTTATAATATCTGAATCATGTTCCACATGACAAGGGGAAAAAACCTGAAATACCTAATATCTGAAAATAGCAGCTGTGCCTTAAATTAGACTAAAAGACTGGGATGCTTTTCTGGAATCATGTATTAATAGATAAAGCTGATATATATGAATACCAGTAGCATAGAGATAAAGCTACAGTTTAGATCTCTTTAGAAATTAAATGTGTCACTTATGCATGTATGAATCAGAAGTCACATCTGAATGTGCCAAACTTCTATCAGCTATCATTAGGGTTTTACATCCTTTTTTTTTTCTTCCCCCCCTGCAAGTTTTCTGGCTTTTGTTCATATTTGTTCAGTGTAGGAACAATGGGCCCTTAACAGCAGGTGTTTGCCTTATTTCTGGTCAGTTATCAGCCTCTTGAGCAGAGAGCCTTTGTCAGGCTGTGACACAATTGCTAATTATGAGTGTTGCTATGCTCATACTTTGGAATACTAGTGGAAGATTTAGGTATTCAGAGAGACCTAAAATTGGCCCACCTTGCATCAATGTGGGATAAAAAGGCCTGATTTGAGAAGTCGACCTCTTGAATTCAGTGACATTTGGAGAAGTCCAAGTTAATATTTATGGCTCATATATAATTAAGTAGCAAAGACAGGTTTGCTTTTTCAGGGTACTCTCCAATGTTCTGAACTTGTCTACAAGTGGAATTTTGTTCCCACAAATTGTATTTCCATACCTCTCTCTCAGGATGGAAACCCTGTGCGTTCACATTACAGAAGAAGTTTAGTAAGTGTGTTCCCAAAGTCCTCTGTAGAGATGGGTCGCGCTTAAATTACAGAGACACACAGTGGCTGGAAATGAGAAGAGCCGCCCAGATGATGCACCCAGAGGTGGTGAGGGGCAGGGGGAAGCAGATAAGATCATGGGGAGGAGCAGCATGGTCAGTGCAGCTCTGAATTCTGAGGTAGCCCTGGTGCTGAGTGTGATCCACTCTTGTTGCCTAAAAAACTCATGCCCCAGGGATGAGCTGCAGTGTTCAGTTCTTTGTGACAGAGCTGCCACAGCTGATGGGTGACTGACGCCTCTCAAGCGAAATCAGGTGCCCTGCCATTTTTTATGCAATACCTACTAATAAGCACAAAATAAACACAAACAAATAAGAAGATACTGTTTGTGGTGTGCAGCATAAGGAAAACAATCAGCACACTCTTTTAGTCCATTTCTGTCTTTGATTTCAGCTCTCAGATAAACACAGCTTTCCATTCAAAGACAGTATTTAGCACAGCTAGCTTGAAAAGTGGGCTTGTTTATTTTTAGTGTTTAGAAGGATCAGCTCTCAGACAACTCATTTTTCACATAAACCAACTCATAAATTACTAGGATGCTATCTCAGTCACATCCCAAATATGCCAAATAAGTGAAGGTCACACAATGTAAATTGAAGCCGTATGAGTTCGTCTACTGGTTTTTATGTTTGTGTGCCATGAGCATGGTATTTCATCATCAAACCCAGAAATCCTTGGTGTTCAAGGATTGTTTTCTTATTTATGTTGGGACGTTTAAGGGTAAAACACCAAAAAGCAACAACAGCAACAATAAAAACTCCAAACAAACTAAAAGAACCCCACAAACCTCCCAACTCAGATCTTAGAAATCCATTAGAATCCAAATTAGAAATTAGAATCCAGTAGTTTTGGAAAAAATTCTTTTTCTGCCAAAAATGGGTCTATATCATTGCCAACCACAAACTCAGCTACTACTGACAGCCTTGGGTAGTCTATTCAAATTCCTAAACCTTTTAAGTGATAAGAATATCTTGTATTGTCTGTTTAAGTCATGCAGTACCTGAAAACAGTCTAAGTAATCAATTACATCAGAAATCTCCTGTAATTAATTGACATAACACAAGTAGCTTACCAATTGCAAGCTTACTAAGTAGTTGAAGTTTAGGCAGGATTTAGGTTTTCAATTTAAAAAGGCCTCTCTTTGCTGAGTCCTGGAGTATTACGTACAGCTGGGGACTCTCCAGTGCAAGAGAGAGGGAACCACCAGAGTTAGTCCACCAAGGGGCTGTCAGGATGATGGAGAGATTGGAGCATCTCTTCCGTGAGGAAAGGCTGAGACAGATGGGATTGCTTAGGTTAGAGAAGAGAAGGCTCAGGTGGGGAACTCATGAGTGTGGACAAATATCTGATGGGAGGGTGTAGACCAGGCTCTTGTCAGCTGTGTCCAGGGAGAGGACCAGAGGTAGTCAGCACAAAGTGAAACACAGGAGGTTTCCTCTGAACACAAGCAGACCATTTTTACTGAGAGCACTGTCACAGGCTGCCCAGGGAGACTGGGGAGCCTTCCTCCTTGGAGATATTAAAAGGCCATCTGGGCATAATCCTGGGCAAGCAACTCTATGTGACCCTGCTTGAGCAGGTAACTCCAGAGGTTCTTTCCAACCTTGACCATTCTGTTGATCCTGTGAAAACATCCAGGAAATTTCTCAATAAGGATAAACACCAGAGGGAATGCAAACAACACTAAATTATTTATTCAAAGGCCTTGTTTCCTGTTCAATGAGACTGAATGTTGAGGCACAGATTTTCCAAGCGGGGGCTGTTGTGCAGCCAAGGGCAGCAGTCACAGCCCTTCCCCTAATGGAATGTTTTGGCAGCAAAGTTTATCGTCTACAAGATCTGAAAATCTGGCTGGCCCTTGTGGGGACTGTCAAAAGTAGGTAACAGAAATGAGGGCTGTACTCAGGTTACTATTTTATACCCACCTTCATTTCACCCCCAGTCTAATATTCTTTCCTATTTTTGCAGGCCTTCATTGTAATTTTTTTTAATCCTCCAATCTACATTTGTGGAGACTTGTATGATAGGTAAATAACAATGTTTTGCACCTTTACTTATACTTAACATATATTACTTTTATTGTGTTGTTCCATACATAGCCGTAAATTAGTACTTTCCAGTAGATTTTAGAGTACCAAGAAATTCCACTTTCCAGTCATATGGACATTCAGGTCTGAAAAATATAAGGGTGAAAGATTGGGTGTGGAAAATGGTCAGCCAAGCTGAAGTTTTCACAGAGGTAGAACTTGATCAAGACTTTACAACTTTGGAAGTAATGGATTATTGCAAACAACAGTATTTCTTTTTTGGTTGTTTAAAGATTTCTCAGTCTCTAAAATCACACTTTGATTTATGCCCCTGCATTCTGGTGGCTTACTGCAAAATATTTATCTAATCAATTGTGAGACTGTCACAGAGGAAAAGTCAAGTGCCTATTTAAAATGCAAATTGGTATATTCTAAAAGCTGTAGTGTTTCTGTGTCTGCTACAGCATTCTGCCCCCTTTTGTGTTACCAGCATCCAATGATGCTGAATGTTTAATTGCATACTGAACTGAGTGACTGATTATAGTAGTTGAGGCCTTATTGTATTGCACATTAATATTATGAGGTGAAATTCTAATATGTGGCCCCAGGTACATGCAGGACTCAGTGGTCTGAAGGTTAGTCTAAAACTGATCTTAATGCAATTGCAAGTGTGCAGGTTTTGTTACTCTCTGGAGTGTTCGGGGGCAATTTAAAGTGTAAGATCCTATATTTGTGTAAGGCAGTTCCAAGTATGACTTTCCAATATTAGGCTCTTACAGGTAGAGAAAGTTGTGATTTCTTTTGCAATGACTTTAGTGTAGCAGTCTTTCTCTGTGATTGCTATCTGTCCAGATTTTATAGCTGTTAAGCACAGCTAGAAGTGAATAGAATACAAGCCCTAAAATGTCTCCCTTAGAAAGTGTGTCCTCCTCACACCAGCCATTCTCTTCCAGTTTACAGAACTTTCTAAGTCATGAGGCAAGATTAGCACTTTTCAGAATCCCTGGGTCTGAAGACAACTGAGAGACTTCAGACACATTTTTACACCCTTGATAAGGCTAAACTGTACTTTAATGGAGATCAGAAAGTGAAGCCATAGAAAATACTTGGAGTCATTTTAGAGCTGTCGTTTATACTTTTTTCCCTCTGTAATATTGCACAGACTCTTTTTGTCAGGCATTGGGAGGAAAAAAATCTGGCTTTTGCTATGGCAACACAGAGGACTTAGAAAATGATCTCTCAGCATGGAAGAATGATGACTCCTAAAATAGTGGAGAAGCACTGAAAAAGAGTGAGATTCTCTCTTGTGCCAAGGTCTTTTCAGCTCAGGAATGGGGATTCTCCCACAGAACTGGCTGTCATTCTCTCATCATTAAACTTCTTTAAACGTACAGTAATTTAGAGCAACCTATACACTGATCTAGTTTATGGCTGTCTGACTGTTGTTTGCAAGGACCTGTGTATAAATTGTGAGCTGTCAGAGTGCGACAGCACTTTACCCAACTTTAATGCATCCCCAGTCTGGAAGAGAGGGGGAGGGATAAATAGCAGAGGATGAGGATCCTCTCACTTTATACTGGTTAGTTCCAAAGAGCTCAGAGAAGTTTTGAGAAAATTAATGTTTTTAACCTGATTTAGGTACTTTGTACATTTCAAAGAATTTTCTATGCAGGTAGCAAATTGATCACAAACTGCTTTAGGAGATGGCTGTTCTGCTTCATTAATCCAAACAGTCAATAATTTATGGACAAAACAATGTCACAAATCTGTGAGGTGGTGTTTAGTAATACAGCATTGTGGTTGCCACCTTTGAATAAATCTAGGGAAAGGAAGACAGTTCTGCAAAGTTAAAATTAATTACTTCAATGATTTTAAAAATTACTCTGAAAGATGTCTTAGTGATATTTCCAGTTAATGAGAACGAATAAAAACAATCCATATGCCAGAATTTTTTGTTGCTGACATGTGCACTCCTCAACCAAAACATTAAAATAGAAATAAATATCAAAGCAGTGTCTTTTAATGCAAAGCTCAAGTACCAAGGAGATTTTTGTAAGGCTTAGTTTCCTCTGCCATGTGCCACATTCTGTGGCACCACACAGGATTTTCACCATTTGGAACCAATATCATGTAAAATGCACTTGCAGGGTTTCTGCATTGTCCAGTCCCTAACCTAGTTGTTCCTTTCATTCTTCTGTAGAGTACGTCTTACACAACAAAATAGTCATACATGGGAGATAATATATTGACACAAGAAGATCTACTTCATGTGCCCCTTGAGCTCACTGGTTCTAATCTTTTTTCTAATCTCACAGCTTTCTCAGCCTGCCAGCCAAATGTAGAGTGTTCTTCACCTAAACAGCATCACTGGCTGATAAGCGTTTAAAGGGCCATAGTTCCTGCAGCCATTCATAACACTTCTGTTTCTAGCCCAACATGCCCAAGTGAACGATGGTGTCTCGTAGCCATAATCAGTCTAGGAGTACTGTGAGAATTCCTTATTGTGGAGACTCCATGGTATTTGTTTCTGAGATCAAAGAGATGTCAGTGGTGTCCTTGAGCCCTATGAACTGCTGGAAGTGAAAACCATTTGTGTGTCTTGTTTTTCAAAAGCTGCTTATCAGCCTTATAGGCGAATGTATGTATTTAAAGGGGTCCACTGACCCAACGATATACAGGATGCACTGAGGTTTTTGTGCTCACAGTGTTGTTACTCTGAAGTACATGAGTAAACACCCCTTGCCTGCAGGAACAGTTACTCGAAAGGTTTTTGGAACTGCCATGTCTTGCTCTGTGCCTGTGCCCATATTATCTGAAATTGCTCAGACCTACACCTGCTGTACATACAACTCATCTGACAGCTGACATAACCCCCAGGACACTTACTCTCTAGACTCAGGGTTTCAATCCGTGGCCTTTCAGCCTATGTTCTTAAATAAATGAATGCTTCATTCTGTGTTAAGAGTCTCCCTCTGAACAAATCTCTCCAAACACACATATCCCATGTGGAGCTTGCAAGTCCTTCTTACACAGCTCAGCTATGTGAGCTTTATGTGCTAAGAGCTTTCTGTGTTCTGCAAACAATTATGTTTAGTGTGCTTGAGAGGGTTAGGAACGATCTACAAGTTTTGTGCTTTGATGAGGATTGTGATTTATTTTCTTCTTTACTACTGTAGTTGTGTTGGTACTGTCCCTTGAGTTGTTGCAGCTATTTTGCCATCAAAGGTGCCAGAGTATTTTATTCACCTTTTAGTAAAGGTATGTAATCTGCACACTCATAAATTCCTTTATGCTTTTATCACTAAAATGCTTAGGTGGAAGGGTGGGTAGAGTTATACTGTTCTAACTATTGCACTGCACGTAAGAAAACAACAGTTTTTATTTGTAGGCAAGATTGTGCTATCAGTAAAAGTCAACATTATTAAAAACTGTGTACTATAAATTGCACCTTGAGGGAGGAGTGTGTGTTGTGTGTTTTTTCTCTCTCTCTTTACAATTCAGGTATCTATTTGTATTTTATAGAATGTGAATGTGAAGTGCCTCCATTGCTATCAACACGGGGCCAGTTCCCCCTTTGCAGTCTATCCTGAATCTATTTATCCACTTGTCCTTTGTCTTCAGTGTGGTTCTTGCACTATCAGTCTACCATAGGATTCTCTTTATACACACACACACACGTATGTATGTGTGTATATATACATATATATTTATATATATGTCAGTTGAAGGGGCTTGTTCTCTTACCCACTGTTTTCACGTAAATGGAACACTTATGGTCTTATACTCTCTGTAACTGGGATTGAATCTGCTTTGTTTTATGATGCCAAAGCTGCCTTTCCTTGTTGCTTATCATCACCACGTTGTATTCTTGCACTGACATTGCTGATCCATGGGGAGGTAATTCCTGGCATGCAAAGGGCATGGCTGTGCTAACTTTTATTGCTGGCAGCTGTAGTTAACTCCAAGCACATTTAGATCTGCCTTCACATATAAATGGCTGATTTTGTAGTTATGAGAATCTTTGCACCCTTGATGCTCCAAGATCTTATCTATATGCCTCCCATGCTGCATCCAGAATGAACTAATTCAGTAAACTGCTGAAAGAAAAATCACTCTGTCAAATGGAGGCACTTGGAAGCCCTGACTTTCTGTATTGTTCTGGGCTGAGGTCTGTGGAATTTTGGTGATACCGGTTTCTAATGGCTGCTGGATCAGGTCTATGGCTCGAAGTTTAAAGATCAAGGTAGTGAAATGAAAGCCGCTTTTCACTGTCTTGGGTCAGTAAAGGCCTTCATCCCTTCTCTTAGAAATTTTCTTTTGGCTTTTGGCTATTAAATTTTATCACGCCTACATTTTGAGATTGTGTTATAGAAAACCGTCTTTGGTATCTGAACCTATAAACACACTAATAAAGAAATGCCTCAGTGAAGCAATCAGAAAAACATCTAGAGGGAACTTGGTGGTACTCGCAGGAAGATTATTTTCCCTGGTACATCCTCTGAATGTCAAATTCTCACCTGCTGAAAATGTACTGACAAAGAAAGCATAAAGACAATTTTTTTTCAGGGATACATCAACACCTCACAAATGGAGAGAAGAGGAGAAAATTCTAAGTTGCAGTTATCAGTAGACTTCTCTCTCACCTGCTAACACTGGGAGTTTTTACTAGAAAAGTAGTTAATGAAAAAAATAGAACGTGAGCTATGATTTGAAAAGTTCCTTATGCTAAAAGGAAAGGACAATGGTATTTATATGATCTTTAAAAACTAAGCAATAATGACACATGAAAGGCTCGAATGAATGGAACAAGGGTTGGTTTGCTGAAGTGTTTCATAGAAATCTCTTCCCCTAGAAGCATCACTAAATTGATTAACTTATTAGGAAAGCATACACTTTCACTGAAAGAGAAGGAGTTTTTTATCCTTATTTCTGCCATCTATGTGTTCTGGTTGATGTTAACACATTTTAATCAAAATAAGTTGTTTAATAGCTTGATAACACAGAAAAAAAGATCTTGTAGTCCAGGACAACTAACAAGTACAAATTGGACTGGCCATCTTTAATTAGAACATTGTGGGGTTTTTGATTTCTCCTGTTGTAGTACAGGAAATCTATCCTTATAATAAAAATGTTCTCGGGGGAATAGAAAGAAATCTGAACCATGGAAATTTAAATGAAAATGCAAGAAGTGAAATGGAGTGAGCATTGCCATTTGAGATAAAGTGCTAATAAAACACTCAGGTATTAGCTTCTGAAGGAGATTTTTATAGAAATCCCTTGCAGCACTGGAAAGACTGGTATAATATTGTAATTGGCATCCCTGACTTGTTTTATGTATACTGCAAGAAGTTTTTTGTCTCTGGCTTGCAAAGTTCATGATAAAGCAAAGCTCCCAGAATTCCCTGCTCTTTAGCTTTGCAGGTCTAAAGTATTTAAAAATATTTAGCCTTTTGCTAAAGTATCTGTGAAGCTACTGTGATGCTTACAGGATTTTTTCTTTATAGTATAGTGGAAAATAAACCAGTTTAGCCATGAAACAGAGAGCACAATCATCATCACTTTTGGATAATATTTTTTGCGATAGTTTTGACAAGGATTCTACTTAGCAGACTGTGAAAACATGACCTTCAAAGTTATGCTGTGTTATAATCATGTGTACAGTGCCCTGTAACCAAATCCAAAGCTCATGTATTGCGTGTTTGGGTGTCATTTTTCAAAACACTTTTATTGCTCATCTAGGCCTGGAAACTGTGTTAAAACCAAATCAAGCATTCATTCCTGCAAAAGAGGCAAAAATGCAGTCTTATTAGCTGTGACAAAATCAGCATCAGCTCTGGCATGAGGGGGATTACCAAAGGCAAAACAAACAGGAGTGTTCAGGAGCTGAAATATTTGATTGAGATATTGAAAGTGCATTACAAGTATTAGCAATTCTTTGCAGGCCTTCTCACATGTCCTAGTGTAATTACAGTGAGGAGGAAAAGATTTTCAGGTCAGGTCCTTAATTTAGATAATTCTGTCTTAATATTCAAGTATAATAAACCAAAGGATTAGCATTCTGAGTGCTGAAGGGATTTTTGTGCCTTGCAGCATTTCACTCCAGCCAGCTTTATTGGGGATATGTTTAATATCTTTCTTGCTTTATAATATGGACTCTGCTCTACAGAAATGGAATTAATATTTTGCTTATTTCTTTCCTTCCTAACCATCACTCTGGAGGTGGCTCCTTTGTCAGCCACTCAAATCATTATTTCAGCAGCCTGTAGGGGTGGGTGCTCACCAAAGGTGAGCAGGAGTCTGGGCACAGTGTTTCAGAGATCTCCTTTTTCTGATGTGTGACTTCCAGGGAGCTGCAAAATTCACCCACCCACGTACTTCCCTTGTGTGGATTTTGCAAGTACTTACCATTGAAAACACGGGTACAAAAATGGTAATGATTGAGACATTCCATACTTAAAATATACTTTTGTCTCTGTGAAATAACTGTTATTGAACAGTGAAAGCATAGGCTTTGTTTTACTGCTATTCATCAAAATCTCTTCCCGTTTCACAGAAATTTGCTCTGACTTGACAAAATGTATGGTTTCTTGAGTAACAACCTATATTAACAAACACAAAGGTTAATAGAATTTGAGCATCTTGAAATGTGATTTAATTTAAAGACTGTAGTCTGTGAATATTAACTACTAACAAATTAAATTATTCAATGACAAATCACATCAGGCTGGCACCTCTGTAATATCAATCGTTTTTGCCACTATAATAATTCTTCCAAACAGTAGGATGCAGGCAGACTCTGCATTAATGTTTTGGCTCAAGGTGTTCATTTGTAAATGAACAATTCATCATGTGAAGGAAAAGGGAAATAGCTCCAGGTTTGTGTCAGATTGCCCCAGTGTTAAGTGCTGCTCTTTGATGTGACATTGTCTAGACCTAATGCCAGTGGGAGTAATAGAGGGGGAGAGTGGCCATTCCATTATTTTGGATGAATTAAACTACTGGCTGCCACTACCCAAGTATAATGTTTTTAGTGATCCATATCCATAACTTTCATTAATGAAAAAATTGATATGCTAGGTGTTTGCTTCCAAACTTTAAAAATACAGCCTCTATATACATATACCATTAAAAAATAAGTACCTAGGAAGTATCTTAAAGTTATTTATTTTTTTTTTTCTCTTTGAAAAATAGAGTCAGGGCGTGCTGAGATTAACAGGAGTAATTCTTTTGTTTTCTATTGACTTACTATTAGCTTTTATAGGAATGTATTACTGAACTGCCACCAGGGATAGAATTTATTCTGGCAACTATAAAATGAAATTAACAATTGGAGGGTTATTGCACAGTGCACCATGCGGGAAGGAGGTGCACCCGTCACATATAACAGTATACCTTGCTGCCAAAATTTATGCACACAGAATGTAGATAGTACCAAGGCACAAGTTTGTCCCCCAGCTTGCAAAAAAATGAGCAGAACAGACTTTAGACTTCCTAATGCTGTTGTAAATAACTAGATTTTAGGATACATTTCTGTTTGTTTGAAATCTTTTTTATTTGTCTATTCCATGGAAGAAAATCTTATTATAAAATGTATTTTGTGTGTATATGTTGGAGACTAGAAATATTAGGATTGTAAAGAAAATTCAATTTTTATCCCAGAATACACAGCATACAATGGTTTAACATCTAACAGAGTCAAAGAGCTAATTTGAATGTCTCTGAATTCAATCAATACTTTGATTCTGCTAAAAATAACCCTGAGTATTTCTTAATGCTATTAAATTTATGTTTATTGCAGGGCTACATGCCAGGAAATAGATATAGTTTGGTCATCTTATTTTAAAATAATGCTGTATACTTTTGAAACAAGGCATACAGCTGCTTTCTTTGACCTTACTGTGTTTTTAATAGGCATCCTCACTTCTCAGTCAGTCTCTTTTGAGATACTCTTTATCCTTTTTACAGGTATTAGCAGTCTTGATATAAGAAAACTAAATCCAACCAGAAACCTCTGCAAGGTCCTGAAGGTTTGTCTTGTCCATGGGATTTCTTAAATTTAGGAAGAGTTTGTCTAAGTGGAAAACACACAACTGCTCCAGTTACAAGGTGTCTTAGAGTACTGTCTTTGGTGCTCCAGCAGAATATTGATGTTCCATGCAGCAGACATGCCAGGTTACCTTGACCAGCCAATATGGGATTACAGCTGCGTTAGTATATTTGACCTCCCTGCTTGCTCTCAAATGATCAAAGGGACTTGTGTTTCTTCTCCCAAGAGCCACCTGCACAGCACAGTAGACTCAGGTTAGGCATTCTTCCCCATTTGTTGCTGAGTCTTTAGAGGATAGCAACTATTTGGTACTATCATAAAGCAGTCCCCTCCTTAGTGTTCGTTGTCCTGTCATACGTCTCTCTTTTCTGCTTTGGGTGGTTTAAACACCTTTAGATGCTTTTGGCAGTCTCCTCACTCCAGAACAATGTGAAAGTCAGAGAAAAATTCAGCTCCTGCTTTCTCAGCCTTATCAGTCCTGCTGGTGCTCAGTCTGAGCAGAGTCATGTCAGTGAGAAACGCTTCACATCATAACAGTGTGACATAAACCTGGAGCTGTTTCCTTTCTGTTTCACAAGATGAATTGCTCATTTGTAAATGAGCACCTAGAGCCAAAATATGAGTCCTGACTTTGATTACATTGAAGTGTTCAGAAAACTCTCCTAGTTTCCAATTCACAGCAAACTTGGAAAAACGTACAGTGTTTACTGACAGGTTAATAAAACTTTTCAAGTCAACAATTTACAGCATTGCGCAGAGTCACTGGAGAAACTGAAGCTTACTCTTATGCTGAGACAAAGACAAAGGAAATAGCCCAACTATCCTTTGTTTTAAGGTCTGGGATTTTGTTGAGCAGAACTGTAGTTCAAAACTTAACTTTTTTTGAAGCATGAAGGCCTACTGCCATGATGGCAGAATTAATATTTTCCAGCTCACACATTTATTTTATTACCTTTTTGAACTTTATATAAAGGATTTAACAACTTTTCAGTGTCTGGAGCTGTATGTTGTATTGTAGTTACTGAATCCCTGGTATTAAATACCACCTAACTACTTTGCTAATTACTTTCATTGTCTTTTGAGTTTCAGGCCTCTGACTGGTAATGTTACATAAAATATCAAAGCACTGTAGGATATTCTAGTTAATATAAAGCCATCAAAACCAAGATAAATTGTTCTATGCTAAGCCCTAGAAGTTTAGGACTTTAGGTATAGTAGAATCAGATTTGCTGATAGAACAGCCATGTGCCAATGTATTAATAATTATTTTTCCTTGTTTTCATGAACAGGCAATACGTCTGTATATATAAACCCCTCATGGCTTAGGATTTAGTAAGTAGGATTGGTATGCTTCTTAAGTTACAGCCTTTCCAAGATGCTCAACTTGGCTCCCAAGGGAAGCTAGCAGTGCGAAACCAGTAACAAAATAAAAGTACAAAGATACTTCCTAAAGATTGAGTTTTGTACTACAGCTCTAATTATCAGTGTTAGCTTAACTACCATTGTAACAGTGATTAAATAACTAACGTGCCTATGCTTAGCAATCCCCTGAGTCCTTACAGTTTTAGAATATAAACAGGTTTCAGAATAGAGGGAAAACCTTAATTGTTGTCACTTTTTTACTCCAGGATGTACCATTATTTGCTTTTCTGGTCTTTTAACAGGAATTTTTAGAGAACTGTCTAAAATTACTCAAGTATTTTTTTCTCCTGGTAAAAAATATCTGAATCCTGGTAAATTGTAAATGCTGTGGTTATTATTCATTGCCATAATCAACATTGCATTTCATCTGCTATTTTATCCTGAATAATTTTCATCACCTGAAAACGTTTTATCTCACTGTTCACTCTCTTTTCATATTCACTCATAAATATACTGAATAGCATGTGTTTGCAAAATGGATCCTACTGGACCTCTGTGACAACATCGTCAGCAGGGAATGCTGCCTATTTCTTTTTAAACTTGTTTCTTAGTTCTTCATGTTACTGATCTGCAAGAGAACTGTTCTCTTTTATTGTGTGAGAGCTTTACTTTTTCAAGAACTCTTTCAAGAATCCAAGGGCAATTATTGGATCACACTGTGCCTACCCACGTACTGTTGACTCTGTCAAAGAACTGTAAGAGGCTTGAAGGACACACCCCTCACCTAAAGAAGCTGCATGACTTCTCCTCTTATGGTCATCCAAATTCTGCCAGTTCTAGTTTTCATTCTGATTTTTAGCCATTTACCTGAGAGTCACAATTACTTTTCTGTAGTTTCTTCACCTGGTGGAGTCCCTCTCAAAGACTGAGGTTGCATTTGCTGCCTTCCATTGCTCAGGTGCTGAAGAGGATTTAAGTGACAGGTTTTATGACACCACAGTTAGGATGTGTTTTGCTTCCTATTTATGTGTAGTTAACTTTTCTCTAAGGACTTGAGTGCGCAGGAGAGTACAAACCAGCTGTTTAAAAGCTGCATTTTATTCACCTGCTTCACTGAGACGAGAGACACTAATATTTCATTACGGCGTAAATCAAATGTATTATTCAGCCAGTGTGACCTTGCCAGCAGATCCTGAATATCTTCCAGTCCTTGAGATTTTATTTAGTACAAATGGATCACATTCAGTGTTAGCTGGAAGAAGATCAAATGTAAATGCTGACTTATTGGTTATTAAAAAACCGAACAATTTATTAGATATCAATAGGATATATACCTATCACTGTGTTCACAACAGATAACTAAAAGCACACAATAATCAATGCAAGGGGAAAATCATACTTTATTCCTTATTTCCATCTGATGTTAACAAAAAAAAGATGAGGGCTTTATACTCCCATTATCTTTTTTTTTTTTTTGTCAGAGTAAGCAACTGTCCACAGGGGCCTCCCCTTTTATTTTACAACACACATCTTGTCAGGAGAAACAGGGGGCATGAATTTTACTAGAAGAGCAATTCCCTTTATCGAAAATTGCTTCTTTGTCTGTGAGTATTTTCAGTTCATTTTAGCCTGCTCTCACATGGCCCATGTTGGCTCAGTGATTTGAAACCCAGACGATTTTCAGACCATTTGTTTATTTCTTCTAAGTTACAATTGTTTGCATTTTAAATTTTATACATGCTGGTGATTGTTAGCTGGTTTTATTTATGCTCACTCTGTGCTGACCAATTCCCTACAAATCCACTGTAAGACATTGGCAGAATTCTTTTTTTTTCCCCCCTTTTTTTTTCCAGCCAGGTCAGGATACTGTTGAAATGACTCAACCATTTTCCTGAAGAGAAACAAGGCCATACTAAAATGATTTTGCTTTCTTTATTTTAGTAGAAAAAATGGATATATAGAACATCAGACTACTTTGTTTGCCATTTTTGTTTTCTCTTCCCAGTGCAACACCTCATGTAGCCAGAACCACAGCACGGGTGGCAGCAGAAAAACTCAGCCTGAGTTTTCTTGTCCCTTTTTAGGAAAAAGTTCTTACCACCAGTTATTTGACATCTTGCATTACTTCCTTTACCGAGGGACTAGCAAAGTGCTGTACGTTTATTTCTGGCAAAGCTGAGCTCCTCAGGAAACAGAACAAGTCCTTTACTGGTGTGACTAAGATATGTCTCTTGCTGGAAAGAAAACACTATTTAAACACTATTAAATCACACTTAATTTAAGACAAATCAGAATAACTTCCCTCTAAAACTGCCTGCTGCCAGGAAATACTTTTAATGGCAGTCTTACATCTACACAATAGACAGTCTTTTTAGAAAGTGTCCACTGTATTGTTTAGGATCACAATGCCAAGTCTGGAAAGCTTCAAATTCTGCTAGATGATATTCTCTTTTGAATATTCTCTCTTTTTTTTTTTTTTTTTTGGAAATATCTTAGGCTTTGCAATCCACATATTTTATTCCTTCAATATTCTAGGGGTAGCTTTCAGTGCATTTCTGCTGGAGACCTGTGTGGTTGAGCAAGGAGCTCCTGACAAATCTCAAATGGAAGAACAAAGTTTGCAGAATGTGGGAAAAGGGACAGGCCACTGGAAGAAAGATAGGAATGTTGTCAGAGTATGCAGGGATGCACTGAGGAAGGCTAAGGTCCATTTGGAATTAAATCTGATAAGAGATGTCAAGGATAACAAGAAGGGCTTCTTCAATTCTAACTAACAAAAGGAAGACTAAGGAAAATGTGGGCCCAGTGTTGAATGAGGTGGACATCCTGGGAATGGAGGATCCAGAGAAGTGGAGTTCCTGCATGTCTTCTTTGCTTCAGCCTTTACTGCTAATGCCAGCCCTCAGGAATTGTAGAGCCTGCGATCAAGAGAGAAAGTCTGGAGAAAGGAAGACTTTCCCTTGGTCAAGGAGGATTGGATTAGAGATCCAACAACAGCGAAGAGAGGAAATTTAAAACTTTCACCTGGAAAGCAAATGTGAATAAAACCATTCTGTGCAAAAGCAACCCTGTGTAAGCACAGGAAAGAAAAGCTGTTACAATTCACTGGTGTGAATATCCAGCCAACACCGAGTCCAGCTGGCAGCAATTGAGAGGAGCTGAGCCTTGTTTCTGGAGACAATAATGGAAACAGCAATCACGTTCCTTAGAGATGGTGTGTATTTGGAAGCTCTGAAAACTGACATAGGATCTTCAATGGATTCTTCTCGCTGACATTTTTGTTTTTCTCATGGTCCAATTAATAAAGGAAAACTTAGGGCTGAAAATGAAAAATTCAGCAATAAGGTCTTTTCCTAAAGACGTACACACCAATTCGGTGGCTGATTTGGATGCATGACAATTACCAGGTCTTGTTCACATGCACAAAGGTTATAAAACTGATGGGACAATGCAGCACCTCTGGCCCTTTGCAGTGGTGTTTGAATACATGCTTTAGACACTTAGGACACTGTAATTAGTAGATAATGCGAGCAGTTATTGGTATTTCTGAAGTATAAACATCACGGCTTTTTGCTGCATTGTGCTCTCCCCAACATATTTAGCCACTGTTTCCAGCTTGACTTATGTCATTTTTGCAGCATTGACATTGAGTTTTTTGTTGTGCTTAAATAACATTGCTTGTTAGACTGTGGTTCTCTTTGCTCATCCCTGCTGACCTCAATGTTTCAGTTGATATTACTGCCTGTAGCATTCTGGCACAGCCTATTGGAGTCAGTGATTTTTTGTTTCTATTTTCTACAGCCTACTCAGTAACATATCCACTGCCATTACAATTACATTAATGACCCTCTGTTAAATTACGAAGGTGTTTTGCCCTGCATTTCCTGTCAGACCTACTTCTGGAAGTCATCACCTTTCTGTATGTGTGGCTTAGGAAAGCTCTGTGATACAAATTTTTGGAGGCTGAGCAAATATTCCGAGGAAGCATCACAACACTGTTGCCTTGTTCATATAATCCTTTAGGTATCTGTTTGTGGCCATTCAAGGGAAGGGGTGCAAGGAAATTGTGATCTTTGCTCTGATAGATAAGGCCATTTTGTATATTCAGTCTGTGATGCTTATTACTTTTAGGCAGATACTGTAGAGATCCGTAGTCTTCATGCTTACCAGTGTCTTTCTCCTCTATGAATTCCTTCAATTCTGCTTAGTAAGAGGATTCAGTCTGTAATTGTGCCATCCAAGAGGGATAGGAATATCCCCTCCAAGCTCCCCAGATTTGAAATGGTAGGACAGATAATGTCAACTAACAGTGAGCGTGGTTGAGGTCTGCTGTACTAACGTCAGCTTGAGTGCTTCTTTTTGACTCATTTCTTTTTTTAACATACCAGCTAGCATAAAGGGAAAATGACTGAATAATGCAGTTCTTAATTGGCTGCAAATAGATAGAAATATGTGTTAACATATGGTGACAGTTAATGGGGGCTTACTCTCTATAAAAGAATTCTATCATCTGTCCAAACGATCTCACCACAGAAGCATGGCAACATTTAGTGTGATACATGTTTCTTTCAGTGTTTTTTACATGATAGCTAGAGCTCAATATTAACCAACTCTGCTTTCTGTGGCTTGGCAGCAAATATGATCTTTGATCGTATATCTCATTTGTAACACATTTCTTTTTCGTTTAGTAATTTCGTGCAGTTTAGTATAAATGTACAAAATAAACATGCTTTGCTGGCTACTAAACCACAACAAATGTGTTTTTCCCACTTAACAATCTTTGCAGTTAGCCTCGTGCATAGCAAAACAGAGACTGTGGAGCATATGTGAGGATTCAGCATTACTGGCAGAAGGAAAGCTTTTTAAATGTGAAGCACACCCACTGGGCAGTTCAGAATCTAGGGCAAAAGTTGCTATTTCACTCACTGATTCCTTATATTTACAAATCTTTTATATAAAAATCTGTAGCACTTATTCGAAAGCAGCTCTGTAGCTGTTCTGGCAGGTGGGCAAAGTGCTTTGAAATTTTCAGCCTTAAAAAAAACAACTGATGCTTGATAATGGATGGTGGCAAACAGTGCATTGCAAATAGGAAAAGGAATACACTGGGAATGGTCACTTGCCTCTGAAGGATGAGTTAATTTACTTACAGCTGGTTTGAGTTTGCACTGTTCCTCTCCATCACTCTGAATTTTGCAGACTGAAGCGAATCTTACGCCTCAACAAAACCAGGTGTGCACAGGCACAGTCTTTATAGATTTTCATTCATCAAAAAAGACATTTCACTTTCCAAATATGCCATAAGTCTCGCTTGTCAACTTACATAAAGCTTATTTGAATTATCCTCTTAGTACAAATTAAGGAAGGTTATAGTCTGTATATAGATTCTTTTGTCTGCAAGTGCCACCTCTGTGAATTTTCTTTGGACTGTGCATGAACCACAACCACAACTACATGCAGCTCAGGGAAGAATAAGGGTGTTTTTAACTGTATGCTATGAAGGGTCATTTAAAAAAAATTCTAAAAAATTCATGTTTAGCGGTAAACTGCCTTTGATCCTAGCAAGGCCTGGTGGTGCCCCCATCAATAACTGAGTGGTACCTTTGTGAGCAGCCTGTTGATTCCCAGGTAGCTGCTCCTCGAGCATGGCTCTAAACTGCAGGATGTGAGGAGGTTCTGGTAAAAGGACAGGGCTACAGTCTAGCCCTTGACACTTGGTCAGTGGAAGGTATGGCTTAATATTAAAAAAAGAACTTTTTTAGTGTCCCCAGAATTCTGATAATTATTCACATCTCATGAACTCAAAAATCTGTAAATAGCAGGCAATCGTGCACCATTTGTGTATGGTCCCCCTGCAGTTTTACTTAGTCCTATAATATACAGTTAATGTGGAAACCTGTGAATCATTCCCAGGGAAGCATTATCATGCTCTGTAGACACCTGGATTAAACATTTCCTTACACACTTTTACAGATGCATTTTTTACTCTTTAATGTAATTCAGATAATGGTACAAATTGTTGGTATCTGTAAATTAAATCCATTTGATTGCTTGCATTGCCAAATACACTAGGAGAAATCTTATCTTTCTGTTGTTTACTATTTTACTATAACATTGTTCTTCTGTAGCAAATGCCATCCCATCTGTGGGAGTTGCACACAGAAGCTGTAGGAAGTCTCATAGTTTCCATATGTATGTTTAGTGAGATTCTGGAGTTTTGATGTATTGTGAAGGTGGCCAGACCTCTCAGCAGATTTCAAAGTCAATTTACAATTTTTGTATTACTCCTCTCATGTTTGATGCAGCGTGGCTTAGATTCCCTCTCCCCATTTGCATGACGCATGTTGTCTTCTCCTTGTAGCAATGCTGGTCAAGGGAACGTGGAAGCTGTAAGGGTCAGGAACAACCACTTCATTAACTTCTGCAGCACTGGAAATGCCTAGAAATGTGTATGGAATGAAGTGTGGATGAGTCAAGTCTCCCTTTTTCTCTCAGCATATGCCAAAGTGCCAGTCTTTTACAGGTGCAAGTCAAATGAATGGGCTTCTAAGGATGAAAGAAATGATGAAGTGCTGAAGTACTGCAGTTTTTATGGGAGTTTTTCTGCTCTGCTCTGCTAGCATCAGGTTATGATTGCTAAAGGTGGCCTAAACTGGCTGAAGATTGCATTGTCTCTTTAATACCTGTAACTATAATTTAGCCTTTTTTCACCCTAAATGTGGAAAAACATTAAACCATTGGAGACTTAAAAAAATTCAGAGCACAGTTAAACAGTGAGGTCTCAGCACCGTGATATGCCACTGTAACCCACTGTTTTCTATTTCTGAAATAATTTGAATTGTTCCATAGTGCATTTTATAATACCTTAGTCTAAATTCATTCTTTGTAAGAACATATTCTCTTACTGGGGAAAAAAAATCATAAATTCATCATTATACTGATTCATATTTTATGAGAATCAAGAAAATAAATTATGTAAAAATTTTAGAATACATTTTCCCTGACTTTCATAGCATTTATATTTTGATAAGGTGTCTTCCAGGTTATATAAACATTGAGCTTGAGTTTTAACATGTGAAGAGACAGAAAATTAAAGTTTTCTTCCTCACAAGTAAAATAAAAACCCAATAATTTAACTTTGTGTAGTAGGTGCAACATTGTTTAACATACTTAAGTAATCCTGAAAAAGATGATGAATAGGAAGGCAACAAAATTTACAGAGTACAGGTATAAGGGTTTCTCATCACTAACTGAAGGAGGCTCGTTATGGTGTGGGATGGAAATGTTCCTACTGGTTTTCTGGTTTAAACATCAATAAACTTAGTGGCTCCGTGGTCTTATTCAGTACCGTGTGCTGATGGATGGGCTTCACCAGCATCACGACAGCAAATGAGACTCATCACCAATAAATGCAAAGTATTAAAACATCCATG
Organism: Sclerurus mexicanus; assembly: GCA_013396755.1. Taxonomy (NCBI): domain Eukaryota; kingdom Metazoa; phylum Chordata; class Aves; order Passeriformes; family Furnariidae; genus Sclerurus; species Sclerurus mexicanus. Next base: position 337,374 of record VWZF01001875.1, read on the forward strand.
AAAGTGCAAAGGATTTGGGATTAATTATTCAGTTCAGGAAAGGGATTTGGGTGTTGTTACAGACAGCTTAATGAAGACTTTAGTGAGGGCCAGAAGTCCAAAGAGACATTAAGAAGCATAAGGAATAGGATGCGGAATAACATACAAAAGACTATAATTAGACCTGATTGGGAAATGTTCCCTCAGCAATGGATAATTTTGATAACCTGAACAAAATCCACACCTTTATATGTAAAAAAAACCCAACTGTGCAGACCAAAAATTTAATAACATTCTTAAGTAGTCTGGTCAATTAATAGCAAGAATAAAAATAAGAACGATGTTAAAAATTATTTTTGAAAGAGGCAATAAGGTCTAGTGTTTCATTTCCATGCTTATCCCAATAAGGAAATATTTAATAGGGAAGACTGATTATACCACAGATTTTAAAAAACTGTTGTGCTAGCCACTGTTAGGAAAAGAGGGAGGATTATAATGCTGTGACCTAGAGAATCAAGTTAGTGTATTGTTGCTCTATTCTTGCCCTTTGCCTATGCTAGGTGAAAATTAAACCATGGCAGCATTTCAGCCTGAGCTCTTTTGATGGAACTGGGGTCTGGGCAATGTGCATTAAAAGGTGTCTTGTAGATCAAAGCAAAATTGTACAAAAATTTCTACAAAAAACACATGAATATTATTAAACTACAGGAAATTTGCTGAGTGCTCTTAGATGAAAGATAGAAATGTTTTGAAATTTAGTCTTAAAAAAAAAAGTTTATTGAAGTTAATTGTTAGTGCAAAGTAATACAGGACCTGGTTCACAGAACTGCACTCCATTGGCCTCAGTGCAGTAGAATATGCTTACTTTTAATTGTAATGGTTTTATTGGATATCTGCTTTAGGCTGTACTAGAACAGACACAGTCCAGACTCCCCACTTGTGTAAGTTACTGTAGCTCCCTAGGGATCTTAATAATTTTAGCAGTCATGATCTGATCCAGGATAGCCTGAGCACGGAATTTCCCTTTGACCTTGTGACATTTTTTAAATTAATTTCATAAGGAAAGTAAATACAGCTTTTGTAACACTATTTTCCACAGCGTGAAGAAGCAGAAAGATCACAACCTCCATCAGTAAGTAAAGGATACTGTAAAACACCTAAATGGAATGGAAATAATCACTTAACTCTCAGGGAAAAATAAATTCATTAGTGTTTGTCTTATCCCCCAGCCAGAGGAAACTAAATATTCAGTGCTTTGCCTTCCCTCCATCAGTCTCAGTAAATTCTCGTTTTCTTTTCTTGTTAATCAGGAATGTTTGTTTTTCCCTCCCATCCTTTGGCATCTTCCCCCACCCCATTTTTTTTTTTAAATTCTAGCAATACTGTATTCTTTAGAGCTCTTATATCCCATCTCCACTTTTCTCTCCCTTATCTTTTTCTTCCCTCTGTCTCCAGAAAGTTCAGTGTGCAAGTTAATCTAACAGCATGAAGCTAACTGATATGATCAAGACTTGTGAAATAGAAACTAAGCTCTGACTGACTTTTAGAGCTTACTGGTGGCAAATCTCACATGAACAAATTGGTTCTTGACATTCAATCAGGTCTGCTTGCCTCTTAAAATATGCTTTAAAATTAACCTGTCAGCCTTTTTTCTGGAAATGTTGTACAATTGTTTCATAAAACTTACTTTTCCATAGAACAGTTCTTGATTTCATAAATATAATCAAAGTCAGTTGTAGTAAATTCACACTTCATTCTAATCCCATATATTAGTGAGAAGTTATAGTATTCTTCTGCATTTCTGTAAAGATTCAAGCTTCATAGAAAAAACTAGTATTTTCTTTACATGGTTAATACCTTAGAGAGGATGATATTAATCGTATCATACATAACGATATAAGATTCTACTCATGTAGTCTATATTAAATCCTCCATATTTATGATTCTACTCATATAGAATCATAAAATGGTTTGAGTTGGAAGGGACATTAACGATCATCCATTTCCAACTTCCCGGCCATGGACAGGAACACCTTCCACTAGACCAGGTTGCTCAAAGTCCCCTTCAACCTGGCCTTGAATTGTTCAGGGACCTGAAACCTTCTGAGACTTCTACAGCTTCTTTGGGCAACCTGTTCCAGTGCCTCACCACCCTCATAGGGAATAATTTTATCCTAGTATGTAATCTAAGCCCATCCTCACTCAGTTTAAAGCTATTCCCCCTTGTCCTGTCACTCCATGACCTTGCAAAAAGTCCCTCTCCAGCTCTCTTGTAGTTCCTTTAGGCACTGGAAGGTACTAGAAGATGTCTCTGGAGACTTTTCCAGACTAAACAACCCCAACTCTCTCAGCCTATATTTATCCTAGAGGTTCTCCAGCTCTCTGAGCATCTTTGTGGCCTCTTCTGAACTTGCTCCAACAGGTCCATGTTTTTCTTGTGCTGGGGGTCCCAGAGCTGGATGAGTATTCCAGGGGAGTTCTTCAGATCAGCATCAGCTAACCTCTCTAACGCAGCTCTCCCACTCATTCCTGATCCTGACACATTCAACATCCTGTTTCACCCTGTTCTAGGCATGAAATGTGACACAGAGAGTCTTTTCTCAGGCACACTGACTTGGCTCAGCATTTCCAATCTTGCTTTCAAGCAGCCAGGTCCAAAGTCCATTTAAATCAGTGTACAGGTGCTCAGGAAAGCTGGATAAGGCCCTTAGAGCACAGACGAGCAGAAGCTTTCACAGAGTTTCAAGGAGGCAGGAGACTGGCATTTTACCCTGTCCTGTATGAGGCACCGCTGATGGAGGTGGGAAGGCTTGGGTTTGCCACAGCTGACTGGGATTCTGAATTATACATCCAGTTTCCAGAGGGTCTCTCCTTCCTCATTTGGTATTGAAGTAACAAGTGATTTCTGCTCTTTCCTCTCTTATTCAGGGGATGGTATTAACCGTGTGCATCTCAAGCAACTGCAGCAGTCCTACTAAATTTACCCACAGTTCCAAATATACATGGAGTATCATAGCCATAATGCCCTCATTCTGTCATATTTGCTTGAAATGTGTATATTTGTGTATTAGGTAGTTTTACCCTGACTAGAAAAAATATAAAAAGCAGAATTAACTGTTTCTCAGTCTTCAGACAGCTTAATTCTGTCAGTACTATTAAAAAATAGAAATAACTGCTTGGAGGTAATTATCTCAGAGGCCTGTTGATACTGTTTTCCTTATCAGTTTATTTAATACAACTTTTGTTGTTTTGGCTCAGCAGTACTTTTTAAACCTCCTAGTCTACTGGAAATCTTGTAAGAAGAGTAAGGACTTTAAAAGACTAAAAGGGAAATAACTCAGTGAACTTGATAAATAGAAAACTTCATATACCTATTTTGCCACAATAAAGTCAGTCAGTGTCAAAAAGGCTTTCTTTATCTTCCACGAATAGATAGAACATATTAAGTTGATTCCATAAACACCAAAAGACAGATTCTTGACTAGCCATGGCATAAAATGGGATGGTTATGGCTTCTGTTTCAGAGGGAAATTATTCAAGACCACAAACTAGTGGCTTGGAGCACGCTGCAGCATTTAAAATTCTCTTTTCAGCAACAAATTCAGTGTCTCCTTACAAATTGCTTTGTTGCTGGGAGGATTTTCAGCTACATGAAAACTTCCTATAATAAACCACTGCTGTTCAAATAAAGTCTGTATTCCTGCTCCTACTGAATTTACATGGACTTTAGTGACACAGGATTGCAACAAAAGAGTGTAACTGGCTTATGCTATCTTTGATGGGTGCATTTCATCCTTTTGCAATAAGAAAGGGGAAAAAAAGTAGATAATGGGTTGATATTTTTAGAAGAGCTGTCCTTACAGCTGGAATTTTCTTCCATACTTTGCATGCCTTAATTGGAAAGTGAAGTCTATCAAATAGCAATGAGCAACAATAATAATAGATATTTTACACTTCAATGGCTCTTTCTACCTGGGACTCTCAGAACTCTAAATACCAGCTGCTGGAATCTAATGAGTTGTGAAAAATATACAAACCCCCTTTAAGGAAAGAAAAAAACAATTCTGTAATTAACATGACTCATTTTTATGACTTTCAAAGAACTGTTTTAAGTTACTTGATTTCTCAGTTTGCTATTCTTGCCATAGAAGGAAATGAATGACATGCATTTTTCTGCATTTACCACACTTGCATTCTACTTGTGTATACATTTCCTATAAGAAAATCCTTATCTTCCTTACATTCTTCTGGATAAGCTCACAATTGTGCAATTATTGCATGGATGAATTGCTCTGTTTGATCAGTTGATATCTGAAAATGTTCTTTTAGTGGAGCCAGTGTAAATGAAGAAGAGAGGTAGTTATTGCTGGTTGGTTTATTTTATAAAGGAGAGAAGTGTGGCTATGTATGAACTGGGAGACAAGAAGGGCTCACCTAAGGCAGGAGTACAGGCAGCAGTCTTTCAGTCTGCTTAGCACAACACACAGGAGTAAAATATGCATCTTTATTATTGCAGAGAGCAAGTAATAAAAAAGAATGATTATTTACTTGCTATAGGAAGTAATATCTGTGGCTTTCCAAATGAAGATTAATGGTGTTGATTCTGTGATTAAGTTGTTAAAAATACCGTTCAGGAAAGCCTTTGTTCTGTGCATTATATTACACATTTTGTCAGCACAGATCACAAGAGGTGAATGCAGGAAAGTCTGTGTGGGGAGGGGTTCTAGACATCTCCAGCCCATTGATCAATTAGCTTCACTTGACTTCTGCATTAGGGATGCCTAGAAGTTCTCCTGTACAAAGTGGGATGGGTGCAGAGGCACCTTCTCCTGTGAGAACCTTGGAAAATCTGCCACTACTGAGTCTGCTACTGAGACTTGAGTTTCACTTTGGGAGCTGGGATAGAGGCTCCAGAGGATCATAAGGATTGTTTGTCCTTCTGGAACTGAGTGTTCCTTAATTCCCTAAGGCACTGTTTGTCTGGACAAATGTGATTGGTGACTTAATACCAGCAACTGAAAAAAAAAGAGATAAATCACCAAATTTTGTAGCCTCATATGACTTGCCTGGGTAAAGTAGTTCTTCATGTTTGTGCTGCTAGTGGCCATTTAGACACCTTCTAGAGCTCGAAAGACAAATTAGCATTATCTGCTTAAAAATACCTGTATTTCTTTTATGACCAGATGTTAAAGAGGTGATTTATGGTATGACTCAACACTTAGACACCAGTAAGCCTTTGAAAATATTACCTTTTACTCCCAAGAATTTTCAAAAGACACGTAAAAAAGATGGAGTGATTTGTCTTGGCGAGTAAGAGCAAAGTGAGGTCACTCTCTATAAGCAGCAACTGTTATGATAAACAGCAGATCATAAAGCCACAGTTGGCTAAACAGAATAATTTCAAATACTTTGCTAGATACTCACAGCAACTTTACATCGCTGCTGCTGCTGCCTCAGAGTGATCAACATGGAGATTCCCAGCACTTGGTGGAATCTCTTGCTTGCTCACTGTTCAGTACAAACCCACTCTCAGTCCCCCTCATGGTAGTGACTTCCAGCCATCTTCCAAATGACTTTCTCTCTCTCTTGTACCTCTCTTCGATCTGGTTGAATAAATGAGATGAACAAGTATTTTTACTACTCTACAGACTGCTGAATTTTTCTTTGTGTCAGGATAACCAAATGTGGCCTTTCTTAGCTGGAGAGCATGTAACTGTCCTGCTGGTGCCACTGACAATTTATCTGCTACACACCTCATTTGTGGCTGGGGCAGCTGTGTTTTAAGAGCACTACAAATCTCAAGGCACATGTCTGAAAAAGCCCTGTTTCCTGCAAGAAGGGAGATGAGGATCTATATCTTAGGAATCTCTGGGATTCCAGAATTAGCTAGGTCTTGCTAAAAAGATGGTTTTCAAAGGAGGAATCTGGGTAAAGACACAGAAAACTTGGTACAGAATTATCTGAACTGAGTATCTTCAAGAAGAGAGGTGAGTGGGAATGATTTAAAGCTCTGAGAATTTGGGCAGAAAGGAAGGACTTTTAGGGGGCTGCATACCACAAAATGCATGCCCTTCTCATTAAAAAAAAAAACGAAAAAACCATATAAGAGAATATTTCTTGCTTCTTTCCTTTGATTCTTTTTTTCTCTTGACAAGAGTTTCACTTTGCCTTTAAAGCATGGACAATTCATGTGTTTCTACAAAAAGCTTGAAGATCCATACAGACGTGACTTGAAAATAAAAGCTGATTTGGAGGTTTCATCCATTTCCTGTTCAGTAAGACTTTTAGCTCTTAATTTAACTTGAGAAGAAGACTAGCCTAACTAATTCACAAAGGCATAGATAGTGTGGAGACAATTGCAATTTGCTGAGGTGGGTGAGATGAATCAACTTGTGGTGGGACTGATTTCTTCTGCTAACTATAGAAAGAACACTGATGATTAAACTAGACAAGATAGCTCATGCTTAGGTAGCTGCTGTTAAATGACATGAATCTCATATCAGTGACAAAATCAAACAGCCAAAAAAAGCAACATTTCTTACAGAGAATCATCTGCAGAGGCACTAACGCTTACAGTTCATCTCTCAAAGGACCCTCTCCTATTATCACTGGAATTTAAATCTATTGCTGCACTGGACTAGAGAGTAAAGTATTGCCATTTTTGGTAAAGACATAAGAATTTCTCTGCATTAAAAGGGTAGTTCAGTGCACAATCTTTAAGAAGAAGTCAAGCACTGATTTCAAGGGAGCAACTTTGCCTCAAAATTGATGGTGCTGTTTGACCCACTTTGTTCTCAGGGCAGAGAGTCCAGTGCTCTTTCTTCCATCTGTGCTTTCAGAAAGCACCGGGAGCCAAGGGCAGTTAATAAGCAAGACAGGGCTCATTTGCTCTTTCACTTCTGAGGTCATCAGGGAGTCTCATCTCCCTGTCTCCTGCTCGGGATGGTCCTGTTCATATATTTGGGACAGATTACTATTTATCTCAGGCTAGAAACACAGGTGGTTCTGTGGCATTCCCCATCTTTACTACTCCCCTCAAATACACACACATGCACACACCCCCCATTTAAAAACAAACTGAGTTCTAAACATTGTTCATCACAGAGCAGGCAAAATACACTGTGTTGTGGAGAATTAGCAGAGTAGAACTAAACCTTTTAAGGTAGTTGTCTCCCATGTTTTCCATCCCACAGAAAACAACACTTAGCTACTAACACGGTACTGGGAATGTGTTTTCTTCCATGAGGGATTGGTTACTGCATTCAGAGTAACATTTGTTTCATTCAGTAGAACTTCACCTCATGCCTCTTTCCATTTCTGTAAATTCAGGAGAACTTCCACTCAGCATGAATAATAATGGAAAAAACCCCGACCATTTGGAAACTGTGGGAGACCTCTGAGTTGTGCTTTTCTGGTGCCAGCAGTATCTGTGTCACAGACAGAGCAGCTGTACATTCCAGGGGCTGTACTCTGGGATGCCAGTTTGCATCTCAGCAGCTCCACCACTGCATTCCTGTTTGACCTCCAACACCAAGTACTTCGTCTTATGTAACCATTTTAATATTTATCTTCCTCTGTGCCCTTGTTGAGATGTCTTACTTATCTTTTTTTTTTTTTTAATAGTAGTGTCATCTTATTGAGTGCAATGAGATTAGGAGTGTCAGGTCAGGCTCCTAGGACTCTCTCAAGGAGAGTTGTCTGTGCCATTCCCACTTTTCCAGTCCGTGGAAGCACAGAGCACCCCAGACCGAATTCCTTAGCCCTTGGAATGGGATTTCTACCAGAGTGTTAGATTTCTTACCAAATTAGTCAAGTTTTATAGGACATAGACAGCTTTGGATGGCTAGACATCAACCCAGTGCAACTGTCTGAGTGTGTGTGCCCTGCAAGCCATTCTTTGGGAAGCAAAAAGGGCAGGTACCCACTTTCTGCTTTGGTTAAGCTGGTGCCCATCAAAGGCTGACTGTGGAATGTGAGATGGCATTCATGCTGGAGGAGCCTGTCTCTATGTGTGAGTGTGGTGGTCCCTCCTAGGAGGGCAGAGCTCTGTTTTTTGGTGGCCTTGACCACCTCTTCAGGGCTGTGCTTGTGTGTCTCTGGTACAGTTCCTCTTTTGTCCCATATTTTCCCTTTGCAGAAGCAGCCTGGCTGTTACTCTGCCTGACTACTCATCCCAGAGGCAGCAAAAATCAATTTATCAATTCAATTAATAAGTAAAATTCCAACAGATTAGAGAACTGGCATTGCAACCAACATTGCAATCCATGTTGCTAAATGGAATCACTTTAGTGAAGGGGACATGCCATTGTAACTTCCATACTTGTATTTTATTAACATAGAAGAAGAAACTGTTGAGTGTATTATTAAAACGGGATCTCATAAAATGGCAAGTGTTCTGGAAAGATGCTGGCAAGACTTGCAAAGTTTTGTTAATTTTCCTCAAAGCTTTCACAGCTTTCAGTGTGGCTTTTCCACAAAGCTAAACTTAGAGGATTAACACTGCTCTCCTCATGGTACTCTGTTTACCAAGGGAACTTTGGTCAAAGGGAGAAAAGTGGACAACTTCAGACTTTTCATGTCAGTGCTACTTACAGAACAAATATCCATTGGCAGGGTAAGAGCCTGAAGAAGAAGAAAAGCAGCTTTCTACCTATTGTGCAATAAATCAAAAGGTTCCAGTGAATTTCTTTGAGTGTTAGCAAAACTGCTTAATCGAGGATTTCAAAGGGTGATCAAAACTGTTTTCAGTTATTCCTGACTTGCACTTGTATCATTCCAGACTGAGCTGAGTCTTTTTCCCTAGTACATTCCTTTATTTAAAGGCAGTAGAAAGAAGAGAAAGCAGTGAATTTCAATTATCAGAATTCAAATGTGTGGGAAATATGACTTCAATTCTTCCTCTGGAACATCTGAATAAGAGCAAATAATTACAAGTTCTTCACTAATAAAAAGCAGAGGAAAAAAGAAACAATAAGAGAACATTTTCAGAAATTGGATTTTCGTTATCTGCAATAATACAGGAAGCTTATCTATTGTGAAAAAAGCAAGTCTGATTCTAATGTGGCATAAATATTTGCATGATAATAAGGTTATATATTTTAGACGGAGGCAATGTATTGCTCACAAAGAAGAAACAGCTGTGGCCTTCCCTGGGAAAACGTGACTTTCTAAATGTGACTTTGTGTATGTCCCAAGACTCTACAGCCAGTTTTCTCTGAAAACACATTTACTGTTACAGTGCAATTACCATTGATTACAGACTCACATCCAAACTTTGAGGGTGGCGCAATAGGTATGCAAGAGCTGCTAAGAAGCTTTAATCTTTATGAATAAGTAAGAAGCCCCAAATGGAGAATACAAAAATGTACTTTCTGTCTCACTGCGTTGTATTTCTAACTGCAAGTCATGAGGATTAAAAGGGTTTGTGAAGCACCAAGTGTATAAATGTATCAACTGAAGAGTTTTATTACAGAAATTATTCATTTACACCCCAAAATGAACTAGGTGGTGAACTTTCAAAGATCTCTTTCTTTTCAAATGTGACTCAAATTTCCAAAGCAGTGGCAAATCGCATTGGTTCTACAGCAGTGAACTGAAAGTGAACAACATACTTCATGGCTTACAGCACCGATCTGTTATTGGTGTCAGTGTCGATTGCTTAGGTTAAGGGGTTTACAAAACACAGCAGCTGCATCCTCAGCTACCGTAAACCATTACAGTGATGTTTATGGAGCTAAACACTGTTTACAGCAACTGAGTGTCTAGATATCCTTACTTAAATAATGAAATCATATTCTTATGAAAGATTTAACACTTAAAATCTCAGAGATGAACTTGTTAAAAGGATCGCTGAGTGTTTATGTACCTTGATCTAGATTTCTCCCAGAACTTACAAGAGAACAAGTATTTTCAAGGACTATTTGAACTACTGCTTTTGATCTACTTCTGCTAGTCCAGGACAGGTGGTTTACACTGTATTTCCAGAAATATTTTGTGGTTGTACCCCGGATCTTACATTCTATACAAATAGCCTCTAAACAACTGCCAATTTTCTAGAGGTATGAAAGTGTGCATGGGGTCAGAGCACTTGCCACATCCAGACAAAAAAACCCCTCATGTCACTGATAGTCTAGAAATCCGGAATAATTGTTCACATGTCTTATTTTATGAATCAGCAAGAAAACAAGGCATTAGTCTTAACAGTCTCAAAATTTTGATGGGGACAATATCTAAACATAAACCAAAACAACACGACTAGACAGTGAATGAATTTTAGTTGGTTAATTACACGCAAATTTAAAAGGGGAGGTGAAATTTATCTCTGTTGTGTTGAATAGGTGTTGTGACAGATTCTTGTAGTCCTACATTTAGAAATCAGCTCTCTGTTGCATGGAAGCATCAGATTGCTTGGCATGACATGTTCAGTTCTAGAAGACTGTCTGTGGAAAATAGTGGGCTTTCCAACATATAGTTGGATATTACAGAATGTAGTTGGGCTATTTATGGAAAAATATGCCCACAATCTTCACTCAGTGGACAAGAGAATTATTACAGTTACTGTGGAGTAGAAAAAATGAGAGAATACAGAGTGTAAGGAAGAGGCTGAAAAAGAAACTTGAATGAATTTCTTTCTCTCCCCAGAGTGCCAGATTCTTATTTCAGCAGCTGTCTGCCAGTCACAGCCTCTTTTGGCTCACTTACTAGCATAAAATCTGTCTGCAATAGCCAAACTGACAGACAAAGGAAGGTGAATAAAAAATAACTGGTATGCTAAGAACTATTTCTGAAAGGATTCTATAGGGCAGAAACAGACAAGATGTTTCAACTCAGCCAGAGAGGAAAAACTGAGGAAATGGGATACTGTGTATTTTCAACAGCTTAAAAACAGACTGTAGCTTCCCCCCGCTATTTCATTCCATGTATCTCATCTCCTTTTACAAGGAGACAGTATCTTTTCCTTCTACAAGGTAATCTTTATGGTCTTTTTTAACTGCAAAACCGGTAAACTAAACTAAATCTGACATGTACACACCACCTTCTTAGATCAGAAAAGCATACGCCAGGGAAAGAAGCAGTGCACTACTGCTGCATTTGGATGAAGCTCTAAAGCCACAAGCACTTGCTTTGAAAAACAATTATACTTAACAATTCTCATCAGTAAATCTCACTAGACTAAGGCAGAAAGTATCATCCTCCTTATTTAATGATGCAGAAATTAAAGCATGGGGACACAGGTATGCCTTGTGCAAGGGCACTGGCAGAACTAAATAGAGAACACTAATTTTTCAGTTCCCAGCAAATGAGCTTTTAACTAGGCCCACTGCCTTCCTCTCTAAGCAAATAAATAAATAAATACAATAATATAAACAACGTCCTTGGTAGTACAATGTGAGGCATTCACTATGAATTATCCATAAGGACTCTACTGCTAGGAATTATTCCCATGCATTATTTGGAGAACACAAAGAAGCCATGGAAAACTTAAGCCACCATCAAACAAATTTGTAAACATCGCACTATGGAAAAGAAGGCCACATCAATAAATTAAGAATTATCCACTCAGTTCTGCTAAGTAGCTTTTGAGTTGGACTCGATGGTAAATATGGTATCAGAAAACACAAGCTACAACTATGCCACTAATTAAAGTGTGAACTGTAGCATTAAGCATTTTCCCCACTATCGTTGTCTTTTCACATGAGCCATGCTTTATGTTTGAATTACAGTAAATGTGCCATAACTTTAAGGCTGGGGTTTCTCAGCTCTCCGAGGGAATTGCCTGTCCAGTTCCCTTAGCCATTAGAAAAGCAGCCTGTGTGCCATTTCCCTTCAGATGTTCCCCAAAAAATAGGCATTTGTGTAAGCTCTTTGAGTCATGAATGCTCAACTCCTTACCTTTCTGGTAGTCTCCTTTTAGTATCTTGGCAGTTAGGGCAACTATAATCTACCTTTCCCTCCCTTCCCCTTCCCCTGCCCCCCACTATCTTGCACAAAAACATTAAAAAAATAAATAAATAACCCTAATACAACACTGTTGTTAGAATTCCTTTTGATTCACTAGTAATCATAATAAACCCCTCTGAAACCTTCAGAAAAAAAGCTCAGAAAATTTGAAAGGCTTTTCCCAACCTCTAACTTCCTCTCTTTTTTCTATTGTAAGTAAGCATGTAAGCTGAATATTATAAGGTTTTATGCAGAAGATACTTATTAGTGCGTATTTGTTTCAAGTTGGAATACATCTGAATATAATCAACATCTCAGCAGAACACAGCAGATGTGATGGGAGCAGTAAAGCTTTGGTAAAGCTTTGCTCACTTGAGTGGATCACTGAATTTCTGAAACTTCTGACTTGTTCAAGTCTCTCAGCTGCTTGGTACTTGAGGAACTTAGCTACTTGTGAAATAAGATAAAGGAAAACCAAAAATTACCTGAGCATATTCCATTTGCCCTCCACAGCAAGAATACAGTCAGGAATAATCAAGAATTAAAATTTAGAAGAGACACAATAAACCAAAGACTTCAAGCAAAACCTCACCCTCTCAGGGGCAAGAGATGTGATAGACAAAATCACTCAAACATGACTGAAAATCTCATACTCAGTGACTTGAGTGGAAACTTGGAGTATGCTGACTTCAGATTTATGGGAATGAGCGTTCAGTCTGGAAATCTCCCAAATGGCATTTTAAGTGATAGAGGACATAACCATTTTTCTCTCTCCTCTGCCACTCACAATTGGTTAGTTCAATAGGATTGCCCTTATTTGATGAGATAATTGTCACTCGTGCCAATGTACCGAATCTGTAACAAATCCCTGGAGAGACGGAAAAAAGTTAATAGCACAGGAAATAACTGCCTTAACTCCAATTCCTTTGCCTCTCAGTTGAGAGGCTCTCAGACCTAAAATCAAGATGTTTTAAAATAAACTCTGTCATACTATCAGTGATCTCAAGGGGATTTTTTCCAGGCTTTTGTATGGAAATAAGTTTTATCTCAAGAGGAGATAACTCCAGCAGGTCTGTATACATTAGTTGTGCTTTTTCCAATGCAGACAGCATTCTTAAAAAGGCTGTACTGCCTCCTACTCAGAAGACAACTGTGTCTAACACTTCTGGAGAGCAATGCACACAGAGGGCAAGAAAAGATGTAAGGAATCTGTGTTGCCAAGATGCAAATCTATACCTGTTCTATCACCATAAAGGATCCTGACACTGCCATATTGCAGACACTTCATAATGCTGCTGTAATTCCTGTTACACTGAAAATATGGACTTAAATGACTTTGACTGCTAAATGGTAGTGCCACCTTCCTCCTTAAGATCAGTCGCTATGTTTTGAGTTGCTCTTGTTTTGCTACAAATATTGGTCTGAACAGTTTGCTGAGAAGTGAGGGTATAACAGACCTTAGAAGTTAAAAGTCTATGGCAATGAGTGCCCGAATGGTTAATTCATTGTGTTTTTAAAAATAGAAAAAAACCCCAAACCATTCAGAAATATTGCAAACCAGCTCTACTCTTCCAAACTTCACCTCATTTCCTTTTTCCAAGCACAGTGCATAACGGGTAGTAATGAAGATGTGTGCACATGGGGTAACAATCAGAGACGAGAACCAAATTCTGAACACTTCAGTGTATCCTTAAAGATACTGGAGGTGCATCTGGCCTCTAATTTCATCCCTGCAAATGGTTAACAGCATGTAACAAAATCTGCTGCTGTACTCAAAGGGGTGCCCTCTGTGTTCATGATTTCAGGAAAAGAACACTTTTATGATGTCTTGTTTTTGAAACTTCACTCATGCTCTTGAGACTATTTGGTGTTTAGAATGACTGCATCTCCGATTGCCACTCCAACATTTCTTTCACTCAAAACAATCTATTCATCTGTATTCATAAACATGTCAATCTACTGGTTCAAAAAAATCCAACCAACCCTCCAAGAACACAAAAAAACCCAACAGAAAACTTCTCATTAATCCACCTCCCTCATTAGCTAGGATTAAAAACCTTAGTCAAAATGCTTGGCCTTGTGCCCAGAAAAGCTATGAGATCAATAATCCAAACAGACTTAATGATCCTCTTAGAAAGAATAACTTTTGTACTTCTCCTATGGAATGCTTTGAAAAAGTGAGGGAAATATATCAGAAGTGTCACATCTTCTGCATAAGTTAATTTATCTGTTATTTTGGAGCTGTACAGTTGGGGGAGGTCTTCGGAAAAGAGGGTTTTTTCCTTCTCTCTCTGTTAAATGACATTTATTGTCTGCAAAAACAGTAATAAGAAAAATCACAAACTGTAGCAGTGATTATCCTATAAGAACCTAAGAAGTTTCATTAACATTTCCAGTATCTCATTTCACTCATGAGCAGTTTAAAATTATGGCATTTGTATTCCTATACAGGCTCAGTATTTTATACGACTTTTATTTAGGCAATTTAACTTGTTGTGATCCTTATTTTGACACTATTAATTACAGCTTCTAACTTCAAAAAGTGGAATTTTTGTTTTACAAACTCAAGTATTGTTGGAAAGAATAAGAAAAGAAAATTCAACCCTACTGTATAATTCTCTACCGGCACAAGAAGGTGTTACAAAAAGTCAGTGCATTTGACCGAAGCAGGCTGTAAACTCCACAGGGAATATTTCTGTCATGGACAGAATGGAAATATCTGGGGGTACAAACTGGCAGATACTCAGCAGAGCATATATGTTGCCTATGGGTGTGCTAGAAAATGGTCAGGCTGGGCTGACTGCAGCTATGTGGCAATTAGTGTTATCAGTGCCCATCATCTACGGTCTCTACAGCTCCTGGAAGAAAACAGGCAGATCTGTAGCCCAATTCGTGCCATGTATTTTGAGAGGGAAAAATCACCTTTGAATGGCCTGGTTTTTCACTATTTGCTTTAGAAATGCTACACAACCAGTTTGAATTTAAAATTTTAGTAGCTAATTTTGGCAAGATTAGCTCATGCTAGAGACAACTTGCCAAAATTACAGCAAAGTGTGATGTGATGTCAGTAGTTTCAGAGAGCTCCTCCACTTGTTCTTGCTCAGAAATGCTGCTTGCATGGCCAGGGTTGGCACACGGGTAATCCTGCGTGGAAGCTGAAATGCAATGGGGTCTTAGGATTCTCTTCTCTGCCCCAGCAGAAGAGGGAGCAGCTACGCAGACCCTCCTCCAGCATGGCCCCCAGGAATGCCACTGGGATCAGGTGCCTCATTTCACATGGGGCACTCAGCAATGTCAGGAGAGGAGGTAAGGGCTCACCTCTCAGTGGAGGAGGGACATTAGGTCTCCTCAAGGCTGAAATAGGTCCTCCAGAACTTGACACAGAAAGAACAGAGTGCCTAGAGAGTACAGGTACAAGTGGAAAGGCTGGGGCATTACATGGTGAGGGCTTGGGAGGCAGGGAATAGAGGTGAGGTATGAACTGAGCAAATGATGGAGCCCAAAGAGATGGATTCTGATGGGAGACAGAGACTGCAAAAGGGAGGACCACCCACCAAAGGGCTTTTGGAGTGGCTCTGCAGCAGACTTGAGCACCCAAAGTACAGACCCTTTTGCAAACAGTGGCATTTGTTTTGTGTGGAGAAAAGGGAACACGTCGGTAAACTTTACTTAATGCTTACTTAGAAAAGTCTCTTAAAAAACCCATATTCATGCTTTGGAATTGTACTGCCCCCCTTTTCCACCAGAGATAACTGCACAGCTTCAACGGGGCTTCAGTCTGCACAGTTACTGTTGCTGTAAAGGTCCTTATGGCCACTTTCACAGAAGAAAACTTACGAAGGAAGAAAACTACTTGCATCCCATTTTCTGGAGGGGGAAAAAATACTTTGCTAACCTGGTTACATAATTTCACAGTTCAACTTTTCAAACTATGAAAGACATTTTTTTCAGACTCATTATCAAGCCACTACTCAGGCAAGCAGCTCTTCCCTAACAAGCAGGAGCTTCCAGGGCTGCACAGCTGAGAAAATGTGGAGACCTTCTATCCAGCAGCTGCAGACACACTTTCCCTGTTAAACAAATCTCTTTAAGTGTAACTGAAAAAAATCTTTCTCACCTAGACACTCTATGAAAAGAATTGCCTAATAGATGTCAGCTGAAAGGTGTAAAAACAAACCTAAAAGATCTACAGCAATAATGATTTTTAAGCTGGCACTGGTGCAAAATAAAATCTAGTCCTTAAATTCCACTAGGAAAGCTAACGAAATGTAAAGCAACAGAAACCTCTGTGAAGTGTGGCTGCTCTACCAAAGCAAACATGAAAGTAGTCCGAGACTGAAGCAGTAAAACCAAACAATATAAAGTTACTAAAGGAATCAATTCCCTACCTCGGCTGTGTGTAAACACAGAAAAATTGAAAACATTTCTGTTGGAAAAATTAGCTCTTTTTTTTTTTTTTTCCTGAGGAAAACCCCCTGTAATTGGTTCTGGTTCACTGAAGAATAATAAATAATGGTATCCTAGCTGCTGCGAGATCTAACATGGTACTGGTTTTGCAGGTCAATACTAAAATCATACCTGGGAAGAGTTAATAACTTTACTTTAAAATAATACTTATACTTTTCTTAGTGTTACAGTAACAAGTGCTTTTAATTACCCAGGGAAAGGAGCCATAATGAGACAGTCACTGCTGGAAGCTTTCAAGCAAGTACCTTGCTCAAAGACGGATGCTATTCCAGTCAAATGTTCCAAGTTCAACTAAAGTGATACCATTTCGCCTCCTTCAAGACTGATTCTTCAGTAGTCCATTGTAGCACTTCAGTTTTAAACCTGATCTAATGAACAGCCATAGATGCTATGGACTCTAAACATAAAGAATTGACATGTTAGCATATTAATGTACCCATATGTCACATAAATCATTAGAAGACAGTTTACTGAATGACTCAGATACTTGGCAATACACATGCAAAGCCTCTTTAGCTCTTAAATATAAAGCAACTTCCTTTTGGCAAAGTCCTGATTAGAACAACATTGATTGTAGTTATTTATAGCTTAAATGCTACTGCTGAAAATTTCTCTAAGTTGTAGCTACTGTATTATTAACTATAGTAAAGCTCCAAAAATCAGTCAGCAGAGGCCACTTCAATCTCCGCATGATAATAAAGGATTATTATGTGCAGTAACCTATTTATGAAAAGGAAACAGTGTGCTTCTTTCAGACTCCATCAATTGCTTTAATAAGGAATTGAAAAGCCTGGCCTACTTTATATGCAGATCACCATCCCAGTTGCATAAGGATTTAGAATAGACAAAACAAAACTGTTTTTGTTGTAAATAAGGGCTGTTTGTTTAAATCACACAATAATGTTTGCATCTAAAAATTATTTAGAAGCTAATAAGACTTAATAAACTTTGACTGAACACTTGTTAATAAAAATGGTTTCAATATCCTCCAGGAAGCAAATGTAAATTGAAGGTGATAACATAAAGCTTGAAGCAAAACAGGCCTGAGTTAATGGGAAAGGAGAAGACTTATGGCATTTGTTCTCTGATGGGCTTAAGAAAACCAATGCTGAGAATGGAATTCTGTTAACTTAAAACATTTTATAAAATTTAAGGTAATGAACTTAATGGTTGTTTTCTCTAGCAGATTCGAATTATTGCAGTATTACTTTTCCTTTAGAGACTGAAAACTAGATGCAATTCAGACTACTGAAAGTTAGCGTGATGCACATACTAATTTTGGCTACCTTGATTTGGAGGACTCCAGAGACTCAGGTTCAAATTTTACCTTTGGCATTGGTTCATTTGCCTGTATGTTAACAAATTTAATGAGGTGTGGGATGACCCCTGCTGGTGTCCCTGCTTATGAAAAAAAAAAAAAAATGTATCTAGCAGGAAAAAGACATGTTCATTTCAGTCCAAAAAGTTATAAATATAAACTCTGTCACAAAATGTATAAAAATACCTAATTTAATGCATAAAATATTATGAGTAATGTTCTGTTAAGTATGAAAATAATCTTAAGCCACTGAACATTACTGTGTTAGAGCTGCAATGCAATGTATTAAGAAGGACATTAATTGTTCAGTTCACTATGACATTGTGTTAAACATCTTTTATTAATGAGCTGTTATTCTCAGCTGAGGCATTGGATAACCTCTAGTCCATTGCTAAATTCTCTCAGTTGATTTCGGTGAATCACTCTAAACAAACCTAGAAGGAAAAAATACCCCAATAATTTACATTTGAGTCTGTAAGGTCCTAGAACTAGAGTCGCTTAAGGAAGGGCAACTTTCCTATAAATCAAACCTTCTGATTTAATGCAGCTGACATATAGATCTATTTTACAATTTTTTTTTAATTTCAAAAATACAACACATTAAAATAGGTTCAATTTATCAAAGCTAAGAGCAACAATTAAGTAATAATGTACTTAAAGTGCAAAGGCACTTTAACACAAAAAAGTGACGCCCAGTGGCTATAGTTGGTAATTGAAACAGCAGTACTGTATATTATTATTTACAAAAGAAAGTCATAGTCCAGGAAAAAAAGATCTTTGGAGATCTTCTACATAATACATTAAGTTTCCACTTTGAAATGAAAAGAAAAAAAAACAACAGAAAACCCAAAGACCCCCTTCCTCATTTCGTTCGAAATCAAAAAGAATTATGCAAGATCTATTACAGAAAGACACATTTGCAGTGACAGTTCTACAGAAGGGTCAAAAGGAGAGAGAAATAACTTAAAGGGAACGTTGCAAAAGCAACACCATATCCCTGCTATGCTGCAAGGATTCCTTCTCTCTCTCACTCCCTCTCTGATTTAAAAAAGTGGAAATGTTGAGAATGCGACAGATGATATCAGCACTTTCAGACTCAATGAAATGTGATGCTGAGCTCATTTAAAAAAATTTCCTTTGTCTCCCACCTCCCCCCTCACAGCTGACTGATTGCAGTTTGTTTTTCCAGAACTTCGAGGTAGTCTGGTTCTGTTTGTAGCTTTCCTTGGAGTAAAGGATGCTCAGGTTTAGACTGTTCTGCAAAATATTTCCTGGGAGTTCCATATAAAACAGTTTTATTTATCCTGTCCTGGTTTTGGCGTCTTGATTCATATGAAGGGGCAAACTGCCTTTTGGGTAAGGTACAAAAGTTATAATGAACTAATCCTCCAGTGGGGAGTTCCTTGACCCTTTCTGCAATATTTTGATACAGAAGCTCTGGTTCCCTTGGCGAGGATTGCTTTTCCAGTAATTCAGCTGCACTGATGGTAAATGCAAGACTGGTGGGGTCTTCCTTTTTGTGGTCAAGACTGCTATAGCTAAACTCATGGAGATTCCTGTAATAGGCAACTGGATCCCCTTCCTTTTGCATGTAAATTGGGTTTTGGCACATCTGTCCAACAGGAGGGGGAATGTAGTTATAAACATGTCCTTCAGTTTTATCGTGGGTCTCAGTGTTGTAAGACCCATACTGGAGTTGAAATGAACTTATATCTACATTGTTTGCGCTGCTGGGCATGCTTTGCACCCCCTTCCGGCGCTTAAGGACGAAGACAAACAGACCCGCCCCAAAACAAACTGACAAAATGAACACAACCAGCAGTCCTAAAATTAAGACAGACAGTGGAACTTCAGTGTGTAGTTCTGGGTAGGTACTGGGTGAGACTCCCAGGAGATGGGGTGTATCTGTGTTCTGGTTCATGGAGAGGAGAGAAGAATCTGATAAGTTAGGGTTCTCTGGGCAGATGGCTTCTTTGCTCAGGAATTTCAGATGCTCTCCAGAGTGCTTGGTGGGAGACTCGCATATGACTTCATTGATAACCACGGGGGGGTTCGACTGCTGGTTGTTCTGGTCAGTGACTTTCTCTATCCAGTTCCTCAGCCCCAGGATGTCACATGTGCAGTCCCAAGGGTTCTCCTGGAGGTCTATCTGAATTAGAGCTGAGAGCTGGTCCAAGACTCCTCTCACAGGCAGATGTGAGAAATGATTGTTTCTAAGGTTGAGTCTGGTTAGGGAAGTGCCGCCAAAGACGTTGTCAGGCAAGGATCTGAGCAGGTTGTTGTTGAGAAACAACAGATGAAGATTACTCAGAGCATCAAATGTGCGTGGCAGGATCTCCTTAATGACATTGTACTCTAGGTAGAGATATTGCAGGCTGTGGAGCCCTTCGAACATAGACCGGTACAGAATCTCAAGGTAGTTGCCATTAAGATAAAGTCTACGTAAACTTGTGAGGTTTGTAAAGGCACCTTCTTGTATCACTGCAATTCTGTTATTTCCTAGATGTAGCAAATCCAGAGAGCTGTACTCTGTGAGATCGGTTCTATAAATGACTTGCAGATAGTTACTGGTAAGGTAAAGTTTCTTTGGACTGGTCGGCCTGGGGTGGA
This sequence comes from Sclerurus mexicanus, assembly GCA_013396755.1. Classification (NCBI taxonomy): domain Eukaryota; kingdom Metazoa; phylum Chordata; class Aves; order Passeriformes; family Furnariidae; genus Sclerurus; species Sclerurus mexicanus. The sequence continues at coordinate 357,688 of VWZF01001875.1, forward strand.
GATCGGAGATGTTACTTAGCTTTTTCTCTTGGCAGTTAACATTTAAGCCATTGTCTGAGCTCTGCGATGTGCAGATGCAGCCAGCTGGGCAGGTGATGGGCACAGGAGACTTTGTCTGGTAAACCATGATAGGTCCGAAAATTTGCCTGTCTTTTGACACAGAGACACGGGGGGTGGGGCGGTTCCTAGTTTTGGGTGGTCGGCTGGCTTTTGGGGCCCTGGTGGGATTCATGGCAGAGTTGGCTGTGGGTGATAGCCTTGAGATGTGTGGGTCTGAGAGGCCAGGATGTTTTTCCCTCTGGTTTGAATCACTGGAGCTTTTCCTAGGGCAGAGATCTTGCCTGGTGAGCTGGGTCACATCTTTTCCATGAAGTCTGAAGGGAGTTTCGCAGACTATCTCACCCACAAACACGGTGATGGTGTCTAGCCAGGCCTTGAGTGGCAGCAAGTCGCAGGTGCAGTTCCAAGGGTTTTCCTCCAGCTGGATTTCCATGATGCCTCCAATGTGCTCCAGCACACCAGCAAAAGGCATCATCTTCAGCCGGTTCCCCCGCAGGTCCAGGTGAGTGAGGAGCACGAAGCGGAAGACATTGCTGGGCAGGGACAGCAGGAGGTTGTCATTGAGAATCAGCACCTTGAGCTTGTTTAGTTTGCTGAACGCCCCCGCTTCAATGGCACTGATGTAATTGTAATCAGCCTGCAGGTACTCCAGACTCTCCAAGCCCAGGAACGTGTCTTCCTTCAGCACTTCCAGCTTGTTGTTATTGAGGTGCAGCCTCTTGAGAGTGCGAAGGCCGCTGAAGGCCCCTGTGCGGATCTCCTGCATGTCGTTGTTGCCCAAGTGGAGGGTCACGGCGTTGGAATAGTTGACAAACTCATTGGGGAACAGGCGGGTCAGTGCGTTCCCATTGAGAAACAGCTGGTAGATCTTGGACGGTGGTGGCAGGAGGAGGCTGACGGTTGTAAATCCTTTGTTTTCACAATTAATGTTCAGCACGTTCTCCTTCTCCTCACAAGGGCAGCGGCTCTTGCTGCAAATGTCTTTGGCAGGTTTGCGACTCTCTGTCCGCGAGATCCCAGCCACTGTTAACAAACTGAGCAACCAAACACCCTTCAGCATCTTTATGCGCCGTCGATCCCCGCTTTGGTACCTACAGTCAAACCTTTTGAGACAGGTAAGGAGAGAAAGAAGAGATCCCCAGTGAAAACGGCCGGGAGCAGAGGCTGCACGGGGAGGGCGAAGCAGGTCGGAAGGTTCGGAGGGGAAGGAACGGGCGCTGCAAAGACAGCGACTTGCAAACTCGTCTGGAATCCCTCCTTCTCCCTTCCTTCTCCTCTCGGAAAGAGTCTGCGGAGCCGCTGTGGGGGAAGCCACGTCGGGGAGCTCCCCGCAGCCCGGGGTCCCCGGCTCTGCCCCGTCCCGGGGCACACCGCTCCCGGCCGCCCGGCCCCCGGTCACCGCCACCGTTTTAACCTGGGGCGGGGAGCACAAGCGCCGGCAAACCCTCCCCTCCGCGGGGCACCCACCCCTGCACCGCTCCCCGCACCGCTCCCCGCACCGCGCTCCCCGCACCGCGCTCCCCGCACAGCTTCCCGCACCCTTACCTGCTCTCGGTGNTAACGAGCGGATTTACCTGGGTCCGGAGAATTTTTGGCCCCGGGTCCCTAAATCCGTGCCCTCAAAACAGAGAGCAAGTCAAGCAGCTTCTTCGGCACAAGCCAGGCGGCAGGCGCGCACGCACCGCACACGCACCGCACACACACCGCGCACACACCGCACATACACCGCACACGCACCGCACACACACCGCACACGCACGCACCCCACAGAGACACACGCGGACCCCACACACTCTCACAACACACATCACACACACCCCACACACGCACAATCTGCCTCTCGCAGCAGCGGTGCTGCAAATCCCAGATCAGGCACCGGCATCGATCCCCCGCTCCGGCTGCAGCAGTCCCCTTCCCAAACTGCCGTGCCGAGCTCTGCCCAGCGCGCTGGTGTTTNGCACCGCGCTCCCCGCACCGCGCTCCCCGCACAGCTTCCCGCACCCTTACCTGCTCTCGGTGAGCCCGGGCGGGCAGCGGGGGCAGGGGCAGGGGCCGAGAGCCGCCGCGCCCCGGGAGCCAGGTGCCCGGCAGCGAGAGGCATCGCCCGCCCCCCGCCTCAGCAGGAGCCCTGCGGGGCAACGCCGCTCCCGTCCCGTCCCGGCTGCGGGAGCGGGGGGCTCAGCGCGGGGCTGTNACACGCACGCACCCCACAGAGACACACGCGGACCCCACACACTCTCACAACACACATCACACACACCCCACACACGCACAATCTGCCTCTCGCAGCAGCGGTGCTGCAAATCCCAGATCAGGCACCGGCATCGATCCCCCGCTCCGGCTGCAGCAGTCCCCTTCCCAAACTGCCGTGCCGAGCTCTGCCCAGCGCGCTGGTGTTTTCTGCACGTTCAGGGAAGTTCATAACCTTCCACCAAACCGGGTTGGCAGGCGACGGCAGTCTCGTGCCTGAATCCCTACACCCTCTGGAATGCTCCCGCGAGCGCTGAGCAGCCAAGACCACATTTAACGCCATCACTCCCACTGGCTGGACTAGTCTCACTGCCCCATTGCAATGTTGTGGTGTAGCCTTTGGCTGCCTTTAAAAGGAACAATATGTTGGATGTGGGTTATTGTGGCTTCACTCAAGCCCCATGCCCTGGGCACAGGTCTGTTTGATGGGAAAGGATGGCTGCTCTTGGTCTCTATCTGAAAGGTAAAACTTTGGGTTCACACTGGGGGGGAAAAAAAAAAAAGACACTCCACAATGAATTTTTAAAGTGTTAATATGGCAGGGGGCCTTATTGCCAGAATCTTATTGGGAACTATATGCACTTTACTTAGTCTTTAGAACGTAAAGGTTTGCTGCCAAAAGAGTGCTGGACTTGGCAAAAGTGGTACTGTCATCTCGTGGTATTCTTTAGCCATTACGTATCAGAGCTCACATTTTAGGAGCAGCAGAACTGTGCTGTCTATTCTTATCTCTCTTCTTGAGATTGGAAAAGGTAACATCCTGCAGCAGCCAGCACAGATGTCTTTGCAGTGCTGGGCAGGAATAGTGATGGAGTTTGCATTTGGGATTGAAGCAGTTGCAACTTCCCTATCTAAAATTTGGAGAGCTTGTGGAAAGAGCAGGAACATCCCACACTTGAGCATGGTTTTGGTGTGGTGGAATTTCAAGATTGGCATTCTGAAATGCGCTCAGAGCCACTCCATTCTAACTCTTTATCCAGCTGAATTCAGGAGCAAAAATTGCTAAGATCAGGAAAGATGTATGTGGCAGATCTGCTGTTTTACAGCACTAATACACCGGCAGCCAGATTATTATTCTCTGAGATTTTTTGCTTGTTTTCAGCTTTAAACATTAGGATACGGTGTTTGGGGAGCAAAATTGGACTGGTTACAGAGTGTAGCAAATCCTGTATTTAGCTCTAACACAGTATGGGGGCATGAGCCTAAAAAGAGAGGTAAAAGTAGACTTAGGTTGATTCTTTTTTCTTATCTTTTTCTGAAGGGAGCATATTCACACACACCTGCCCACACTGACACATGCACAGAGGCACACACGCGTTCCTGGAACCTGCCTGAACAGCTCTGCACGGCGTTGCCAGCACTCACAGGGCTCGCTCCAACACACAGCAAAAAGGAAGGCAGAAGTAAGTCCAGTGCATTTTCCCCTCATCTCACGGTGTACATTTGATTCATGTCCATGAGGTTTCAGTCATGTGCAGCTTTCTGGCGAGCAAGGATCATGTCCTGGAATTGGCTTTTGAGGCAACATCCCCTGTCCCACTTGCTTGTGTTTACTAATACGTAGGAATTGTGTTTGTGGTAAGCGCTGATGCTGCTTTGGAAGGGAAAGTGTACGCATGGCATGCCTCAGCAGTAATTACCAGATTCATGTGGGATGGAAGGAACAGCATGTTAGGGGATTGCAACAGTAATAAGACACAGAGATGATACTGATTCTATTACACTGCAAATGCATGCATATAATAACCACTGTTGTAGGAGGAGGAACAAGGGTTTAAAAAAAATAGCTACAGCTTTTTATTTAGGAACAAAGTCATGATTTCTCAGCATGCCTGAAGTGTTTTATAATCCCTTCAATTAAAAACAGAGTGTAAAAGAACGGCTTTGTTCCTCCACCTGTTTTACTGCCTTTTTATTTTGTATGTTGAATGTGGGAACATTTTCAGGCTGTGAATATCTGGGAGCCTCCAGGAATGGAAGGCCAGGAGGCAGGTTGATACAGCAGCCCATGAGGATTTGGGGAAACTCAGTGTTATGCTGGATTTGTAAGCATTGTGAGGGTTTCCTTTTTTCCCAAATGCTTTGCTGTGTTCCCTCATCCTCCTTTTTGTGCAAAGTTATGAAGACTGAGTACAGATTCATAGATTATAAGGCTTAATAGAACCATTGTGGCTTTTGGATCTTTCATAACCCAGGCCACCAGCTAAATTGGAATTAATTCCTGTTTAAACTAGATCATACTCATAGAAAGAAGAAAGAGAAAAACAAAAAACTGAAACCCAGTAACATATCCAGGCATCTTTTAGCGATTGCCTGTGGTGAAAAACTGCCATAATGTTTAGCCAATTGTTCCAATAGCTTTCATCTGCCACAAGTAAAAAAATGTGCTTTCTCTACAACTCTGCATCTAGCTACCTTCAGTTTGAAATGCTTATCCTTGTAATATCCTTGTCTGCTGGCTTAAGAGCCCTTAATTATCCTGTACCTGTTTCCCATAGGGCAGTCCCAGACTGCTGCAGAGCAAATATGAACCCAATACTTGCCTGATACCAGCCTTAGCCCACTTCAAGTAGTCTANAAAAAAAAAAGACACTCCACAATGAATTTTTAAAGTGTTAATATGGCAGGGTGCATTATTGCCAGAATCTTATTGGGAACTATATGCACTTTACTTAGTCTTTAGAACGTAAAGGTTTGCTGCCAAAAGAGTGCTGGACTTGGCAAAAGTGGTACTGTCATCTCGTGGTATTCTTTAGCCATTACGTATCAGAGCTCACATTTTAGGAGCAGCAGAACTGTGCTGTCTATTCTTATCTCTCTTCTTGAGATTGGAAAAGGTAACATCCTGCAGCAGCCAGCACAGATGTCTTTGCAGTGCTGGGCAGGAATAGTGATGGAGTTTGCATTTGGGATTGAAGCAGTTGCAACTTCCCTATCTAAAATTTGGAGAGCTTGTGGAAAGAGCAGGAACATCCCACACTTGAGCATGGTTTTGGTGTGGTGGAATTTCAAGATTGGCATTCTGAAATGCGCTCAGAGCCACTCCATTCTAACTCTTTATCCAGCTGAATTCAGGAGCAAAAATTGCTAAGATCAGGAAAGATGTATGTGGCAGATCTGCTGTTTTACAGCACTAATACACCGGCAGCCAGATTATTATTCTCTGAGATTTTTTGCTTGTTTTCAGCTTTAAACATTAGGATACGGTGTTTGGGGAGCAAAATTGGACTGGTTACAGAGTGTAGCAAATCCTGTATTTAGCTCTAACACAGTATGGGGGCATGAGCCTAAAAAGAGAGGTAAAAGTAGACTTAGGTTGATTCTTTTTTCTTATCTTTTTCTGAAGGGAGCATATTCACACACACCTGCCCACACTGACACATGCACAGAGGCACACACGCGTTCCTGGAACCTGCCTGAACAGCTCTGCACGGCGTTGCCAGCACTCACAGGGCTCGCTCCAACACACAGCAAAAAGGAAGGCAGAAGTAAGTCCAGTGCATTTTCCCCTCATCTCACGGTGTACATTTGATTCATGTCCATGAGGTTTCAGTCATGTGCAGCTTTCTGGCGAGCAAGGATCATGTCCTGGAATTGGCTTTTGAGGCAACATCCCCTGTCCCACTTGCTTGTGTTTACTAATACGTAGGAATTGTGTTTGTGGTAAGCGCTGATGCTGCTTTGGAAGGGAAAGTGTACGCATGGCATGCCTCAGCAGTAATTACCAGATTCATGTGGGATGGAAGGAACAGCATGTTAGGGGATTGCAACAGTAATAAGACACAGAGATGATACTGATTCTATTACACTGCAAATGCATGCATATAATAACCACTGTTGTAGGAGGAGGAACAAGGGTTTAAAAAAAATAGCTACAGCTTTTTATTTAGGAACAAAGTCATGATTTCTCAGCATGCCTGAAGTGTTTTATAATCCCTTCAATTAAAAACAGAGTGTAAAAGAACGGCTTTGTTCCTCCACCTGTTTTACTGCCTTTTTATTTTGTATGTTGAATGTGGGAACATTTTCAGGCTGTGAATATCTGGGAGCCTCCAGGAATGGAAGGCCAGGAGGCAGGTTGATACAGCAGCCCATGAGGATTTGGGGAAACTCAGTGTTATGCTGGATTTGTAAGCATTGTGAGGGTTTCCTTTTTTCCCAAATGCTTTGCTGTGTTCCCTCATCCTCCTTTTTGTGCAAAGTTATGAAGACTGAGTACAGATTCATAGATTATAAGGCTTAATAGAACCATTGTGGCTTTTGGATCTTTCATAACCCAGGCCACCAGCTAAATTGGAATTAATTCCTGTTTAAACTAGATCATACTCATAGAAAGAAGAAAGAGAAAAACAAAAAACTGAAACCCAGTAACATATCCAGGCATCTTTTAGCGATTGCCTGTGGTGAAAAACTGCCATAATGTTTAGCCAATTGTTCCAATAGCTTTCATCTGCCACAAGTAAAAAAATGTGCTTTCTCTACAACTCTGCATCTAGCTACCTTCAGTTTGAAATGCTTATCCTTGTAATATCCTTGTCTGCTGGCTTAAGAGCCCTTAATTATCCTGTACCTGTTTCCCATAGGGCAGTCCCAGACTGCTGCAGAGCAAATATGAACCCAATACTTGCCTGATACCAGCCTTAGCCCACTTCAAGTAGTCTATGCTGCTACAGACACCAGAGCAGCTCTTGGCTCTAGCATGGTCTTGAAGTCACAACTTTACTGATCTGCTGGGGAAAAAAAAAACAACAAACAGACCATGGCATGAAGCATAAGCACATGAAATTTGGCACAAATCATCATGCTTCCTGCCTAGTGCACATCATGCTGTTGTCCTTCCGGGAGAGTAAATATCAAGGAGCAGAAAATGTCTGGGAATGTGGGGATAATTTTCTTACTCCATATTGTGTCTGCTGGTGGATGCTTAACAGTACTTACACATCTTTACCTATCAGTTTATCTGGTTTTGTTTCTCTGTACATAAATGAAGAAGGAACAAACATATCCATGAAGTCTCATGGAGTAAAGAAAAGAAAGCAGCAAGAAAGGATGCAAAAAACGTTGAGAATTGGATGGATGGAAGGATTTAAGTTTTATTGCTCATCAGAAACTATTAACGTAGCCTGGATGCTGCTGGCAAGTAAAGAAGAGTTTATTCATATAATATAAATAAATGCCAATATTGATTTCTGTGAACAAAACACAATGACTGATGTAGTAAACAATGAGAATTTGTAAATTTAGGTATTTAGTGATCTCATGTCTTCCTTGTCCTGGAATCCTGAACTTCATATGAGGTGCCTCTACTCCATGTCAGCTTTTAGAGTTCTGAGATAATCACTGCTCTTCAAAAAGTGCCCTGTTCTTGCTTTCTCTGTATGCCCCTGTGTATTCGTGTGCCTGTTCGTTGCTGGAGACATTCTCACTCCATATCTGGGGTCTTTCCTATACTGTAAAATGGGATATTTTTGAGCCTTACTTAAAAGTAATTATTAAGGTAATAAACAGTTTCCAGATTTGGCAGTGAGCAGCATGCACAATAATTGTTACTTGTAATCCAAGGTTTTGTCTCCTCCAGCAGCACTGGGAAGTATGCTGTGAAGGAGAGGAAGGAGGAGTCTCAGGCTTTCACTTCCTTTGGGCAAGCAGCAAGCAGGTGATGAGTGAAGGAGTGTGTGGTGTCTACTGAGTTGCCTGTTGTTGGCAACCAGTAAATGCCTTTGCCAGTAACTGTAATGAATTTCTTTGGTTTCCAGATGAATTTTTAACTCCATTTCATCCAGCCATTTGAGCACATGGAGAACTGGCCTACTTCAGAATACTGTTTGCTGACACTTCATGACTACCTACTGTATAAATAAAAGACATTAATGAATGATGACTTAAAATCAACATGCTTTCTAACTCTTCCCTCAGTTTCTGCTTCCTGTGAGGACTCAGACCCTGGCCAAGGTTACGCGTTGTTGAGATCCATTATCTCACTGCAACATAATATTTTTGCAAAGATGATTTTTTTCAGTATATCTGGGGTAATCTGTTTTGTAACAGCATAGTGTGATTCTACACTGGGGGTACAAACCACAGCAGTAGAACTATCAGTTTCTGATGTTTTGTATCATTAATCTTAACTGTCTTAAGAAAAGAATTTTGTGTGTTCTAATAGCAGTAATATTGATTTCAGCAGAAAATGTGACATAGAAGTTGTATGTCAGAAAGCATCTCAAGTAGCCTGTGCTTTGGGGATACTGACAGATTTCATGACTATGTAATTAAGACTGAACATTATTTTAGATTTTGCCCAAGTATTTTTCTTTCTTGCATAGAAAAACAAAACTCCACTCCCCTTCTACACTCACACCTTTTATCATAGGACCCAGCAAAGTACTCTAAGACAGTAAGACAGTTGATATTTATGGATGTCTTCATCCTGTTCAGCAAAGTAGCATGTCTGATCCAATGCCCTTTGGTGTCAATGGAAGGACTCCGACTGATTTCAGTGGGATTTGGATCAGATCTTTGAACAAATGTTTAACTTCAAAGCCTGCACTTATGTTTTATTGAGTGGTTTTAAATATTTTTGGAAGTGCTTTGTTTCATCATGTCAATGGGTCTTTTTCTCTGATAGGAACAATGAGATGAGTGTTCCTGATGATAGATATTCTCTGCTGGCATTGCTGAGCATCAAGAACCAAGAAAAAAAAAAGAAAAAAAAAGTGTGGATTTTTTTTCCTGGTCTTAAACCGACACAGGATTATCATTTATTGCATTTCAAATGCCTGAATGTCTAGGGTAATATCTACCACTACCATTTACAAATGCAATTTTTCAGATTCCCTCAGAGTCATAATCTGCGTGTTGCATACTGTGAATGTTTTTAACTGGAAATGTCCCATCATGCAAACACAAGTGCACACAAGTATTTTTAGTGATTCAGAGAGTCTTGTTTAAATTATTGGGTCTTTTTGTTTTATTTCAATGGGCATGGGGCTCATATTTGCATAATGCAGTTGATGTACGGTATGATGAGTATTCACTGTTGAAAATCTGGTGAGTTGATCTGAGAGGTTTCTTCCCTTTATTTATTAGTAGTAAAATAGACATAATGAAAACTCTCCATATCATTATATTTATGGTACTGATGTTGAAAGAACACAAATCCCACTGTGCTAATGACATATCCAGCAATATGTGAGGAGCAGGAGCAATGGGTGAAATTCAGTCCTGGGCAGAGGGCCAGCCCAGAGTGGTTCATCATGAAAGCCCCCAATTAAGACCTCAAAACAGGCCTTAAGTGAGACTTCAGTGCCCTATGCCTTGAGCTGGCTTTCTGCAATAGTGGGAGAAAGTTCCTTCAAATGAATTATTCATCATAAATAATGCATTCTATTAGTTTAGCCTATTTTTCTTGATTCCATGAATTTATTTAATTGAAATTACTCACCAAATAATTTCTATGAATAATCATGGCCTGAGGATTATTTTTGAGCATTTCACGGTGAGCATTTCATATTCCACATTTAAAATGAGAGCCGTGTCATTGAGTTGTCATTATGCACAGAGGTCACATAGTTCTGGTTTTGCTCCAGAAAAAAAAAAAAGAGATAAGTAGACAAAAATTCAGCATTTTTTAAGACTCCATGTGTTTCCAAAAATTCCTTCCATTAAGTTCATTTCATGGGATGGTTGCGAACAGTTGCTTACTGAAGGAAAAAGTAAGGTTGCCATTGGTTTTTGTGTTTTCCACCTGGTTTCTAAGAGGAACATAGTGGTGTGTGTGCACAGTGCGTCTGGCTGTCAGTCAAGGTGCCCTCCCTTCCTAAAAATTTTGAGCCAGGTCTGATGACAGGTGGTGCTACTGGAGATTTTAGTTTCCCACTTCTTCAACGGAAGTAAGAGACTGAGAAATGCCCCAGCCAGATGAAAGGTTTCAGCCTGGCCTCATTGCATTGGGTCTGGCTGAGATGGAATTCATTTTCCCCACTGCAGCGCTCCCAGTGCTCTGCTGGGTGTTAGCAGCCAGAAGAGGTTTGATAACACACCAGTGTTTTGCTGCTGCTGAGCAGTGTTCGCACAGCATCAAGGCTGTCTCTCCAACATTCCCTCCTCACCAGCAGGCTGGGGAGGAGCAAGGTCTTGGGAGAGCACACAGCCAGGACAGCTGACCCCCACTGGCCAAAGGGATATTCCAGTCCACATGATGTCTGCTCAGCAATAAAAGCTAAGATAAAGAAGGGCGTTTGTTACTAGGATGTCTGTCTTATGGAGCTAATGAAGACCTGCATCCTGGGAAGTGGCTGGACAAATCCTGCTGAGAATAAATCTTTTGTTTGCTTTTGCTTACACATGCAGCCTTTGCTTTTGCTTTGTTAAACTGCCCTTATGTTGACCCACAAGTTTTTTTCCATCTTAATTTCTTTTCTCTGCCCCATCTCATCCTGCTGAGGACGGCTGTGCTAGAGTGGCTTGGTGGGTACCTGACATCCAGCCAAAGTCCACCCATCACACGTACCCACTGTTGTCTGTCAGAAAAATCCACATCAGAGTTTGGCTTAAAAATGAGAATTTGTGGTTTGACTGCTCACCCAACTGACTACCAGGAGCAGGGAGAGGGATGTGTTGCTCCTTCAATACTGAGTAATGACTGATTGGAAGAGCCCTATTGTTTGAAAATGTTTTCGGTTCAGATCAGATATCATTATTCGTGGGACTGTTTCAAGGTCTCTGCATCTGCTCAGTATGGTTGCTTCACTGTCTAAAATTAAAGAGGTGCAAAAGAGCTTGTGGGACCAAGACGGTGGTTTCTGGTGTCAGAGGTTAAGCCAATTTATGGCTACTCACTCAACACAGTGAAGGCCAAGGAACCACCTTGACTCAGTGGGAAAGAAGAGATTACACTGACAAAGCAAACAGTTTATCTCTGAAATGGGGGTATAATAAATCAGGGGACTCCTCCCCCCTCAAAAAAACCCAGTGAAGTAGCTTTTAGAAAGGAAAAGCTTCTGTTTTGTTTTTTCCAAAGATAGAAAATTTTCTGAGAATTATTCAGTTTTTGACTAAACAGAAGTATTTCCTGCTTCCCTGCAGTCTTTTCCACATCACTCTAGCCAGAAACATTGCTGTCTGTGAGCAGTAATCATTTACCTGAAAAATACCCTGTAATATTTCTCTTTGTGGAGGCTGGTCGTACAGATGCTGACTTTGAAGCGTGGTGTATAACTCCAAGTGGCATGAAAAGAAATTGATGAGACAATTAGAACTTATGAGAGTGGTGGTTGCATTAATATGTTGGGGAGAATCACTTAGAATAAAGTATTTCAAAGTCCACAGAAACCTTAAAATTTACTTGGCATCTGAAGTAGCTCCCTGAGTTGTTATTGCCCAAAGCACCGTACAAACATACATAAAATCCTGACCTAGACTTCAGCCACTGACAAATCTCCCTTTGACTTCACAGGGCCAGGATTCCAGCTGACTTCTACTCCAGGGAATTACACACAACAACATACAAATCTCAGGTATCTAGTATGACATTTTATGGCCAGATTTAGGTGCTCAGGTAGAAATGGGCTTACTCAGAATATCCTCCTCTGCTGACAATGGTTTTGTTCCCATGGTGCTTAAAATTGCTTCATATCTCAATTTTTAACATTACAGTTTACCTGGGCTTGAAGCTCTTTTCCCAGCCATCCTGTCTTGATAGACTCTTTCCAGAGGAATTCAGGAGTGCACCAACAATGCACATGAACTGAAAGGACATTAGGAAGGGAAGGACTTACCACAATACTTCTGCTTTTTGTTGTAGTCATTGTGGGCTAGGATGCTGAAGATATTTAGTCATCTCCCCTCTCACTTGTATGCCAGGGGACGCCAGGGGGCACCTGAATCAGTTGAATAGTCAGTGGGTGTGTTCCTACCTGCTCCATGGGGAGGGCTTCCTTGTGTGGTGTCTTTCTGGTCCGTGGGATTCCATGTGAAGTGGAACAGCTTTGGCAAGAGGGCATGAATGTTTGGCCTCAATAAAGTTTCCATATACATTCCATAGCACTTGTGGCATTTCCTTCTGTTCCAAAGCATATAATGTTTGAATAACTGCCCAGCCTTTATATGGCCTCTTTTTTTACCATCTATCAGTCTGCTTCCTGTAGAGCAATAAAAGCCTTTGCACAGCAGGAGATTTTTATGTCCACTTTGTGACTGAACAGCAAGTAAAGCTGGGAGGAGAAGAGGACAGCTCAGTCAGCCTTGGTAATCAACTCTGGCTTGGAATCTGGAAAACCCATTTGTGCACACATTTGCTCTGGAGTGTTTTTGCTTTGCAACCACTACACTGGTTAGCATTTGAGCTTTCTGACTAGAAGTATTGTTGCTTTTGCAAACAGAAGTGTTTGGCTTTATTATTTCTAGCTGGTGTTACTGATGCACTTGGGATTATCTAGGGATGAAGTCATTCCTTTACAGCTCTTTACTTATGAACTAGCCAGTTGTCCAGATCATGTAAAGTATAAGCATTTCGGTACCTTCCTTTTCAGAGATGTTGTGTCTTTCTGAAGCCTCTCTTGCCTTATGACAACTACTCTTTTACTTTTGGTGATTTTTTTTAATAATGCAAGTACCTTTTATATCTTTTCTCCTAGCAGAATCCTGTGACATCAACAGTCAACAGGTCTCATTTTGCAAATCACAGCTTACTCTGTACATGTAGCAGAACTGGGCTCAAGGTAGATGCATTGCACCTACAAATTTCTTCCCCCCCCCCAAAAAAAAAAGATTTTTAGCTGTTATTTTTTACCCTTTCTGCTATTAAATTTCTACTCAGTATTATTAGTATTTTGATACTGCAAGAACATCTGATAACATGAGTCATGGACCAGCCTCATTGTTGTATTGTTAGTTGTTTTGCTTATCTCTGTCTTCTGTGGAGTGCAAGTAAAGCTGTGAGAAGGGGGTCATATCATTTTTGTTCCATACCTTAAGAGCTTTTGTAATATGAAAGTTTAGATCTAGAATTATAATTGTGTGGGATGCTGCATGCACAAGCAGAATGACAGCACTTGCCAGGTAGTTTACAATAATGTATTGAGAATTTTTTAAACTGAATGTGTACATGAAAGATGCACCTACCTCTGAAAGACAGGTACAATTAGATTGACAACTTGTATGTCAGGCTTCTTGTTGGTGCCATTTAAAATCGCTGAAATACAGTGTTGCCACTCCCTCCCTCCCTCCCTCCCTCCATTCCCTGAAATGAGGCTTATACTGGAAATGCTGACAAGACCCTTATCATTTGGGATGGCACCATGCACAGCTTTAAATACTGGTTATAAATGTTAATGTGTTATCTGAATGATATTTTTTCCACATGTAGGCAGCTCAGGATAGAGTTTCAGCAATAAATTTAACGAGTTCAGGGGGAAGATGCAGTATGCTTATGTGAGTATTATAATGATTGGCATTTTTGCAAACAGCATATGATAAGTGGTGCAATTTTATTCTCAAAGTTTAATCAATAGAGAGGTCTTTGATATTTCCATGTGCTTTGCAAATAGATGCTTCCTTGGGATGACAGCAAAACAACTTCTCTATCATGGTGTGTTTATGCTCAGGGTTTAATCAATCTGCTTTAGTGATTGTCATAAATTTTGATATTCCAAAAAATAAATAGAAGCTATAAAATCATTACGCTTCGGGGTGGCATCCTGTTGCTATTTGCCTGGGTCATCTGGCTTCACAAATGTTTAAAAGGATGCAAAGTCCATCACTGTGACAATTACAAGGGCATGGGCTGTGTACCAGTTTATTCCCACTTATTGTAAACCCACACCAGCTGTTGCACAGGCAATTGAGATGGATCTTCAAGGGCTTAAGAAGGACTTTATGAATGTCTTGTGTTAAGTTTTTGGGAGTGAATTTCCTCTCAAATAAGGGGAACCAGAAATTACCACCACATTACACTGCAGCCTGAGCAGAGCCCAATTGCCAGTGTCTCTTTTGTTCTTGGAAGCAACAATAGCAGTTGAAAGCTGAACTTTGGAAGATCATTCCACAAGGATTTGAAGGCTGGCCGTGTTCACATAGAGCTGTGGTGCCAGCCCAGCTTGTCCTCCCTATTGCAGGAACCTGCAGAAATTCGTGCTGGCCCCACAGAACAAGTCCCAGGGAAGCCTGTCTGGAACAGACGGCGTTAATGATTTATTGGATGCGGCAGCAGGACACACACTATGAACTTGGAGATAACCTTTGGCAGGGAACTCTCTCTGTCACTCTCACTCTTTCTGATAAAAAAATATAGTAACTGGTAGGCATTTGGGAAACAAGGAAGCTGGAGCATTTCAGGTGATTTGACCTGAACGTAGCAGAGTGCCACTGACGCAGAACCGCCCGAATGTCAGCAGCAGATCTGTGCCAGGCACCACTGCAGGGTATCACCTGGTCAGCATCGCGCTGGATCCTGAGCTCGGCACAGGAATTCCTCCAGAGCCATGAGGGATTTTGGCAGGCTGACATCAGTGTAGGACCAGGGTTAAGTGTGCTGTGCATACTTGATGAGTTGTTGTAGGCACCCATGAATAAAATGGTCTTTGAAAATTTATTTATTTTTAGCACTTTTTACTTGCCGCCAGAAGATACTGTTTCAACATCCAGATAGTGCAGCTTCAGCTGTAGTTCCACTTAATTGCACACAAAGATTCAAGAGAATAACCTAGAGAGAGCAAAGGTTTTTACCCCGTTTGATATAATTTTGCTTTGTGATATATATATGTGTGTGAGCTCTGGATGTATAAATATATACGTATAAGTATCTACATCTGTTTGTTTAAATAACATGTGTTTTGCTTTCCTGTCCCTGAGCAACATCCATTGCTGGGCTGCCTTTGTAAATATGCTGTAATGGCTGATTCTTTTGCATTCTTTGTGCTATCTTTGCTTATGCTGAATAGCAGCTGACACTTTAATTGGGATAACTGAGCTGAGTGCATTTGCCTTTGGAATTGGACACTTTTCAGTGCAAAGAGAGGGTACCACAGACTGACTCTACTGTCTTTATCCTCAATCAAACCTCCATTAAATCGGACCTATACTTTGTAGCAAGGGACATTCTCCATTGCATTGAAATGCATGGGAAAGGCTGGAGACTCAGTTTCTAAGGTTAATTAGATACTGAAAAGAAGTATTAACTGAATTTATTCCCCCTATCTTTTTTTCTCCCCTATTTTTAAGAGTCTTTTTAATTATCTTCATCTCTGCTGGTAATGACCACTTATGCCTTCATAGGAAAAATATCATGTACTTTTGAGTTTATTAAAAACCTTTTTGATAGGCAGATTTTAATTCTCATTTTAAACAAACCTCAACATAGTGCTGTAGCATTGTGTTAAAATTTAGGCATCAGAACATACTATATATTAATATGAATTAATCTTTGTTTAACTGAGTGCTAACATTATTCATACTTAGGCTCTAAATGCAAATTTGTGTTTCAGTTGGCTACATTATGTTTGCAAAATAAAGGAAGGAATAGTTCAGGACATGACCATTAAAAATTCTTTGGTGAGGGTGGAAGTTTCAGCAACCAAGTTTTTTATTTTTTATTTTTTTTCAGGTTCTTGCACCTGCTGTGGGCCCTACTGTTGTTTCAGAGAGGTAAATAATCTCCTTTTCAACTTTCCCTGGAAGGTTGCCTTTGGCTGCATGAAGACATCCTTCTTGGATTGATATAGTAACAATAATTATCAACCTGCCCATGTGCCAGCAGAAAAATCACCTTTATGCCTCTAAGGAGGGCTATCAAAACCTGTCAGATGCTCCCAGCAGAGAGTCTCCTTGTGGAAGACCATGCAAGGTTTGAGGAAAGAGAAACTGTTGGCTGGAGTCAGTCTTAAAACTTTTTCCTTTGTGTGGCTGAAAATAGAGCTATTTATCATGCTTACCCTTCAGCGTCAATATACATGAAGAATGGAATGTGTTGTAGGAGGGAGACATCATCTTGTTCTTTTGCTGAATTTCAGTTGAATTGATTTTGCAGAGGAGTAAAGTTGTATTTTTAGTCCTCTTCCCCGTTTCAGGTTCCCTTGTGTTACATTCACTTCTAGCCCTTTCCCCCACATTCCTTCAGAAAGTACTGTGTATTCGGTTCTCTTAACCCTTGGCGATAATCCAGGCAGGAGGTGCTTTGAGCAAGTTCAAGAAAGGCACAGTAATTTCAGCAGTGATAATACATCTCTTCTCATTCTAATGATGTTCTTTGCTCCACGTTAGATTAAAGCAGTTTTCTGTGACTTCTTTACTGTTGCTGTACAACACACTTCAGTCATGAAAGAGAGATGTTCTTGATGGATTGGAGGATTTTCTTCTTTATCCTTTTTTCTGTTCTTATGATCTCTTTCTTCTCATTTCAGCTCTAGGTTTTAGGTCTGTTGTACTGACTGTAAAATGCCTGGAAAAAGCAAGACTGGACAGAGATTGACAACATAGACTTCCAGTCAATCATGTTGCAAAAAACAAACAAATAAACAAACAAAAATAGTCAAACTGTAAGAGGCACAGAGGAGGGACCTCTGTGGGAATGCAGAAAAAAAATAGGGTAAAATCCCATTTTTAGAGCACAGTTTGGAGATCTTGGGGTTATAAGATGCAATCAGATGCTGGAACTGGAAGCCATGTCCGTGTAAAACAGCACTGAAACTAATTATCCTGGGGTGATGCTGAGGTGATATCTCATGGTGTTTGTGACTGAGTGTGTGCTGCACTTTGCTTTGTTTCTTTGAATCGACTGAGGCTCTCTGCAGCACGTGACAGGGGGACAGCCACAGCTTGTTCTCCCTTTTCTGTATGTTGGGCTGTTGAAAACCAAGAGATACCAATGCTTCTTTAGCTCTTTAGCAGTGGGACCCAGTCTTTTGCCATGACCAAGACCCATGTACTCTCCTGTTGCAGACCCTTGCAGCCAGTGTGATGATTCCCAATTGGCCAAAGGCAAGCAGGCAGAAGCTACTGTAAGAACACTGTTCTCTGGATTTTTCCTGATGTTCTAGTCCTCTATTTATACAAACACCCATCAGTTTCAGCACCAATGAACTACTTGAGGTGCTGAATGAATATAGTCACACAGTCAATCAGGCTTGTCTTCAGAAATTATCGGGACCATTACTAGATCTTGGAGTTTCACTTTCCGTTCTAGCTGTGTTTCATTCACACTTAGGCATTTCACACCTGCAGACATCTAAGAATTCTTCAACACAGCCTCATTTGACACATTGTCAGGCATCCAGGAACATCTGGAAAGTTATTGATTTTTTCTGGTATACAGCGCACACTCAAATCTTGGCATTCTTGCTTTCATAACTTGGGGGTTTTTCAATGTAAAATCAAACGGGCATCAAACAGGCAAACAGATAACAAACAGATTAACTGGAGGTACAAAGCAGTGAGGCAGCAGTGTTCACAATTAACTGGTGATGTCTAATGGCAGCTGTGTCATGGATTGCCCCTGTGGCTTTGAAACTGCTGACAAAAAAATTCAGGCTTATTTGACACTGAGCCCAGCACTAAAATTGGTACCTGTGCAGTGCCCAGGAGCCTTGACTACGGCTCAGAAGCCCCTTGCTCTGGAGAGGGGAAAACACAGAATAAGAAGGTCATTGCCCCAAGCATAATTATTGAGTGAAACAGAGATTCCTTGATGCCATCAGTATGAAAACAGCCTACAGAGAGCACAAAACCCATCTCCTTTGAAAGATATACTTGTTTTTGCTGATGTTAGAAAACAAGTTGTTTGGATTTCATACAAGGGAGCATCCGATAATGAGTTGCTTTTATACAGAGAAAGTCAGGATGCTTTATGTAATTGCTTAGTGTCAGAAAAAAAAGCTATATTAACAGAGCTTAGCAAGTTATGGACCTAAAGCCATCCTTTTTTGGCACCTCCTGAAAGGAGGATGTTACCTTGCTAAGAGGCAAAGTGCTGTCTGAGCAGAGGAGCTGAGGTAGGCAGAATAATAGCATGGCCAGGTTCATCTCATGTGTTTGTTGAGGTCAAACCTCCTGGAAGCAGTGTAACAGAGGTGCTCTGTCCTGAGCTTCTGAGGCTGTCACCTGCTAATTGGATAGACTGTCTCTGCCTTAGTGCTGATCAGAGTTAATGCCCAAGATCAAAAGATAGCTCAATGAAGATAAATTTGCAGCATGAGAGAATTCGTCGTGTATTTAAGTTGCTGGAATACAGAATAAGCAAAGCACTGATATCATGTAGGTGTGCGTAAGAATGTAGCGAGGCAAGTTCCTAAGGCACTCACTGCATCTGAACAGTTTGCCATAGAGTTTAAAGAATATTAAGGCTCCTAATTTGTGTTTGAAGTTATAGGCTCTTGCCAATATATTAAAATTTCCTCCCTCATTTCTCTAGAAATAGTCCCACATTTCTAGAATATATCACAGGGTTTTCTGTTTGATCTTTCCACCACTCAGTTTGTAAAACTGAGGCAAAGCTGACTCTGCCTGCCATATTCTGTGATACAGAGGACTCTGACTGCAACAAAATCAGAGGAATTCCTGCCACACAGATGTAGGAATGGGGAAGCACAGTGTTGGGGATCCTATTCTTTCCCATTAAGCTTCAGCCTTGTCCTTCATCAGCAGTGAAAATTTATTGTCTTACAGCTGAGTACGACCTGAAGGGCCTCAATAAGGGTGAGAATTTGGGCATTATGTAAGCTGCCAAAACACCTGTTACAGTAATTTTTAATTTTACTGTATTTTGCAAAGTTTTTCCAATGGCCTTTGTTTCTATTCAGACACTTTGGCATATATGGCAGGTGAAGGTTTTTGAAACAGAGTGAAATCTAACCTGGACACATGGGGGAGCTTTATTTAAAGCAGGTGTATGTACACACACCTCCTACACAAACAACCTCCTTTTTTGCCCATATGAAATGTTTTCTCAAAATTTGCAGCAGGTACATCGTGGTTGCATGTGTTACACTTTCAGGGCATCAAACAGTGATCAGCAGGTAAGGCTGGAGAGGACAGAACCTTTCTTTCTACTGCCGAACATTCTGGTGGGGTGTAAGACAGTGAGGAAACATGGAGACTGCTGAGGAGGTCTGTGCTGTACAGGTGGTGCTCACCATCCTCTGAAGAGCAGCAGAATGCTTATGCAGAGGATGAAAGGCACTGTTTAAGGTAGATGGAGCCAGGCTGGGATCTACCAGGAACATACTGTGGTCTGTTGTGTTCTGCTCCTCAGTGTTCCTTCAGTACTCTGACCCTTGATGTCCTGTGAGCATGAGACCACTTCCAGTTTTTTGTCATCTTCTTCCTCATCAAGTGGTCTGTAGCAGATACCCACCACAATGCCACCCACCACGGGCTGCCCTCTGGTCCTGACCCATATGCTGCCAGCTGGCTCATCACTCGTCCCCAGTCACAGAGAGCTCCATGTGTCCCTATCTCACATCAAGGGCAGCTCTCCCTCCTTGATGTCCTGGCTGGTCCTCCATGTAGAGCTGGATCCATCCATAGCAGCCCTCTGTGTCAGCTGACCACCTCTCTCCCATTCCTAGCAAGCTAATGCAGCACATTGCTGTGGCACCAGTGAGATCACAGCCCATCCCAGCACCTTTCTTGCCTCCTGTTTGTCCCCTGTAGTGTACAGGCACTTATTAGGGCCCATTATGAACCAGTATGAACCAGCATTAAGGCTTTGCACCCCTTCCCAGTGGCAGGGCAGGTGCAGCAGAGGCCAGCCAGCCCCAGAAGGATTTCTTTACTTGCACAGCACTTTCCAGCCCCAATGAAATGCTTGGCATGAAGGGTCAGACACCTCACCAGTGGCTCACACACCTGCCCCAGCACCTTAGTTACCCCGCCCTGCACTGGGGTGGGCTTGCGAGCCCAGCTGCCTGTTGATGTGATGTTTCACAGGTGTACCAAGTGCAGGGAATTTAACAAACCCATGACCTGAGCCCTCTGCACAGCACTCATTAGCAGCAGGCTCAGCCCTCGGCGCTGCCTGGTGCATACTAACAACTTGTTTTCATCATTGCAGGGCATGGGAACTGCCTGCGTGTGCGGCGTCCTCAGCCGTTCCTCGGGTGGCTGCTCAGGCTGCTGGGGCAGCCCTCAGGGTTTTGGTAGGTTACAGGTGACTGCGTTTACAAGAGGGGAAAAAAGGAAACTATCACTTGTTCAGAAGACTCTGCACAGGATTTGTGATAAGAAAGACTTTTTTTTTTTTTTTTCTTGATGTGCAGATACTTTTTGTAGCTTCTCTTTTGCCTTGGGTTGGGCCAGGATGCCCTCTGACAATATGATGCTATGGACGTGGCAGTCTTTCACAGCCCCTTGCTCAATGCAGGGCAAGTCGGCAAGGGAAAATAAATCTGGAAAGGGAAAAGGTTGTGCCGTTCTGTTTTCCCTTCCCCCTTCTCTGCCTGCTCTTTTCCTCAGGCCTTTTGCCCTGGTAGAAATGCAGGTAAAAAGCTCTGAGTCCCAACTAGCAAAATGCACAGAGCCACAGGCTCAGTCAGTCTGTATCTACTCTGATTTCTCTTTTGTTTCTCCTTGTAATCCAGACAAGTCTTGCATGTTTTCTGCTCCATTCTTTGGGTCAAGAATGCACTGGTTAATAGCCAATTATTTCATACCCTAAGGAAGTTTTGGGAGAGAAGTTCCTGGGAAGAGTCAACTTGTTTTGGGAAATGAGACTAACATTCAGTAAGTGAGATATTTCCCTTTGCTCTCCTTTGTAATACTGTCCCATTGCAGCACAAGGCTGAATTTATTGCTATAATAGCTGTGATTCAAATAAAGCATTATAGTTTCCCTGAGTTGGTGGGTTTTTTTTGGTTTTTTTTTTTTTGGTTTTTTTTTAATTTTTCACAAAAATTAAAGGTTTAGCCAGGACATCATGACAAAATTTCAGTTAGGTAATTAAATTCTGCTTACTGAAAATTCCCATTTAAAAATCTATCCGAGAATAGAGCTTGCTTTTCCTTTGAGGACTTCTAAAGGACTAATTCTTTTTAAATGTACAGCTCTCCAAATTCTGAAGCCTGCTGAAATTTTACTTGACAGCCTAAACCAGAATGTGCAGTTCCACCAGAGGCATCTAAAGGTACATTTTTGAGTGCTTAATTGTTGTTCTCTGCATTCTTGTTTAGATACAATTCATTTAGACTCAACTTATGACTAGCGGAAGTAAACAAAATTATTTGCATGGCAAAAGCAAACACTATTTAAAACTATTTTTTTACTAACAAGTAACGTAGATTACAAATAAATTCAGTTATTGCATTAAGGTCTGTTTTGTGTGTGCAAAAATCCAAGTGAAAAAGTAGGCTGAAAGATAATCTGAGGTGCAGTCTGGAACGCCAATCCAGAACAGATGATCCACAGGAAAAATTACTGCAATTTATTTTTTTAATTTACTTGTGCTACTTTATTATTGTTTATTCATCTGATAGGTGACATTTAATTTCAGTTTGAGAGCTTCAGGATGAGTGTTTGATGCTAATGGTTGGAATTTATTCCTGGGCAGAAAGCCAAGGTGCCACAGCCATGTTCCACTCATGGCCTCCAAGCTGTATTTAAGTGGCCTTCTGCTGCCCTTGGGGTATGTTTTACACAGGAAGCTTAAAGCCTAATGCAGGCCTGCAGCTCTCATGCTGGAGCAAGGGAAAGATGACTTTGCCCTCTCCTCTGTTCTCCTCAGCAAGAAAATCAAATTATTGGATTACTGGCCCTTTGATTGTGCTCAGCACAAATAGTTCAAAATCCCATTGTATTGAACCTCTGAGATGAAATGTAAATGGATAAAGAAAAAACACATTAAATTGGTCTAATATGTCAATAGTATGCTATTACCTGATTAAGTGGAATGACTATGACTGTTCTAAACAGCCTAAAGTATATAAGACACCTCTTGCAAGACTGGCCACAGGGAAAAAATCCAGTAAACCAAAAAAAGTCCACCCATAGAAACCTACTAGAGGGATAAATTAATGCAAATTGTCTTTCCTTGTGTGTGAATTTATTTATTTTTATTTCTGGAAAAGAAAATCAACCAGATTGATTCTTTGCAGGGTTAAAATTACAATTACACAAGGATCTGTGCAGCACATGAAATATTGGGGCTGATAGATTAGAACCTGACTGCTTTGTTCTACATATACCTTCATATGCATTGACTTGAACTTTGAATTTGCTACTCTGTCATTTTTTGTGTCTTGTTTTATGTATTTATGTTTTTTATGTTTTATGTATTTATTTCAGGGCTACATTCTATTTGTTACATTGTGTTTTTATGACATAATATCAGCTAAGCCTGGGAGAAGCACTGTAATACATTTTAAACTACCTTATTATTGTCATTGTTGTACATACTCACACATACATGTAATGATCCGAAATATTTTGGGGCAAATCATTCAATTGTGCAAAATAAATAAGTCCATGGAAAAGCACAGTTGAGGTAAATCCCTGTACTTTCCAAAGTGGAGAAAACTTCACAGCCAAGGATTTGATTCTTCCATGTCATATTAGACTGGTTTCTCTACAGGTTTCTTGTTAAAATGGTTATCTTGCTGCCCTTTTGTACTTACGTGTCTATAGAGGAAAAAATAGCTATTGAAATGCAGCTGTCATTGTGGCTGTGTGTGAATTTATTTCACTCCCCAATTCTGGTGAGTGCAGTCTGTGCAGTGAGCAAAGGGCTGCAGCCTTAGGTGATGTGAGCTGCTACCTCCTGTGTTCAAGTGAACTTTTTGCTGGCCAAATATCTGAGTAGATATTTTAATGACTTGGGTTTAGAATAGAGCCTCCAAAGCTGACTAATAAAATACACATTAAATTAGAAGCTGGGGTATATTTTTGTAGCTTCCTGAGATTCTGGCACATATTGATATTAATAAGATAATAGATGCATAATGGATGTGACGCTTACCCACCTGAACATTTTTGAGTTAAAAAAAAAGATTGATAGACAACACATTCCATTAGTCCTCTCTTTTACAACTAATAAACTTCCAGTTCATTAAGTTATTACATGCCATTCCTCATCTCACAAATAGAACCCATAATTCAGTTTTTCCCAGAGCTGCACATTCTTTAAGTCTACAGACTAAATTACCAGAGCACATTTTGTCAATAAAGCTTCTGTTTGGTGGGGGAAGGAGGGGACAGTTAAGTAAAGTAATATGAAATGCAATCCATTCTTTGTGTCAGAGGTCATTTATTTGCTTCAATATTGCTTTTATTCCATTTATGCATTCACTAAATGATGATTATTATGGAAAGTCCGTGGTTATTCGCTTCAATGTATTTAAAATGTTTTGCATTTTGTTTCAGGCTTTTACACTGGTGAATCTTTAGCGTTATCTTGAGAAGTAAACTGTCCTTTTGCAACGAATCCCTGACAATGTATTAGTTCAGCTGTGCATTTGCTGAGGGATAAAGGCTTTCTTCTGTGAGCAGTGGGAAAGCCTCAGAGCCAAACAAAAATCAGCCATGTTCTGCAGCCCTAAACCGAAAGACTTGGTGCTTCCTGAGCCAGAATTGCCCAGCGCAGATGCAGGCAGCCAGTGACACCTTCAGCATGGAAAGTTATATGGGACTAATTTGTGTCCTAGACCAAGGTTCCAACACAGCACTTCTCATCGGGGCTCGAAGAGGGATTACCGTGCTCTGTGTTGAGTATAATATATAGTATCTATTTGTAAAAAATACAACCTGGTGATAAAATGCTTGCCTAGGGAGTGGGGTAGAGTGGTCCAGGCTCTTCGCAGCTTGCAGTGATTTAAAACCATTTTTGCTGTCTAGAGAAACAGGCAACAGTTATGAGGAAAAAAAAAAAAGAAGCAGTCTGCCCTTTGCTCTCCCAGCCCTGGCATTTGGGTGAGTGCTCAGGTAAGGGTCCCAGTAGGTTGTAGCTGATCTGCCCTGTAAGACAGCACTGTGAGGAGGGAACAGTGAGAGCCGGGAGGGGCAGCAGGGCAAAGCGGCCACGCTGCAGCAGGGTTAGCTCTGGTTTGGGGGTGGAGAGGGCAGACCCTGGAAGGATTGCAGTGCCTGCCTTGGGCAGGAGCTGCTCGAACTCTGTGGAGTTTCAGCCTGTCTTCCTCTCTCTTCTCCCCCTCTACTGATTAAAGCTGCCCACTGTTTTCTTTCCAGTGGAAATTAGTGGCTGTGAGCAGTTCATAATTTTCACCAGGAGAAGAAGCTGTTCCCCCCCGAAACTGTCCAGGGCGTGTATATGGTTCAATTTACTCCAAGCATGTCAGCAAATTAGCATCAGCTGTACAGGTGAATGGGCATTGAGTCAGGGCTAGTCTGGTAAGGAGAAGAATGGAAAAGGTTAGCACTGAACAGGAGTATCCAAGCCTGAACGCTACTGGGAGGAGGTGTTGAGTAACATTTTAGCCTGTCCAGATCCATCCAAAGTGCTATCACACTGTATTATGGTTCTTTAGTGTCAGCTAGTAATTCTTCTCATTATATTTGTAGTTAACAAATGCACACGTGACTGTTGTCAATTCAAGTAATAATAGTGTAATTAGAAAACACTTTAAAATGAAACGTTGTAAAATGGTGCTAAGACAACAGTATAATGGGATTACTTTCATGACAATTACAGACTATGAATTATAAATGAGAGAACAATGGAAAACTTCTTTCTTTTTTTTTTTTTTTTTAGTGGAAAATGTAATAAATGAGCGGGAAGCCGAAGATTCTCATTGATCCTTTTCCCAGGGATCACTCAGGGAAGCTCTCGCGCAGAACAATCTGTCTTTGAAGAAGATGCAGTTTTTGTGTGTTCAGCCTCTGCAGTGGTCCCTCACAGCCACAGCAGAGTATGTACCCGTGGATCCATATCCATCTTGCTGCTTGCCCTTGGACTCATCTCCAGCCAGACTTGAAACCCTGTTTAGAATACATCCTGCCCTCACAGGATGGGAATCGTGCTGCCTGGGCTGTATTAGTGTCCCAAGCTAACCTCTGGAACTCTGGCTCTCTAGACCATCATGGAAGTGAGTCATGGTTTTGCCTTATCAAAGCATTCATAAAATTTGATTTTTCTAGATAGCTACATAGTGAAATATTGAGTATTCTAGTGGAGTTTCTTAATCTACCGTCACTCTTTACTATGCTTGTAGCCCATGCAATTTGATTAGCCATTTATAACTTTAGTACCTAATATATAAAAAATAGCAGTGAGCTGAAAACACTGGAAATATTCACAAGAACCAGAAGAGAACGGGGGGCCTGTGGGCCTTCTGTAACTGATGGCACATCCTGAGAGGCCCTTACACTGAATTTATCCAGGACTTTTGAGCTCTTGCTTTATGTTAAATAAGTAAAGCTCTTATCTTTAAGCTTGTTGCTTTTTTATCAGGGAAAGTTTTAATGAGAAAGTTTAACTCATCAATGTTAAGTTTACTACTAATTAGGTGGAAGTGATTTTTCCTCTGCGTGCAGTTTGTGTTATCTGGCACTCCTGAACTACTGGGCAGCATCCATGAGTAGTGCTATCCCGCTGTAGTTTTTACCAAAAAAAACCCCAAACCAAAAACAACGAAGTTCTAAGACGTTGTTGACTACTATAGCATCTATATTCTGTGGGAACAAGTTAAACAGACACTTCAGAGCTTCATGTTGTTTCTCTAATTTCAAATTTGGAATGTATTTGCTCAGCCTCTCAGCTACGATATATGTTGTTTCAGTAGCAAGATGACTTGTGAATCAAAATAATATATTTGACAACATAAGTGAGTGGTCTAGGTCACAGCTAGTAACTTAAGCATGTGTTTTTGCTCATTTTTATTAAAAAAACCCAACCAAACAAACAAATGACAAAAAGAATCCAGTTGAGAGATCAGCATCCACTCCTGGCCCACCGGCTTTTTTTACATGCTGGCTGTTTTTCATTTTACAGGCCTATCATGAGCTGAGATTGAAGTCACTTTTTTCCCCTGCTGAGTGAATAAATTACCAGTCCTGGAGCAGTGCTCAGTGTGCTGTAATTCTTGGCTATAACATCTATGAGATATGCTTAAACTGAATGATCCACTGCTCAGAGGAGTGATGGCTTCTTTTATAGCCCTCTTGTTCTTGTAGACAGTAAACCATTGAAACAGACCATGAAGACAAGGGCAAGTTCACCATATTCTCATCTTTTCTGGAGTCTTGCGTGTACTTTTGTCTGTGCTGAGGGACTCCTGACACTTCACACACTCAGGACTAATTATGCCTTGGCATTAGTTGTGGTATTTTTTTTTTAAGTCTATATTTTGAATACTAAAACTGTTAATTTCTGGTTAAGTTTGTGCCTGTCTTTGAAGAAGATAAAGGTATGTCTCTGCTTCAAACTCACATATAACCTATATGTATCAAACCCATTTTTAAAGATGTTGTTGTTCCTTCCAGTAGTTCTTTCTCCATCTGCTCAGAAAAGGTTTTTCTACTTCCAGACAGGCTCTACACTTCCTACCTCCTATTTACTCAGTCACCTTGTAAATGCAGAGCGTTATTGTGTAGAGACAGCACAGCTTTCTCACCGACTCTATGACTGACAATTGCACGTATTGTCATTTTTCTTCTTTCCTAACCTTCTTGAAAGATCCAGCAATATTATTTTAATATTATATTATGTGACTTTCTTACTTGACATTGCTTTGTCAATGCTCTAAAGCCAGGCACAAAGAACTGAAAAAGGCTGGGATACATGGGAAAGGAGGGGCCAGGATTGTTCCACATACATCACAAAGCAGATGTGCCAGGGAAGGCCTGGTCTGTAGCACTGCATTAAGCACAATTGCATTGCATGTCTGTTTAAATGCTAAAGAATAATCCACATGCTCGTGGTTTTTCATATGTAAACTACCTTTCGTTTATAGAAGCAAGACAACATTTAGCATTTTTTATATGGATGGATAAAACCATGGATATTGTGATGAGTGTTGTGATTGAAACCCCCCACCCCAGACTTTACTGGGTTTCTACTAGTGAGTAGTATGCTTTTTAATTTTGTGTGATAAACTCTTTTCATGTATTTAAATATAATGTCTGTCTAGGTACTGATTTTATTTTCCTTTTTAATTTATTCTCCAGGCTCTCTGGCCTTCACTCAATGCACTGGCTGATTAAATTATTATCCCAATAATGAGATTTGACACTATCTATGCCAGTTACCTGTGTGACCTGCTAAGTAGGTTAATTGGCAACCCTGAATAATTATCAGCCACCTTATCTTGCTGATTGAGAGTTTAACAGTAAATGAAACATAAAAATGCTGAAAAAGACAAACAGTTTTTAATTTTGACTTCTTAATTTTTTCAAAGAAACCTTTTAGCTATTAGCTTACTAATAAAATGCAGCAATAAAAAAATATCTTGTGAACATACTGGTTTTATTCATATACAGATGCTTGCTCTTGTGCATCATCACAACTATCTAGGAGAAAAAGAACTCTGTGACATATTAAATAACAGGTCCCTCTATTCTGCAAATTGCTTGTGTAAGTGAATAGTTGCATCCTCAGAGAGCCAGCTCAAAAATGAGGAAAATTCAAGAAGTCAAAGTGATATTTGTGGTGACATTGCAAGACTTATGTTTTTATGCTTTTCTGTGAAACCTTGAGAACTAGAAATTAACTTCATTGTTCAGTGAAAGCTGTGATTTTTCTGTTCCCATTTCTCAGGAAACAAAGTTAAGAAAAATAAATATGGTACCTGGTGACACTGACATGTATTGTGTATCTAATATTTTCTACTTTGTTCGCTTCTGAAAAGCCAGTACTGTATTTCTTTCTCCCCTACAAAATGTAAGATTGGAACTTAGGAGGAAGAATGGACTCCTAGGGATGAGAAGATGGGGGAAATATACGTGAGATTTAAAATTGTGGTCTTTTGGCAAGGTCATCAGCCCAAATTAGTGTTCAGAACCATGGACTTAATCAGACTTCTTTCAAAATCATTCCTCTGCCCTGGCCAGAAGTTTCACCAAAACTTGGGATAGAAAGAACAATCAAAGAATCCATTTCTAGTTATCAGCAGTTAATGACTGGAACATAAAATGTCTTCACAGAGGCACTTTGGAGACCCCCAGTTGTGCTCCCAGGGTGAGAGGAGGAGCTGCTCTGCCCCATCCTTGGGCATGTTTGTGGCACAGCTGGTGGCCCTGAGCTGGTCCTTCTCTACTGTGACCCTGCAAGCACAGACACCGCTGATGGAACCACACAAAGAAGTATTATAGGCTTTATAGTTGGGTGATATAATTCAAGAGGGGGTCCTGATGAAATCATGTAAACCTGAGCCTGAGCAAGTCAGCAGAGCTCAGATTTTGAGAGAATGACTCATGTGTTAAAACCAACCCTGTGCTCAAGCGCTTTTCTGGATCATGGCCATATTGAACTATAACGACCTAAATGGATTTACTCCCCAGACAAATTCACCCTTTGCTTTCCTCCTGCCCACATGTACATTTGCACCTCAATCAATCACTTATGTCTCCTTCTATTTCCTATATCCTACTTTTATTTAAAACTTTATGGCTTGTTTAATCTCTTCTAAGCATGGCTTTGTTTCCTCTCCTGCTTTTCTCTATGATTCATCATCAGGGCTTTTTTGCCCTTACCTAAAGGTTTTCAGTTTCACTGTACAAATTTAATAAAAGCAAAATTGTTAAGGCTTATTAAAGAAGCTGTGCTGTCTCTTTGTGCTCTTTCATCTCACTTCCCTCCCTCCCCATAAAAAGATGAAGAAGGTGTTGAAGTTGCACATCAGGTGAAACTACTGTCTACAAATGGAAAAAATAATATCTTTCAGCTCTCTTCCTGTGGATTTTTTTTTTTTCCTAGCATGTGGTCCTGATGTCTAAAATTACAGGCATTTAGGTGTCAGGTAGCAGGAGAGAAAAATTATAAAATAGAAGAGGTATTGTGGCAAAATATCAAAGAACTGATGTGTCAGTGGTAGTTATAACGTGTTTTATTCCTCAAGAATAGCACAGCTTTATGAAGTTTTTGTCATACCTGATAGAAAATTAAGGGCTGCTGATATTTTCCAGCTCATTACTCATTGCTTGTTGATTACATAAGTGTTTTTGAATGAAGGAGCACTGTAAGGTCCTGTGAGAAGCTAAGCTGACATGACTTCTGTCTTTCCTTTTTATTACGATAGTCAATAGCTCAGTTGTAAGGAACAGAATTGCTCTTTGTGACATTCTTTTGGGAGAGCTAGCTAAAATTTGAGAGCAGAAAAGCATTTCTGGAAAAAAAACAACCCTGCATGCCAGACAAATCAATAAGTGGACGGAGCTGAGTCTGAGAGTTTGGAGTTGGGTTAAATCCTAAATCAAGACAGTATTGACTCTGCAAAGCCTGTATTTTTGGGGGTGGAAATATCGGAATCAATATTGCCTTCTTGCTTCATTTGA
The DNA here is from genome assembly GCA_013396755.1 of Sclerurus mexicanus. NCBI lineage: Eukaryota > Metazoa > Chordata > Aves > Passeriformes > Furnariidae > Sclerurus > Sclerurus mexicanus. The sequence continues at coordinate 387,424 of VWZF01001875.1, forward strand.
AAACTTCTGTGAATTTGTCCAAGCAAATCCATTCTACAGTTGTGTTTCTTTTCTTGAGCTAAAGTCTTCTATTTGGTGTGTGTGATGTGTGTGCTGTGGCTCGATGGAAGTAACAAAAGGTGGATTTTACGTGATAATCTGCCACCACTGTTCTCTACTGATGACATTTGCAAAGGAAATGAAATATCTCTGTAAATTCTTAGATGCATAAATTAGGTACAACTCATATATGTGAGTTCTCTACCAGCTGTTCACCATTCCCTCAGAAATAATTCTTTTATTTTCTGGAAAAAGGGTACAAGCATATATTGATCATCAGAATGTGAAAGCATAAACTTGGGCCTTAATGATGTAATGCTTTGCATTTATGAAGTTTTCCATCTAAGATATTCATATTGTACCCAATATGTCTAATATTACACTATTTAAATGTGTCACATCTTTGTGAGAAGTAGATGTTTGTAGTCCCATTTTGCAGATAAAGCTGGAAGGACAATACAAATTTTACGTGTCTGAGCTCTAAGTTGGCAAGAATCTTGTGATCCTACACTTACCTAAAGCATTTGGGCTGATCCTGAATGTTAAGAAAGCTCAGCTGGGCTTAATAGTTAAAATAGGGCTATATTGTTCTTGTTCAGAATTAATTTGTGTTGGGCACCTCAGAGTGCACCCAATGAAAACCTCTCTCTCTGTGCACCTGCCTATATAGACTTGTGTTAAATAAATCTGAAAACGAGACTTAGGTATCTTTGAACCTTTAGAGTGGAGTTGATGCAGCATTAGCTTGCTATAAAGCCACTGAAAAATCTGAACCTAATCTCCAAAGTTAAACGATCAAGCATGCCATAACCAGGCCCCTGTCTTCTGCAGGTTTTAGAAATAAAAAGCATTGCTAAAATTTTAATTAACTGTTTTGTAGAGCAAACCCCCTGCATTCCCAGTGAGCTCATTATGGTAGAAAAATGCATCTATCACAGTTAACATTTTCCAACTCCTAATGCCTCTGGTGTCTGCCTGTGGTGCAGTCTCCCCTCATCTGTCTCATAAGTCCTCTGTGTGTGGTATTTATGAAATAATGTCCAGGTATGGTATTTAATCTCTGAGCAGGAAAGAAAAAACACAATGCACTTACTCAGCAATTCCTTCTGAATAGTGCTCTGGTGATCCGATTTTCTGTCCCGTGATACAACCAAGTTCAGCAGAACTGCCTGCAGGGTCAACACACACAGATGAAGTCATAATAACAGTTCGTTTTACGTGCATATGTACATCCTCCAAATGGTGTTCCTAAGAAGAGAGGTTAGAAAACCCACTTGATGAGTATGAAACAGGGTTTTCTACAATCGATATACACAATCTGCTTGATACTTGGTATTGATTGCATCTGCATCTGCAGGATATAAAATAAGTATGTTAAACACCAGAGCAGTGTTTCCGATAAAATAAAAATTCTGAATTAAGAGCTGTATTTTCCATTATTTCTTTGTTACATTTAATGGCTTGGAGTTAACATTAAAATTCTTCCTGAGTTAGAAGAAATAAATTCAGTCATCTGGGCGAAACAATCCCTATAGGGCTGGTGAGGTTCAAGCTTTAAATTTGTATGTGTTGTAAAATATGGTTCACTGCAGAATGATAAACTGTTTAAGAAAAGATAGGTGGAATATACAAATGCTTGAGGGACTGGGGATTCAGAAATGTGTGTTTTTAATTATCAGTTAGGTAAATTGCAAAGGTAGGAAAAAATTAAGTGGTTTATAGCTATATAATAATGATGTTCAATAATTAAGCATTCATTGCAGGTAGAGATTAGAAATGTAATGACATCTTTTCCTGATGGATTCCTTTATAAACCTTTCTGAGGTTATGTTACATCATGTTTCCACAGGGTACTGAAAGTGTGGAAATTCTCTTTCACAAAGGAAACCCTGCAAGGGCAGTCACCCTGATTACCCTACAGCTTGCACCCTAAGATTAAAATTTGCTTAAGGAAAGTTTCAATAAGAAGGCAGATTTGATGTCTTAGTCCCAGAGAGCAAAGAGTTAGGCAGAAAGAGCTCTTCAGCTTCCTCTGCCCTGCACCGGGTACCAGTTATTGCCCTTGTGCCATCTCTGCATTTTGTGGGGCCACTTATGAGGCAGGTCAATGGATTGATCCCTCTTAAGAGTAACCAGTCAGGAAGATCAATTAACACACTGAAAGTAAGTAATTTAATAAAATACATCAATTTGCACCACCAAAAGAACTATAAAAACTAATGGGCAATCTCTCCCTTTGGGCTTGAAAAAAAAAAATAGACTTGTTCTGATATAAACCAGCGATGATTTCATTAAATAACAACAATCAGTTGCTCACTTTTGTTTGCAGTTTAGCAATCCTTTTGGTTCCTGAGAATACAAGAGAAGCCCAGTAGCTAGTGAAGTACCTTTAGTGTGCTCTGCATGCTTGTAAACAATCTGGACTGAATAGGGCACTGTCCAGCTTTAAATAACAACTGCTAAAAGTAGAAAACAGCTGTAATCCTAATGAACACTTTTTGACTACAATCAATTTCTTCTTGTGAAATCTTCATGACAGATGAAGGGCAAATTACTGGTACCTGTAACAACCTGAGAAGCAAATAGTCCCATTACGATATTTTGCTGGTGTTCATAAAACAATGCTTCCCAGAACTCCATCCCTGTCAAATAAATAACTTTTTGTTTCCCATTAAATGCAGAGAGTGCAGGTTACTATGGTGATCAACAGAACATGGAATAAACTCTGATTCACCATAACTGCCACATGCTAGAGGAAAAAAATATCTGAACATCATCTTGCAGTTTTAATCTGGATCTCTGAAAAATATTTTGAGGAAACAAAATGATTTGATGATGCCCAAATAACACTGGGTAAAGTATCACAAAAATGAAATGTTGCAGCAGCGATCACAAACCTTAGTTTTTTTAGTCTAATCAATGAAACATAGAACTATGATGGGAATGCTTTGGGCCACATTGTGCATCTTCATCTGGGTCAGGACACCCTGGCCTTTGCCTGTCATGCACTTTCATTGCCCGGTTGTTTACAATCCCATTTACTCTGTGTTTTATGTTCAAAGGGCTGAACCACTGACATTGGGCAGCCACAGAGCAGGGACTGCTTTGATGCCAGTTTTGGAGGGTTCGCTCTTTGATGACACCCATGCTTTTAGTTGCGTTTATTTGCACTCACTGTTGACTTTTCACTACCAAGGCTTAAGAAAGCAATGAAGTAGCATTTACCTCTGCCTTCTCAGTAATCTAGCTTTAATATTTGTAATCCACACACTAGCTTTTCAAATGCATGCAATAAATTCCACAGCCAAAATACAATGCTGTAGTTATTTCTAGTCATCCCCAGGTTTAGTTTAAAGTAAAAAAACACAACTTGGGTTAATGCAGATTTATCACAGTCAGAGCTTTCTGTTGGTCTTCACAGTGACATTGAAATGGTTTACAAACAAAAAAGGCAGTCCGGAGCTAACACAACTGGGTGGACCTAGAAAATAGCCACTTGTTGCATGCCTTTAAATCGTATGCCATTTGCTTTTACATATTTCAGCTTCTTCTAGCCTCAGTACTACATCACATCTACAAAATATCCAAGTGAATTAAAACAGAAAGGTCACCTAGTAGCTTGTATGCTGACCTTCAGAACTCAAAGTCACCACAATATCTATTCAGATTCATTAAGACCTAAGAGCAGCATTGAGATGTGTCTGTTTTCTCCTGCTTTATCCATTCAGTCTGCTAAGTAACAGTATCTCTTCCTGCTACCCCTGATATGTCTTTGAAAGGAATAATAACCTACTTTTTAATTGTAAGGCTGCACAAGGGATGAGGTGAAAGTGATTAAAAAAGTTGTGGTCCATTGTAGGATGCTTCTAACTACTGTCCACTCTGGAGGTTTGAAGCCCTACACAGTCATTATCTAGCTGGTGTCTTTGGACCAGTTTTATCTCTAGTCCCAAGTATTCTCTGCCCAGACATTCATGGTAGTGAATTTAAGTCACGGAAAACTTGTGCAGCATGAAAGTTGTGTATGGCCTTTACAGTTCAAAAGGATGTGCCTGTGGGTTCACCATTATACAAAGCCTTTCCCTCAGAAGGATTGAAAGCAGGAGATTCAAAGGCTAGTAAAATCCAGAGCCCACAGCTTTTATCATTTGATGATGTTACAGAGAGTGTTTCTTTCCCAGCTGAATCATGCTTGCCTATCTCCCTTTCAGGTGGGGTAGCTCCCCTTTGATACCCTGAGAGAATTGCAGGCTCTTGCTGACATGGTGTATCTTCCATATATTTAAGGTAGGGAGGGGAAAGGAAGGAGAGAGACAGAGGAATAGAGATAATATCTTGCACATTTCACATTATAGGCAGCCTTTTCTGAATTTCTTAAGGACTTCAGAACTTACTAAGAATAAATTTGGGATTTTTTTTTCTTAGAGACATGCCATAATTCAGACAAAAATCAGTTTGGCAAAACCATCTGATTTATTTCTTAGATCAGACTTTATAAACTAGATGTATAATCTACGAAGCCAGTCACTCAGATGGTAACAAGCATCCTTGTTATTTTGCACGTGTACATTACAAAGAAGCTCCTATTTCCCAACCTTTACCTGACTGGTGTCACTCAGGTGTCATTCTTCTAACCCATCAGTACTCCCTAGCATGGGTGCCTTTTGTCTTTAAAATGTCATGTTAAATATCATCAGCATTTGCAATCTTCTGGATAGGACATTAAAAATTGAAATAGTTGGGGTCAATATATATAGACACTAAAATGGAACTTATTCAATAAAAATCTATATGGATGGACAATTACTGCAGTACCAGCGCTAACCCAAATGTCACATTATGGCCTGGAGGGTATGATTGCATCACAACTGAGCCATAACTTCTGAAAGTACCAGCCATTTCAATTGCACCATTATTAAAAAAAAACAAAAAACCCAACCCCAAGAACTTAGTTGCCTGCTAACAGTTTTCAATAAAGGGCTCTGTATTTTATGTGTATGACTAATACCTTTGTATGCCTAATAAATTCTGTGACAACAGTGTAATCATTCCTGATGTGGTGGTTTGACCCTCGATAAATGCCTGGTGTCCAGCAAAACTGTTTTAAGGCCTTTCTCCCCCCACACACTTTTTGCCTTCCAGAGGAAGGGAAAAGAAAACCAGCTAGGAATTTATGACTAGAGATAACAACCAAAAGAGNGGGGACAGCTCGTAATCACCATGGTCATCACCAACGTAGTCAGGGAATAATAGTTTTAAGTCCTCTCCCTGATCTGTGGGGTCCCTCCCCCTCCTTCTCTTCTCCTCCTGCACTGACCTTGATGTCTGCATTGTGATGTTGTTAATCCATGGCTACCCCCTTCTAACTGCGCAACAGCTTCTTAAATATGTTTTCACGCAGGGGCATAACTTAATGGTTCAAAAGCAGGAAGTTTTCCTCAGAGCTGGCCCTCATTAGCTCTGCTTTCCAACAGAAGCCAATCTTCCTCTTAAAAAAAAACCAAACCCCTAATCAGAGAAACCCATGACACCTGATAACTGTGGGTTTTGAACTGAAGAAACACCTGGATAATGGAGACCTGAAGAAGTGCTGAGGCTAAATCTCCTCTTGTGGGTCACAGGGAGCAGCCTTTTTGGGGATGAGTATGTCCCAAACTCATGTAGATACAAATGCCTGTGTAATGGTGTGCCTCCCTAAGGAATATTCTGTATAAATATTTATGCCTTCCTATTTTTACCTGGCATGATAATGGAAAGCAAGTGTAGTGAGTATATGAACATGCCCACAAATTACTCAGGTTTCATCTCAGAAAGCAGTTTAATGCTTTTCCCCGTGTTACTCCAATATTAGCAAAAGTTCCAAGTAATCAACAACTGTCACTTTTACCAAACTGTCGGCAGAATACATACTTAAAAGCCTGGATTAAATTTTAAATCCAGTTCTTAGTTTTGCTGCTGTTTTGTTCGCTGTGAATTTGACCAAGAGATTTGTTCTTGCAGCTCCACCGCTCTGAACAGACATGAGATCTCCCAGCTGGACAGGCAGCAGAGACTACACACATGAATGACAGGAAGGCAATCAGGCACAATGGGAAGTCAGATGAGAGGGCCATTAACAAAAATCAGGCTCAGTTTGACCACACTATCTTCAGGGTCTGCTGTTATTAATTTTTGTCTTGAATTATGTTCCCCACTATAAATTATAGGGGAAGAAAATCATAAAGAAAACTACTAAAGAACATTTGATGAGGCAAGTCAGTATCCTAGTGAGACATTTCTATAAAAGTGATTTTATTGAAAATAAAACCAAGGATAAGCTTCAAAGCAAGGGCTGTGCACACTGTTTCAGGTGGAGAAGCCAACGCTTTTTGGAAAGAACAAAAATCTGCCATCTGCTGAGACTTGAGCTCAAGGTGGGTTTGCTGTGAATGAAGATAAAGGTAGACAGACCAAAGTTTTTAAGCGAACCCTCTCAGCCTTTGTAACTTTCCATGTCAAAGCAGGCACTTACACAGGTCCAGGATGAAAATATTTCAACAATGACTCTCCGTTCAGGAACTGCAGCTTAAAAGCCTCACTTACACACAGATCGCTGTGAGGATGAAATGCAGGTGCTGGATCATGGGGCTGTGGGGTTTAGCTGCCCTACCCACAACGCTGGATGCGCTCAGCATCTCAGTGCCCTTGGGCAAGGCAGGGAAGTACCCGCTCTGGCAGTGCCCTGGCTCTGCCGGCCGGCAGCCTGCGAGTGTTTGCTTCTCCTGCCACACGTCAGCCTTTCTGTCCAGCCTCCTCCCTTCTCCTCGCTCCAAGATCACAGCCTGCACTTCTGTCAGTGCTCCTCGGGCTCAGGGAAGCCTGTAGCACCCAGACAAAAGGAATGGAGTTCCGTTTCCCTGGGCATTCAGTTGATGAACCTGGAAGGGAGTTATTCTAAAAGGTACCTTAGCTATCTGGCTGTGGGACCTCAGGAACCAGTTGTGTGGGGCAGCTGACATATGGCCACACATATATGTGTTCATTTGATAAGCTGCAGCTCATGTCAAGAAGCAAATCCAGAGTTCACTTCTCTTTCCCTCCTTCCTCACAGTTTAGGTACTACAGGGCACACCAAGGGGGCAGCTCATGGAGCACTTGATATGTTTTAAGCTTGCTCCTTAGCTCTGTAGTGGAATGAATGCACTGAGGCCAGTTTACTTCGGAGTGTCCTGCAGCTTAATATTTGTTCCTTGCAAATGCATGGAGTATTTGGCCAGGTAAAGCAGAAAAGTGTCCACTTCCTTTTTTTTTTTCAGAGTAACTCTCCTGATGGTAAAACACCTGTGGTACGCTGGCTGGAAATAGCTAGGTGGTTTGAAACTAGCCCTTTCATCCCACTACTAACATTTGCAAAAACCTAAAGCACCCTCTTTTTCATTCTGACGTACAAATAACTGTTGTTATAGTTCACATGGTCTTGATCAAGAATGAAAGTTAATTGTCTAAAATGTAATTTAAATGCAATTAGAGATAAATGCTATCAAAAATCCTATTAAAAATATAGAAGTTGCAATTTTACATTGCCAATTTTAGAATGCTTAAATAAAAAAAAAAGTGAAAAATCTGTATCTAAAGAAATTACATTTAAACAGTGGAATTAATAATAATTCTAGTTAACTTTACACATTAATTCGCTAAGGATGAATTTCACCATGAGTAAAACATTCCACAATCATGATATTTTATATTAAACTCTAGTGAATACCTTCCTCTTGATTTGTAACAACTGGTGTTGATGCACAAGGAAGAAAAAGTAACAGGATTTAAAAAGTAACAGAATTTTCTGGAGTGATCTGTCTATATGGAGAGCTGCATTTAATTAATTGGAAGCTCGTTTATTACTGAGCTTCTATAACACTTCTCATAGGATTGTAGGGAACATTCCAATAAACACTTTATTGCTTTTGAGGCAGGAAATAATTAGCTTTCAGTTTGCTTCAGTTCTGACCAAAATAAAATAAAGCAGCCCTGAGAGAAGGTGAGTGTGAATTTCTGCTTTCAAACATCATTTTATGCTGAAAAAAATAAAAACCCAAACAAACAAACGAAACAAACAAAAAAAGAGAGGGATGGATGGACTCAGATCTTGAGAGCTCCTCAAACTGTGCATGAGCAGACTTTTGAGGATGATTCATTGCAGTTTCTTGAGCAGAAGGTCTGAAAAGGATGCCCAGAGCTCAGCTACGTGTGCTGAGAAGGTGCTGAGTAGCTCCCTTATGCTCCTGGACAGTTGGGCCTCACTGCTGGAGCCTCTGGCGGCAGGGAAGCGGCCCTTCCAACCCCCTGTCCTGTCCTGATTGGCATGGACTGAGATATATTTTCAGTGTTTTTCCATGTTCCTTGGCAAATACCTCAGAAATGACCCCTGAGCAGCACAAAGGTGCAGGTTCTATTGCCTCCTGCCTATAGTAAAGGCAAGTCTTAAGACTGTGGGTCTCAAACTAGTTTCAGCCTTGCTCTGCTTTTCTCTTAGATGAGAGAGTAGATTAATTTCCAGGATTATTTTTAATGAAGATTAAGCAGGAGATGATTGATGTATAATAAAGACTATGAATTATGAGATATCAAGGAAAGTAGTCTATATGAAGATGTCCATTTTATATTCGTCATTTATCTGTAATTTATTTATCCAGGTCCTGTAAGATAGACAAAAGCCTACACTAAAATGCAGATCCATATAAAAGTATAGATGGTCAATAACTGTCAATACGGTCAGTAACTGTCGTTAATCAGAAAAATGGTAATTTTTTTAATTCCTACTTATATCTCCTCTAGTTTTGACGTATTTCCCATCTGATAAGGAAGTTAAGAAGTTCCAAAACAAGTCCTGACGTGTTTCCTGAGAGGAACTTTACTTCAGTACCTGTCTTGGCTTTATGGATTGCTATATCATCTCAGGACAGCTGGGTTGCAGCAGTGCAGTTCCACCAGGCTGGAGCAGCCTGGTGTGTGGCACATACTTGGCTCTAACTCATTGCAGTGACATTCTGACACAGCCCCACGGGATTTAGTGCTTCGAGAACCCTGTCAGAGAAGGGATATTTGTGCCAAGAGGAGAGGGAGAGCGGTAGATGAGAAGGTTTCCAATGCATGGCTTTCACCCACACCCCAATCCATTTGGATTTAGTGTCCTTGTGTGGAAATGTTCTGGTGAAGGCACCTCCTTTCCCCTGAGGGCAAACGAATGTGTTATAACAATGCTGGAATGAATCTGAGCAGCCAGAAGGTCAGGAGGGAGGTCTTCACCTCAGAAAGGGAAATATGATGATCCTCTTCACAGGACAAGTCCTTTGATTTCTTCTCAGTACCTGTGGGAGGCCCCTGATGCCTTCAGAGGTCCTAGTCCCAGTAATTGTCACCTAGATGACAAGGTGATTCGGAAGTAACAATTGTTCCTTTGACCTGCCCATTCACCCACACATTCAGGATTTTGCTTAGAAGAATATGTGTGGAAGAGCAGCAGTTCTTTGAAGCAGACCTATTATTGTTTTCGGAGAACACAGACCTATTTCCCTGAAAGCTGAAGGAGTCAAACATTGGCTGAAAAGTGCTCTCGTTTGCCTTTTCTCCCTCTCCAGCTTTTCCCAGGCGTGCAGGACAGAGAGGTGAAGGTGTGGGTTCCCTCTGTCCCCTTTGCCTGTAGATGTACAAACACACTGCTTACACCGTTACAGTATCCTCTGCCTCTGTTTTACTGGTCTAGTGTGACTCCCATGTGGTTTTGTTGTGGCAGGAAATGTGCTGACATTATTCCATCACCTTCTATCATTGATGGTGGTTATACCCTCCAGTTTTAACTCAAAGCTGTTGTAATAGTTATTACAGGAACTTCCCTGGGCCACCACTTACGGAGTAAGTTGAAAGAAAGTCCCCAAACTGTGGAATTGAGGAGGTCCAGCATTCTGACCATTATGTGCATGCCTGTTTGGCACACTGAGCATTTCCTTCAGCTGGCAGGGTTTTCTTCAGGGACATTCAGTTTCGTCCCATGGATTTTTTAGTTGTTGTTGTTGCCTGTTTGTTTGTTTGCTTTTAAAATTTGTTAGACCCTAAAGGTTTAGCAGCATTTCATTATGAAAAAAATGGAAAAAACCAGCTGAGTCACATCCTTCACATTTGAACCCCCTTATCTATTTTGATTGTCAGAGTGTGAGATGATGTATGTTTGGTTTTGTTTTTAATGAAAACCTAATAAAGGTTATTCAAATTCTGATCTGACTTTGGTACAGTAAGGAACATGGCTACTTGAGGCTTTGCTGGATCACTGAAATAATTTTGCAGGCAAATATATTTTTATTAATATGCAATGGGGTTTTTTGCAGTATTTCTGTGCTATACAATTTTCTTAATACCATGTGCTGGGCTACACAGATTGAAGCAGCACATTTTCCATGCTGGTGGTGAAGGAAGTTTTTTATTTCTAAATCTATGTTTGAAGGAAAGACTATAAAGAGGTGCTTCTGCTCATGGTAGGGCATGGGCAGATTTGTTAGAAACAAAGACTGTTTAAACCTGCAGTTTCTGAGCTGTTATACAGAGGTTTGAATCTGTTATCCAAAAATCCTCTTAACCCCACTTTATAACTTCGTTAATTTTTATATGCAGCTGTGGTAGAAATGTGTTCTTTTTGATGGAAGAGAATGAACATATTTATGTCACTGCTGCCCTCCCAACAGATTGTACTAGTCTATGGGACAGCATCTAACACTGAATGGACAAGACAGAATCCCTATTTGAAGGGGAAGTGTTGACTTTTTGTTCAAGTGTTTAAATAAGAAGTATCTGATTTGGCAATAAGTCTGCTAACTAGTCTTTTTACTTCACTAGCCTTTTAACTAAGTTTAATTGTTCTGACCCCAGACTATCCTGAGCAGTTTTTGCATGAGTGGTGGCACAGAAGGAATTGATTTGCCATAGGTTGGTAGTTAAGATTTGTTTTTCATCAAGAAATCTCAATTTTTGCAGAGGCAAGCCACTTCCCAGACTGGACAAATGCTGGGCACACTGCAAAGCAGCCTGACTTTAGTTTGAACTAAGAGGGCTATTGGATCCCCATCTGATGAGGTCTCAAAAGAGCAGCAGTGCCAAGGGTTGGCTGCAAATAGCTGCAGAAATCTTTACACCTGGCAGAGGCGCTTGGCTGGAAATGCCACCTTCCATTTTTTTTTCCAGTTCTCACTTAATTTTCCCTGAAAACTCAGTGCAGATGCACTTAACCTAGTGTATAGTGCTGAGATTGTGAAATTAATGAGAAATCATGCGTTCTGGGTAAAAGAAAGTTGTGCATTAAAGACTCTCACACTAATGAGGTTTTAAGGTCTTTCCCCATCCTTTCCCTTCCCAGGAATTTCTAGGCATCCTACCATGGCTCCTCTTCTTCAGGCTGCCAAGCACCTGACAAGGCTTGGACATGCCCAGTGCTCCTCTGAGAGGGCTGGTCACTGTTTGGGTCCTCCCAACTTGGGGCAGTGCTCCCTCCCTCTGCTCTGCCCTTTCTTTTCCTCTGGAATTCCAGAGAAGGAGTTGTAGAGGCAACAGCTGTTCCTTCCATAGCTCATCCCTACTTGGGAAATGCAGGGAGCCAGATGCCAGTGTTTCCATGTGATTTAGTATGCATGTGCAAGGAGGATTTCTTTCTGTAGCAGAACTGCTGGCAGAGGGGAAGAGTGAGGTAGGATTAGTATTCTTGACCTGCACTTGCCTAGAGATGGAATAATGCTTTATAAAATATAAGGGATGGGATTTAGTGGACAGTTGAGGGTATATCTTAATTAATCTCTTTGCCAATTAAAAGATGGAAGTTCTAATTAAGATGACCTCAAAGCAATTATTCAGACTTGCGTATTTACGTTAATTAGACTACCAAAGCATTAAGAGTAAGATTATGACTTTGCAGATGGCACAAAGTCGATTTTCCATGTTGAAGTACCTCACTACCTCATTTGTAATGAGCAAAGGTGCCACAATACTTGCACCATTTCTACTACACCAGTTATTTTGTCTCCCAGGACTTCAGGTCTAACATAAAATTAAGAGGAGGATGTTGGTGTGGAGGTGATGGCTCTCAGCTTCCTTCCTGATAATGGGGAGGATTGATGTAGAAATATTTCTTTGTCATGTGAAGTGGAAGTCTTCTAGGAGGCATTTGTGTCTTGTCACTCCCACCAAAGTATTCACCAAACTAGCACCTATTCAGGTATGATATCACTACTGCTGTGCAGCACAGGCATTTGGGGTTTATTCTTTTCTGGAGCAAATCTAATCTACTCAAAAGATACTCAATTGCCATGATGATTAAGCAGTGGAAGTTGACCCTAAATACTGTTAAAAAACCACCAAACCCAAACCAAAAAAACAGACCATGGCCAATTCAACAAGGTATTTTAGCACATGTTCTCAGCAGAAAAGCTTGGATGACTCAAGAATAGAAAAAGTTTCAGGTGATGAGATTCTTGCAACCCGTGGCTTGCTGAACCTTCTTTGTCTTAACAGCCTGAAGATGATAAAATAAGGTTCTAATGCTCCCTGTCACAAATAAGTGATTTAGGTCACTTAAAGATCTGCTGTCAAATGTATTAGCAAAAGGGATTTCATTGAAATATGAAGCTGTAATAGTGCAACTTCACAAAGTTCAATGGCAAGGTTCATTCCATTTCTGTACCACACAATCATTTGAGCAATGATTCAAAACTACCAAGGCAGACTCAAAGTTACCAAGATAAAAATGAAAAATTGTGCATTTGGGGCCTGAGTTCACAATTGACAGATCATCCCACCCCATTTCATGGCCACGGCTTACAATACTGTGCATTAATTCTGCCCGTGTAGGGTGTTGTCTGTGGGGATCATCACTGCCTAATTCTTCAATATCCTCTGTGTCCCTTTTAATCTCATTTCTTTTCTGATTAAATAAGTTTTGAGTACTGCCAGGGCTCCACTAATTAGTGGCTTTAAGATTGTATAAACTACAGTAGTGGATATCAGGATACCACTGGCTTCTCCTCTTTTGTGCATAGCTTGTATGCAGGTGGCTTTGTTGAGTTCGTTAGGCAAGAGGTGGGAATGATAGAGGGTTAGCCTTGATCCAAGGCATCAAGGCTTCCCTGCTGGTGACAGAATGGGCTTCATCGATGGGGTTGGGTCTGAGGTTGAAGAAAAGAAAACTCTTAGTCCCCTTTGCTTTGTCTCATTATTTGGTCTTGACCCCTGAGGCAGACATACCAAAAATACTGTCTCAGTTTCATCTGGCTCTCTGCTATAGTTCTCTTGTGTTTGCCAGTTGTAATACATCTCATGGGAGAGTTTGGTATAGGATGTTTTTGAACACCTCTTTGAGGTCCCGCAGGATATTCTTCTTTAATGACAGGCCTGGTCTTACATTTAGAGGACTTCAAAAGGGGCAGGGGGTTAACATTTCCCTCATCACGGTCGTAAGGTTCATCTCAAAGATCACCACCCCAATCCTCTGGGACCACTACTAGTTTCCTAATTTTCATGGACTTAGGGAGCATCATCTTGGGCTTTTATTCTGACTTTTATTTTTTCTTATTTGCTTCCCAGAACAGTTTCTGTAGCTGTTCAGTTTGAAGGGACAGTAATAACTAATCTGCTTTCCTATTTTCCTTTCTTAGATCTTGTCTCTCTGTATTGTGGTTTTTCCTATCCTGACAGGCAGCTTTGAGGTGGGTGCCTAACTTCTTACAAATAATTCCTTTTCCTTTACCCCCTGCAACATTTCCACTTGCTGTTTTAAACTGTTCTTCAATAGCACCCCAGTCATGCCAGTGGTTCTGAGCCCCTTCTGAGAATCTGGGATTCGGACTTATTTCATGTTTCCGTAAGTAATCAGTGGCACTAATTGCCATCCTGCCAACTGTGAATTCATCACAAATCCTGATTTAGGATCCTGCTGATTGTAGCAATTTGTTGTGAATGGGTGATTTAGATTGCTTAAAGAACCACTGACAAAGGTATTAACAAAGTTCGATGGCAAGGCCCACTGTCTTACTTGACTGCACAATCATTTGGACAATTATTCAAGGTACAAAAATCAAGATTACTGAGGCAAAAATCAACATTATCATACAAGGTTATGCACAATAACTGTCACTTACCAAAAATCTGCCATTGGTGAGGTCTCTCTGCCTTGAGAAGCAAGAGGGAGAGGTGCCCAGCTCAAGAGGAGATGACAGCCATGCAGCCAGCCTGCTTGGTAGAGAGACCTCAAGGAAGGCTCACTTAGGCTGCCATAATTATGGACCAAAGTGGTTGTCAGGTAGTCAAATCACATGCAACGTAAAAGGTATGCATGAGTCTCCTTGTGTCCACAATTTTATTCCTTGATAAATGAGTCCTGTAAAATCCACCTGCTCTGTGGCTGTGTGTTGATCTTGTGGTCAGTGTTCCAAGCTCATACGTTTCAATGCTCACTGGGTCACCCTGTTCCTCTGTGGGTTTTCAGAGAACAGATTGGAAAATGGGAAGTTTTTGGTCCAGTTACAGCTCAGGCATTTGCCTCCTCTGGAGCCTCTACCAAACTACACTACTTTGGTTGAGGGACCGAGTGCATCCGTCACAGTCCCAAAGCTCACTGACAGAAATAATCAGGACCAGGTATTTCCATATCAGTCTGAGTCAGTAATTTTAAAAAATTATGCTGCTTTTATGTGAATGAACATTTCTAAATGCTCAAATATGTTTAAAATCTTTCAGAGCATTTAGAGTTCTTCTCTATAATTGATAATGATGATGTGTGATGCAGCATGCAACTGTATGCTTTTAAAATGGTTTTTCCTGTCAAATTTATATTTTACTTGCTGTAATGCTCTCAGTACTTTAGCAGAAAAACAGTCAAAATTGAATTATTGTGAGAATGAAAAAATATTGTTGATAATAAAATAAAATTTTCAACAGAGCCACCTGAGACAACACCATCTGACATTTAAACAATTTTCAAGACTATATTTAGTATTGCTCTTGCAAAAGAAGCAAATGAAAATCAGGAAGGACTTGGAGCTCTGGATGGGTCTGCTGGCAACTGTTCTGAAAAATACAAAGTAAGTCTGTTCACATTTCAAATGTCAGAATTGGACTATGTTCAAGATAGTATTAGACTAGAGGTATTGTGTCAACAGCAGAGCAGGAGGAGAAGATACTATTTTAGTTGGAGAATGCCTGTAAGGATATGGACTGTAGTATCTCTTTTGACTGAAGTAGCAGAATCAATATTTAATGGTTCGGGGAGTTTTCTCGTTCAGCAGGGGAAGAAAATGGTAGAACTGTTGCATTTATGTTTATTTATTAAAAATGTACAAAATTCCACCTTCTTGAGCAGAGAGTCCACCGAGACTGGGTTTAATGTTTACAGCTCCAAACTTTTTTCAGCTGCCACATTAACTCAAAAACCTTCTTCTTGAATCTATTGTCAGGGTCAAAGCCAGGTGTTGCTCAGGCTGTACAAAAACATCTGCTGCCTCACTCTTTCATGTGAACAGCCTGTCATCCACACCGACCCATTCACGCATAACCTGTCCCACAATCATGCAATACACAGAAAAAGAATCCTGAAACACAACATATTGAAATTTTTTATGATATCCCACAGTTGTCTTTGGCTGTGGAAAGGACCACATGTCTCCTACAAGTGTTTTAAATGAAAATTAAACCCAAACATTTTAAAAGCTTTAATCCAACCTATAAATATAGGACAGAGAAGAGCAGGAGGAGGAGATTTCCTCTGCAAGCCAGTAATTTATTTGCCAAAAGCAAAGCCAGAGTTAAATTTTCTTCTAAATAGTTAGATTGTCAAAGTTAGATACTAAATTCAGTCTGAAATCACTGAAGTGTGAAGGAAAGGGATTTTAGCATTGCTTTAACTGTATATTTCAATGAGCTTTCTTTAACTCTGGCATCTCTTCTGACATCTCCATCATGTGTAAGCACGTGCACAAGTGTATATATAAACTAGGTTTATTATTGAGTCTAGACAGTGGGAAAAAATTCCCTGCTGTCTTGAAATTCTCAGTTGCATAATGGAAAATTCCACAAACAGCTGGGATTTGCTCTTCAAAAATATTCTAAACTCTATTCAAAGACACTAATCTGTTTTCAAAGATAATTTTTCCATTTTCTTACTTCACGTTTTGCTAAGATACATGAACATCTTTGGTTTTTTCCTCCTCCCTCCAATTGTAAAGTTCTGGTGCTACATTCAACTTCCTACCTCCTTTTCCTGGAGGTGATGCTTCCCCCCTGGGCATCTATGAGTAATGTCAAACAGAGAATTACCAGGGCTGCATAATATAGGGACAAGCTATTTCACAGTTGAATAGATCTAAGCTCTCCAGGCAAGAAGATAATAGAAGTTATGGCTATGAGGTGACTAGGTTCCTCCTTGGGGGGTGAAAAAATCCATCTTTACCCAAAGGTGAAGCAAAGAATAGCAAATTATGGCAGAATACAGTTGTATGTATAATCTTGCCATGGAACTTTTACTCCTAGAGATGAAGGGAAGAGGGGAAGAGAGAGAGTGAGCAAAATAAATGGGTTTTGCTAGATCATATATTACTTGATCTGCTATGATCTTTCAAGAAAGTGAAAAATCAAGCTTACAGTAGTTCACTACAGAAAATAACACTGCCTTTATCTCATTGCAAATTTGCTTACCAAAATTAATGCACAGACACTCTAATTTTATAGCATGGAATATCTTAGATCACTCTGAAATCTGGTAAGCTCCACCTGTATTTCTTCTTGCAGTTTGCATACAAAGACTGTCAATGACCTTATGAAAAAAACTAAATGGAACAAATGTTCTGTACAGAGAACCCTGCAGCTATAAAGCAAGATATATTCACCTAGATTTTCTTTCTAGCAAATTAATGTAAGTCTGATTTTAATTCAGTTGTGTTGTAATATATCAAATGAGACTGTCTAGGTCCAGGGCTGGTAACTCAGGCTCTGGAAGTGCTGTTACCCTTGTGTTAGCATACAAAGACAGGAGACTGAAAACAAGTCAAGAACCAGATGAAAGGCCTGGCACAACAGTCAGAAACTTCCATTTTAAAGAAGCTAGTGAGCCACTAGGATGTTGTCTTGAATGTAGTTGCCTTAAACAGAATTCTTTGAATAAGGCAACCCATGGCTGGCATTGCAGGTGCCTGGAAGGAACTTACTTGTTCTTCATGTCCCAGTGACCAGTATCAGAAGCCTTGCAATGTCCTGTCCAAACACACTAGCAATGGGGTCTAACCCAAGCACTTACTTGTTCAGGTGCCTTCTCATATTGGGCTTTTTCAGCTTTAAAGGAACACAAAAAGGAGGATATATTGGACAGTCTCCTTCATCCCCCTGTCCCCTCCCTGCTGCTCCCCAGTAATATCACAAGTATTTGGAACAAGGAAAAAGCATCCAAACGGACCTGTGTGTTCCACTCACAACTAATCATCATAACAGGAACTACAGTGCATTTGTCATTTTCCTTGAAGCTTGCAGCACATAAGTATCATTTATATCTCTGGTCTTTCATACACCAGCTCTCAAACAACCACTCACTACTGAGATATTCCATTAGTGTCATGCTGGGAATGGAATATGTTTCTGGGTTTTATAACTTGACTTTGAACCAGAGCCTCGTTGCTAGTCTTAGTCTCAAGATTACAGTTCATCTTACAGGAAAAGTGGCTGTGATGCATTTCAGCACTTCCCTGCCTGTGCAGTTAAGCAAGCTGCTGGCTGGCACACGGCTGCCTAGGTCCTGGGGGAGCAGTGACATAGGGGATGTAGTCAGACCATGGGACAAATTGGGACTCAATCAGTGTTTCTTCCTGCTCCTTGCTTGCATAAGGAGTGAGTAACTTCACACCTGCTTGGCAAACAGCTTACTCCCTGTCATGGGTGCATAGAAGGAATTACCCAACTCTTTGCATCTTTGACTTGCCTCCTCTCTGAATCCATCTATGTCTAATGGGCTCAGTGACAATGTGCCTGAGCAGCAGCCCAAGGAAAGGCAATTTATCTCCCATAAACACCTCTTTGTTCAGCCAAACAAGAAATAACAGCATCATACAAAATGAATATCAAGTGGCTGTAATAATCATTATTTGAATCTTTGCCTGTTTTTATTTGGAACATAATATTTTCAAATACTGGATGCAGAGAAGGGCAGGATTGACAGCAGTTTTAGTTCTAAAGTGCTCTATTTCCCTTTTAGAGCTCATCTGGCATTTTCAGAGCTTTTAGTGAATTGTAGGACTACTAATCTCAGATCAAAAGGGCAAGAGTCAAAGCAGAACCTGGATTTCAGACTTATTCAACATGTGGGAAATGTTGCATTGCTCGGTGCATTCATTGTTCTGTGGTCAGTCTTAGAGGAGAACGATGACCGTACACCTTTTGATTAAGGCCCTCGTTGTTAAAGGTTTACAGATCAGCATTTATCTCCATTCCCTTTGACCACTGAACCATACAGCTTACATTTTTTAACCTTGTATTTTTTATTTATTTTTTTAAATTTTATTTTCAGTAGAATCTTCTTTCAGGAGTGGGGTAATTAGCTTCAAAGGGACTGACTGCGGAAGGCAGTGATTGACTGTTCAGGATGGGAGGATTCAGCTGGTGAGGAGACAGGGAGAACAGCAGGGCCATGGGGCTATGATGTGATGCAGGCAGGAAAGATGAACTGACTGCTGATAACAGGAAGGAGGAACAGATGCTCATTAAAGCACTTCGTAAAACTGTGCTGATGACCTGAGTAAGACACAGCAATGACTTTATCAACATTTTTCTTTTTATAACATGCACTTATTTGCTCTTATTCACACACCAATATAATGGATCCCAAGTGCCAGGACTGAAAGGAAAAGCCGTAGCTGCACAGGCTTTCTTTAGCAGCATTGTTTCCAAAGACTTTGTGTATATCCTGGTAAGCAGCAGAGCGAGCTGCCTGCCATCAGGAATGGATCCTTGAAAAGGAGACAACTCAGAAATGCTCAGTCACACCAGACAACATTCTGCAATGAGCTTCACTGACTTAATGTGAGAAGAAGATATTATTCTAGGGTTAATGGCAGCAGAATGCTGCCCATGGTAAATCACAAGGCAGTCTATATTCTCACAAATAATGAGAAGTAAATATATATCTAGAATTTGTGTCAAGTTTGTCTGATCCATCAATGACAGATCAAGAGTGAGGGTAAGCCATGCTACAGTACAGCATTCCTTCCATCTTACTGCAGAGGAGCTGTTCACCACTGGAGACCTACCCCCCGTTTCCTTCCCTTGTCCTGTACATGCCTGCCAAAGTGGGAGTAAAAAGCTATGAAATTCAAAATGCAGCACTATATAGCCTCTTTATGTTACTGGAAATCATTATACAGAATAAAAGCGAGGTTGAGTTTGGTCCAAATTAACTAGGAAAACATTGTCAAAACATATTCTGCAGTAATAAGGACAGAGAAAGAAAAAAGGACTTTTTGTTAGTTCCCATTTATTTAATGATGATATAAACTCTGAGTTAGCTATTTTGTGTGTCAGAAAGTAATCGTGCATGACCAATTTTTGCTCTTGTAAGAATTTTACCTCGTGGCTACATTCTGTCTGAAATTATTTCAAGGGATATTTTGACCACCTACAGTCTTTTCAAAGGTATGTTCACATATAGAATAAAGTAGGGGAAAAAAAGGCCTTTGTTTATCTAAAGAAACCTTCCAAGGAAATCAGGATTCATACAGGACATTTAAAGGCTGTGTGGGCTTTTTCAGTGACTGTGATGGCATCCCGTGCTTCCCAGTAATCTGCTGAAGAGCCCCCAGTCTCCTGAAAGGCACTTCTGCGCCACAGAAACTTTCATTATTAATTTTCAAAATAACTCATGCAGCCAAGAGGAGGTACAGCCACCACCTTTTATGTATCCCAGAGAAATGGACTGGAGTGGACTATCAAATACAAAACCAGAAAGGTCTAGTCTTATGACTGTTGTTTGGAATCACCCTCAGTTCAAACAGTCTAAGACCAAACAGTCCTATATTTAAGGGGGTTTCTAACAGTTTCTGCTGAACTAGCATTGCTATTTTTATGCATTTATTGGACATTGTATTTGCTCCTCAGTTCTGAAAAGATGGTCATATTTGCCTTGCACTGTGCCAGTTACTGAAGTTCACGAGATTCAAAGCAAGTACAACCGAACACTTCTTTAAAAGTTTTACAAGCTTGGATTTTCTCTAATTGCACAGGCTGTTCAGGCCTGAACAGAGGTGAGACTCTAATCTATTTTCAGTTGCACAGACTTTTCCAAGGCAAAATTATACAACTGATGTAGGGTTTTTATGCATACTTGAGACTCTGATTTTATTAATCATTATGACATCATATGTAGTTAATATTTATCCTCACAACATCATATGTGATACTCAATATAAGCAGTGGAGTTAATTGTCATTCCCAGTAATAATCAAGAACATTTGTGACACATTGAAGCCCAGGAGGCTTTGCTTTAAAAAAATTATTTGTAAGAGACAATTTGTTAACATATGATTTTCTCATCACACATTTTAACAGCACTCAGATATCACAATGTGCTTTGCAGCACAGAAGACCAAGCAATACTTATACCGTAAAAACCAGGTCAGAGTGAAAACCATGTTGATCAAAACTACAGAAAAATCACCTAGGATTTTAAATAATACAGTGAGTACCTGACAGGCTTTCAATTACTGAAGACAATTACCAGGCTAGTTCTATGCAAATACCTCCAATAAGACAGACAGCAATAAGGCGGTTTTATCTTTTCTTCTCACTCCTGCCATTCAAATATACCCTAAAAATTCAAAAATAATATTTGAAATGCCTCGCGATCTAAAAAAAGTGAAATTTCAACTGTGTTGTACTGTTCTGATTGGACTTTTAGATACTTAGCAAAACCAATGGTCCCAGGTACTCCCAGTATACTCTGTGCTCTATACTGTGCCTACCAGGTTACTATCACATATGTCTAAAGGGTTCAGACTATGTTTAGGCATTTCAAAAGATCACTTGGAAGCTTAATCTCTTTCTAAAAGTGAAGTTTTCATTAAGACTCTTTGAAAATAAGCCTATAAACTGCCTATAATTCCCTATCTTGCTCCCATTCCTTTTCCAGATATAAATCAGAAGAGGGAAGTAGAACACACATAAAGACATATAAAGGGAAAGGTGATACAACTTAAAATAAATGAAGCCAATAAATTTCTATTTTCTATTCACTAAAATTTCTTGTATATTTTGCAAACCACTTATAAAAGCTAAAAATTAGAGTCCATATGAAAGTGTTAGAAAGGAATAATCATTTTTGTGATAGGTGTAACTGTTTGTGGTAGTTGTAACTGGGGAGCAAAAGAACTGAGAGATGATAAAGGGAGGAAGGGGTGCTGTGGGTTTCCATGAGTACTGCTGCTGGGTGTAGCACCAGTCCTTGCCTTTGTCTCTTCTCTATCCTCATCTCCATGAGTCCTGAGGACTCTTCAAGCTGCC
This sequence comes from Sclerurus mexicanus, assembly GCA_013396755.1. Taxonomy (NCBI): domain Eukaryota; kingdom Metazoa; phylum Chordata; class Aves; order Passeriformes; family Furnariidae; genus Sclerurus; species Sclerurus mexicanus. The sequence continues at coordinate 409,009 of VWZF01001875.1, forward strand.
ATTTATCTGTTTTGAAACCAGGAGTACAGGCCAGAATTTCTGTCTCAGCACATCTTCAGCCTCTGCCAAGGGAAAACAGGAATAGAACAAATCCTTTCCATTCTAATGTAAAATTATTTGTGGATATATATATGTAAATTGAACTATGAACTATAAACATATCAAAATCCTTGTTCTGGCCACATATTCTCACATCTTGTATTGACTAACATCACCTCTGACAAAAGCCAGGTAGTAGGAAAGGCTTTAGAAACCCCTCTGAATAATTCCTCACAAAACTTCAATAAGGTGATGCAAAATAAACCAAAACAGAGCTCAGGTGAACAGGGCACATACCTCAGTATATTTTTTTTTCATGTGGTTGTACAAATCCTTTGGAGTTGGCCATTGGGGGATGCTCCTTTCAGCAATTTGGAGCGCTTCTCAGGGGAAATATCACTGTTTTTACCTGCTCTTTTGCTCTGAGACCCAAGAACTTGCTCTGAAGTATTTCCTTTTCTACAGACAAATGGAAAGTTAATATATGATATAAAGATGAGCACAGTTCTCTGATGCAGCTTAATGTATTTTTCACAATTCATATGTCATTGCATTACCACCACAATGGGTCAGATTTGCCCACGGGGAGTTGATGCTGACAAAGTGACAGCAGGGCTGTGACGGGCTCAGAGCAAGGTAAACATGTAGAACATATTTACCTTGGGAATGGCTTTTCCAGAGGAACTAAACACATCTCAGGGCCTCCTTTAATATTTTAATGTTTAATCTTGGTAAGCAAGTGGTAAAATCAGATATGAATTGTATGACACACATTTAATGTGGGGACAATGACAAGCAAAGTTTAAAGAATCTGAGCCTGGCTGACTGCACAAGTAACCCTCTTTCACGCTCTCGTCCATGCCTGCCAATGTAGTCAGCTGCATTTCTTTTCCCTTTTATGTTTGCAGCCAGTTCAATCCAGGAACTGCAAGTGAATGAGAAGACACCAGGAAAGAGCAGAGAGGAAGCGAAAATAAAAAGGACAAGCACATACCATTTTCTATCTTCCAGAACCAAACCTTAAAAATCCCTGAGGCTTTCTGGAGTGAGTAGGTGCATGTAGGTGGTGACAAGGAGTTTCAAGGCCATAGTTGCCATGGAGAATTGGCCTTTTGTGTGCTTAATGACTGGAAGATACGGGAATGGCTCAGATCAGCCACTTTGGGCCTCATGGTTTTAATAAAATTATTCTAGACCTAAGTAACCAAGAGGCACTGAAGTTTTGTTCAGTATAATTCAGTCTGACTGAATCTGGACCAAAGCACATTATTTGCTCCTGTTGCTTTTGTCTTTGCTGCTGGTACAGTAACCAGCACTTCAACCTCACTCAACACACCCACACGAACACTTTCCAGGTGAGAAAAGGGTGAAAGAAATAGCTAGCTTTTGCTCTGCTTGCTTATTAAAAGAAAACATATGTGTTGGGGTGCTGGATGGTCACCTGCATTATGACACGTGTTGCAGTCAGCCAAAGCAAATGGAAAATGCCCTCTCTCCCAGCTGGGAGCGGGGAAACCGTATGCTCGTACACTTTGCTGAGTGTATGTGAATGTGCAAGGTTCTGAGCAACAGTGAATTCCTCCTGAAGTCTTTAATCTGCACACCTGGAATATTTAGGGTATATGGAAGGCAAATTAGATCTGGGTAGGGACTGAAATTAACCATCTCCTCAAATTCTGATTTTTGTTTGACAGATTATTTCCAAACTACCCCCTATGAGAGGATAGTACCTTATTCTGACTTTAAAGCCTAACTTTTTCAGTAGGGCTCTGTGTTTTAAATGAGGATTTATTTCGTGCCATGGAATTCCATGATTTGATAGCCACAGCAAAGAAAGTACAAGAACTGGTTTGGGGTTGAAAGGACATGAATTTAAAGCAATCACTGCACCGTTGTCCTCAGTAATGTAATTGTATAAGCATGGATTTGTAGAAACATACTGCTGAGGTGTGGAGGTGGGAAAGATGATGTTCTTGCCTAGGGGAATAGATGTGATATAAACATTTTTCTCATGAATACACCTATTCCTGTACTGTTGTGTCACATTTATCCTTCAAAATGTATGCATTCTTTGGAAACTGAAGTAAATGCTACACCTCAATTGTCTGAGGGAAATATTAACTCCTTAGTATTCTATTTATATTTTGAAGTCTGAAGATAAAGTGTTTAAAAGCTGTGTTACAACCAGCTCTTCATTCAGCCCAAGCAATAATAATGATGCATATTATTAATCAATATTTTCTTCACAAAACAAAGTCAGAATTTTTAATTTTAAATTTATAATTTATAATCAGATGGAGATGCAGGGGAGAAAGATTAAAATTTCTGGGCTGGCCAATCAAATGTCTGAGGAGCCCCAGACATTTGTGATCAAGGGCCATTTCTGTGAATTGTTGCAAATGCTGGTGACCTCATGGTAGGCAGGGTCCTGCCCCCATGGCCTTGTCCTGGGCTGGCAGTCATATGATGGGGGGAAGCACCCAGCCTCTCCCCCATAAACTGCGCAGATAGCGAGGGTAAGATGCTCTGTTTGTCTAAAGCAGTTCTTGCTCTGTGGCACTGGGACTAAGACTGCTCAGCCAGAGAGGAGCTGGGAGGATGGAGAGGTTCTCAGAGGGCTGTCTGTGTACTTAGCTAGATGAATAGTGAGTCAGTGGGGCATGGGAAAACAGCTGTCACATTTATCTTCCTCACACTGGCGACTGAGAGTCATTACCAGGATCCTAATACACCAAAGGATACTTTGAACAGAGATGATCCTCATTTATTTGTCTACACATACTTAAAATGTTGCTTTGTGGTGTAAGTTATGGCACAGAAGGAAGAGTTTAGGCTGAAGTTATTTTAGGGACTATTTAAGTACAAGAGTTTAAAGCTGATTTGTTCTTTTCCAGTATCCTCTTTCTCATTGTACCACAGGGAACCAGGTTTTGTGAACCAATCATCATTTTTCTTAAACATATAGAGAAATTATAAAGGATAATTATATCTCAGGGGCACCTTAATTGCCCCAATTACTTGGCCAGTTTTGACAGCCAGATCTGATGAAGAGAGGGAGGAAGGGAAATCTGTAGACATAAACCAACATCTCATGTGATGCTTGGACGATACTCAGGGTACAGCTGTAATAATCAAAATATCTGTGTTTAAAAGTATGCTAAATGAGATATAAAAGTGGACTAGAAAAAGAGCTTTGGTGAATTATCAGAAATCCTTTCTCCAATCAGCCTTCTGCATGAGATATACAGCATTAGCGCTAAATCAATTAGAATTAAGTTGCACATAACTAAAATTGGCAAATTCAATTTCTGCAACTTTGCGTTATAGCTTAGCTGCTATAATGACAGATTGAGTTATGACACCTTCCACAGTATCTTCCAGGTATAGCCATAATTTTACTTTTTACTTCTTTTTAGTATGAAAATGAAACAATATATGTTTGTCCTGGATCAATGCTGAGGTTACTGGTTCTGATGCAATAGCCAATATAGAATTCCTGACATCATATTAGGATGCTATAGACAAATTTCAGGGGTTTTTAGGAATAATAGACAATTTTTGTTGTCAAAAGATGAAAGCCAAATATTTGAACTTGCAGTGATAATGCTAGATTGAAGAAAAAAAAAAAGAAAAAACCCTAAAGAATGGGCAGAAATGTCTATTCTCTGCAACTTCTGAAAATGAACTAATTATCCTCTTCTGGAAGGCTTTGGTGCTAATATGGTTTCAAGAATATGCTTAATGTTGAGCACACCCTTATAATCTGTCTTGTAGAGCTGCTTTCTTGAACTGAAGTCATGGTTAAGTGTACAAATATAAATAGAGGCCTTCCTTTTTTTCTGTCTGAAATGGTGTTACGCCTGTAACAAGGTTTTAACATCTTGCCCAAATGAGCAAAATGTTATTCTCATCATTAAAGTGGCAGCTGCACAAAGGCAATTGGATCAGATACAAAACGGATGCTCTTCCACAAGGTTATTCTTTGGGGTAATCAGGGAGCAGGCAACCGTAAGTTATAGCTAAACCTTATTCCCCTGGTCCCTCAATCTTCAGAAGAAGCTAGTAAAAATATCTACGTGTAAAATGCACATATTTTGAATATAGATGTAAGATAGACGCATCCAGCTGCTTCAGCCCGGGATTCTCAGTAAAAAGTAACAAGGTAAAAAAAAAAAAAGAAAAAAACCCCAAAAAACAAGTTAGATTTGATAAAAAATAAGGAGTGATTTTCAGAGCCTCTGAAATCATCAGGGACGTATCTCTGCCTGCATAGATAGAATGCAGCAGAAAACACATCTCCGTGATGAGCTACTAGTACCAGGCATAATCCATAGCCCCTGTTCCTAATAAAAATTTATTCATCGTGTGAAATAAACATGGTAATACAGTCAAAAGCTCTCTACTGAGCCATTCTTACCAGTGCACATATCATCTATCACACTGAGACCCACTGGCGGATTGGCTCTTGAAGAAAAGATCAGCTTCATGCAAACCCTAATATTACTGTGAGGCACTCTAGGCAAGCAGTGGGGTGCCTGTCCAATCCTTTCCTAACAGATCTGTTTTGCCAGAAAACAAAAATTATTAAAAGCAAGGAATATAACAATCAGCTTCAAGGTTCAGCTCACCCCTGTTTACAGCTCCGATTCCAGAGATTAGTCTTTTTATTTCCTACAGAGACATTAGCAGTCAAAGCTAAATTACATTTTCATTGGATAAATCATTTACAAGTAGTTTGGGTCTTTGGTCTTAAAGCTTCAGCGTGACTCTGCTCTCATTTCAAGTGTGTTCAAGTGGAATCTATGTGCAAACTGTTCCTATCACCTAGAAATTCCAGATTCCATTGAAAACTATCACAAACAGATGTAAAAACAATTATCAGCCAGAGAGTTTTGTATTGAATGAAATCCTTAAGGAGGCTGACATATTTTACAGTTTCTTTGGACTCAGGCTACATGGCTACTACAAGGGACACTGCATCACAAAAAAATTACAGGGCCAAAGGACTTGGTAAATGCAAAAATGTCAAATAATCTCGATGCTGCAGACTGCAAGCTTGATAGAGCCAAAACCCACTGGATATATATCATACATCTGAAGGATGAAAGAACTGGAAAATTCATAGGCAAAGCTTGAGAGCCACAGTTCATAGAATCATAGAATATGAGGTTGGAAGGGGACCTCAATTCATTTGTGATGCTTGTGCTCTGAGAGGCATAAGTCAGTCATTATTTTGCAAATAAAAAGAAAGTCAGGTCCTCATACCTACAATGTTTGAGCACCTTTCATAGTTTTCTCTAGCCTAGCCTTAGTTTGAAAGCTATTGTTACTTAGACATGCAAACAATGCATTCTGTTAAAAGACCCTTAGAATCACTTAGCAGCATTAGTCCTATTTTCTCTGTGTCATTAGGATTCACATCTATCATACTCTTGGTGAAGGACAGTGGATCAAAGGGAGAACATATATGCTTGTGCCAGGACACAAATCCAACCATTTTAACTTTTACCAAGATTGAAACTTGCGTTGTTTAAATCCTGTAGATGTCAGCCAAGCATACATCTTCTAGAGGATGAAATAGTAGTGCCCAGATACTAATTCTGCTCTCCTCAGTTTGCTCCCTTCTTGGCATTTTAAAATCTCCAAGTACAGTATTTTTTCCAGCATAAAGAAAATCCTTCAAACAAATATAAATAACAAGTGCCCCTTGACTCCACTGCAACTACGAAACTAGTAGAAAGCATCTAGACTCCTGCTTCTTCTCACAAACATCCAGCTCTTCCTGTTCCATCAGAAGTGATTCAGGGAACTCTGCAGAGCTCACTCTGGCACCTCACTGGTGTTGGAACTGAAAGCACGTTTAGATGCTGTTGATATTCACATCCAGGGACGCTTGCTGCAGAAAACCCACTGGAAATGGACAGTTCATGCTAATGAGCTCTTCACTGCTGGCCCTCAGGGGAACTCTAAGCCTGATTTAAGTCTGCTGTACATTTCAGAGATAAAACAGAGCACATGTCCCATCCTCAAGTGCTCAGCTACCTTGGGCCATCAGTTTTCTAATTCACATTAGTTAGCACTTAATGCTGGTGACAGTGATGTTTTAAGTATTGATCCACATACACAGATAGTATTTAATTTTCTGTGGTACCCAGGGCATCTCAGATAGTGGGTGGTATAATTTAGTACTCTATCAAACTGATGAGAATGTTCTTGCTTTCATTGGTATGTAGTAGAGCACAATTGATCAAGTATCCCTATTACATTCTACTAACAGGATTGAAAGTACCAACGATAATTTCACTGTACTGCTTGCCTTGCATTGGCAAAGTACACACGGAAATTTCAGAGCCTTCCTGATTTTTAATCATTATGAGCAAAATTAATCCATCTCCAGGGAACCTAATAGAAATTCATCAGCCACTCAGGTTAAAAAAGGACTTAAAGAGTGCTGATCAATAAGGTCGGACTTCACCCCAGGTTGCTGTGATTTCATGTACATCTGTAGAAGTCAAATAAACCATACAAATGCTAAGTCAGTTTTTAGGATTTACTTTAACATGGATCTATGGGTGTCTATGGTGTATAGGTTATTGAAGATCCCTGGAAGCAAAAGTAGGCAATGCTGAATCTCGGGGGGAAAAAATACTATTAAAATAAGGACAGTTTATTAAGCAAAACTTAAGTACTGACATATGCTTTTTATGTCTCCACCCCTAATTTGTTCCATCATGTTTATCAGGTTTTTAAAGTTCAATTATTCCCAAGAGTGAACGAAAGCTGTCCCTACTGGCACCTTCTATCCTCCCTGCCATGATCTACTCTTTTGCCTAATTTTTAATCACGCATTCCCAACTGCACAGTTGTGATTCCATCAGGCTTCCTGGTTTCAGGGTCACCTGAAAGAAGAATAGGGCTGAAAACTGTTTCAGCTGCCTCAAAAATAATGGAGGAAGGACATTTCCCTCCCTTTATTTTAATAGCAATCAAATTTAGACTGCACCTTTGCCGTATTTTGGGGATATCAAATGTGACTGAGCTGCTGTCTTACAGTGATTGCTCATGGTATGTTTGATCACATGAAGAGGTCTTTTACTTTTCTAAGTAGACAGTCTCAGAACATGAATGCAATGGAGCATAATGGTGCACTGAAAACTATGCAACCAATCAGGCAAAAAATCTTGAAGGAAAAATATTCATTAATAAGTCTCTTGAGATTTAATGCCCATCTGGGCCTGTGGACTCTTTCAGAATAAATACTTTGATGAGCTGGTCATGACTGTTCTTTATTTTAATATCCTTATATTTAATTTTATCATTGAAATTCACTGCCATTCTCCTGGGTTTGCAGGAGTTCTGATACCCTGTAAATTATGCAATCTGCTGGGAACTTTCTTTACTTATACATTCACATGTGGGTAGCTTGAGGGAGGATGTCTTGCCTTCTAAGCCATTACCTGAAGTCTGGAGATCTGTTGATTCAATTGGCTACACCTGAGGAGTATTGCTACTAAAGGAGTATTACTGCTGTCTATTTATCTTTATCTGTCTTTTGATCTTCACTTGGGCAGGGAAAACCACTCCACAAATGTCTTTGCTCCATGGATTTGGAGAGTAGACTAATTGTGACTGGGTAGTACCCTTTATGGTACTTAATGATATCAGTATATAGATTCAGCATAGGAGTAATCTGTGACTTCTTATGATGGAAGTTGGCAAACAAAAAGGGTTGGAAGGATGATTCAGGGAATCTCAGCTTTCTCAGCCTGACCTTGGTGCTGGGAAAGGTCATGGAACAGATCATCTTGTTGTCATCACATGGCACGGACAGGACAGCCAGGGATCAGGCACTCTGTGTCACGCTGAAGCAGTAGATTACATGGGAATTACTCAGTAACTCATATTCTGTCTCATCAGACATAATATAGAAAGATGAAAATAACTGAACTAAAGGTTGCAAAAAAGAAGTGATAAAAATAAACAATAAATAGAAGAAACACTATATGCAAATTAAATGTAAATTCTCCAATACATTAGGTCTATCTCTCAGTCGTCATTGTTCCGCTTTCTTGCAGATTAGGAAAAATACATGCCCATGCAATAAAGGTCAACCTTTTCCAATCAAATATAAACATTAATTTTTAAACTGTGTATTTTCTAGTTGTCTCTTTACAGTGTTCTGTGCAGGGCAAATGTTTTTGTCTGTCTTGCTTCCATCTCTTTTTTTTTCTCTTGCCTTGGAGACAAATGAGAATGACATCTGCATTTTTACAGAGGTATGAAAGTCAACCCAACCTGATATAAAACAGTGTTGGTAATGAAAGAACAGGTGACATTTCAGGCTAACATTTTAGTGACATTTTAGCTTAAAAATGTGTTGAATAAAGATTTTTCAGAATCAGGCCCAATCTCAAAAAGTCTGAGACTATTTGTACTGGCTTTAGCCAAGTATAGCTTACCTTAGTTTCTAGAGTAAATGACCAGAGACGAGTTCCTAGACAGCATTTCTCAAAGTGTGGCTTACAGCTCTCCAGTGGTAATAAATGAGACACAAAAGTCACACTAGCTCAGATTTGCTGGGCACAGCTCTGTCCTCCAACACCGGCCTCAGTGATTTCACTCAGCTCTCATCCCCCTGCCCCAGATGAGCAGAGTTGCTGCCAGGAAAAAAAGGTGCAGATGCAGGAGTTTTCAGAGGGGGAAAGAAGAGTTATGAAAAGAGACCTGAGCTCTGACTGTTCACAGCAGTTCAAGAAATACTGCTGTAAAGAAAAGAAAACAGCTTTTGCTGCATTAGTGCAAACATTAATTGAAAGTTTCCCATTTACAGCATCTGTACTGCTAGAAAGTGGAATAATACCAGAACCTGAGACCAGAAATGACACAGAAAACATCTTGCATCACCCTCTATTCACTCAGCCATTTCAGTGCACTATCATGGAACAATCCTGGCTGGCCTAATTTAGCCATAGAAAAGTACTGCTCTCGTGGTTTAACCCCAGTCAGCAGCTCAGCCATTCACACCTTCTCGTCCCGTTGAGATGGTACAAATAATCAGAGGGGCAAAAGTAAGAAAACATGTGGGTTGATATGAAAACAGTTTAGTAATTGAAACACAGTATATTAATAATTAATAATAAATATAAAAATATAATAGTTGAAAATAACTAGGAGAAATAAAACCCTAGAAAAAGAAGTGACACACAGTGCAATTGTTCACCACCAATGCATTGATACCCAGCCGGTTCCCACGCAGCCACCCCTGGCCAGCTTCCTCCTTAGTTTGCACGTGAGAGTGATGTCACATGGTCTGGAATGACCCTTTGGCCACCTGGGGCAGCTGCCCTGACTGTGTCCCAGCTCTGTGTGCACTCCTCATGAGCAGGGCAGCATGAGAAGCTGAGAAGTCCTTGAGTTGGTGTAAACACTTCTCGGCAACAACCGAAAACATCGGTGTGTTATTAACATTATTCTCCACTTAAATCCAAACCACAGTGCTATAGCAGGAACTAGGAAGAAAACTAACTCCATTCCAGCTGAAACCAGGACAACTGCCCAGTGTCATACTTTGTAAGCAGGCGGAGAAGCTAAGTGAAGTTTTGATATAAAAGTAGAATATCTGTATGGCTGTATGCACATAAAAGTTGGATTCTGCAAATCAACAAACCCATAGGCACTGAAGAATGACAATCTTACCTGAAAGTACAGGAGGAAGAATTGAGTGTCAATGCTGACTTCCCACAGACCTTCAGCTGAGTTCAAGGTCTTGGTCCTGACCTTTATGGACTCCATTGCTCCATTACCTTCACAGACAATGGACTCTTTTCAGCCTCTTTGCAGAATGACATGATGTTACAACAAGGAAAATAAAGCCATGACAAAAGAAGTCATATGGGAGCAGAAATGAAATTCTGCAGTGTGAAATTCTGCCTGAAATGCAGTTCCTCACAAATCTCTTTGCTTGAATTGCTATGTGCATTTCATTAATGTGTCTTTCTCTAAAATAAATGCATTATAGCAGATAAATTAAAACCTGCTCAATCACTGGTACCTCTCAAAAAAACCCCCAAAAAATTAAAAAGAGAGTGAGTAAATCAGGTATGATAGATTTCCTTAGTGATAGGCATTTTAAGGTGAAGCTCCAATTTTATTGTAATGATTTACCATAGCAGTTCACATGGAACAGAAACAATGTTTTCCAGCTGACTGTAGAACATAATTGCCTGACAATACAATTTACCTATCTGGACCTCCACTTTTCATATAGGAAACATGAAAGTACCTCTGCTGCAGCCACTAGCACCTCTAATATTGGCCTTATAAAATAAAAGTCCATATGTAATATCAATGAAGTATGAATGTTCTGCAGAGCTTTTTACACTACCCAAGGTATGCCAGTTGCTCATCCAAAGTCTTTGGAGACAAAGATCCAGCTAGACAAACACAGCTTGTATCACAGCAAGATGCGTACCTGAGGTTTGTCAGATGTACCCGAGCCACAGAAATCAGGTCAGCAAAGCAGAGCAGAAAAGCTCGATATAAATATAAGTCCAAACAAAAATATTTTCAGAGTCAGAGCTCAGAAAAATTCCAAGGATAGCTATAAAGAGAATATATGAACAATCTTTTCTAGTGAGTTGTATTTTTTCCTTTTCCGCTGTATCTCAAAACTGACTCTGTAGGTTCCAGATAGCAGAAGCCTGCAGAGAAAGCAATCCCAATGCCACCCCCATGCTCTGCAATCTACGTTGTTATAATTAAAGAATAAATCACACAAATTAAATTTTCACAAAAGCCTCTATTGTTTTACATTTACTTCCATTTTTATTCTGACATTGCAGAGATGTTGTTTTCTTATTTATCATCAGAGATGTTGTTAAAATGTGGAAAGTGACACAAGGGAGTAAATGTACGAAGGGACAAAACCCAAATCTTTTGCCTGGCTCATATCAGTGACTATCATCTGATGGTTTTCCCGCAATAAAAACAGGGAAGAGAATGCACAGTTTAGAAAAGTGTTAAATATCCTGCTCCATGCTGCCTACAAAATATTTGTTGACAGTTATGGTTAAAGCAATGATAGCCATGGGGAGGGTGCCATTGGACAATTGCAATCACTTGATGTTAGCCTGTTATAAATAGAGTGTTTCAACCTTCAATTTTAGAACCATTTCAATTAGAATATGAAAATATTTTAATCACAAACTGAGATAAAAACCCTCTCAAAAAGAATAAATGAAAACTTCAATTTGTTCTTGAGAAAAACATTTTTGGAGGGAACACTTCCAAAGGGTTGTTTGGATCAGACTCTGAACTGAAAAGTCCATAAATAATACAATGCTGTTCTTTAACTATAAGCACTGTGCTGTAGCATTCAAGTTATTACTAATTCTATTTCATATGCTTTGCATAACTAGCAGTTATTTCAGACAATGTTTTTGTCTTATATGTTTTCAGCATACTGGAGGCTTGATCCCTGCCCATGCCTGGCCATGATTATGTTTTAGAAATAGTTAATTTAATAGGAAGAAAAGGAGTCTTGAGTTCTTAACTGCTGTTCACAGCTATTGAAAAGATTCTCTGAGACAGACTGTTTAACTGTGGGAGGAAATATTTACCTGCTGGAATGGCCTTTTCCAAAGAACAAACTTTCGTCCCTTTTGAACATTTTCTGTAAAAGAGGAGTAAGAAAAAACAGTGAGAGTTTTCACCACAGCATGCCCATATCTTTTAGTACCTGCCAAAACAATCCCTCCAAATTAAATAATTAATAGGTGCAAGACCTGCTTACTGCACCCTGTTGATGTTACAACATTCCCAGTCCCACCTCACAATTACAGCGTGTTTTGCAGAACTTGGAAACTTTCTACTTTGTCTTCTCTCAGACATAAGTATGACACACATGAAAGAGAAGAGATGAATTTGGCGGCATTATTACATATCAAGACAAAAGATCTTTAAAAGTGACTTTTCTTTCTCAGGTGTATAAATATTACAGTGTGATTGAGGCTGGAAATTACCTCTGAAGGTCATCTTGTCCAATCCCCTTTTTACAATAGGGAAAAATAACTCTATTGCATTTAAAGGAAACAGATTCTTTCTGTGCTCAGATCTAAGATGTTATGAAAGTTTACATCTTGTCAGATTTCTATTCAGGAGACAAAGACTTTTTTTTTCTTTTTACTCTAACCACAGAACTTGGATCTTCAGAGACTCCATTTGAAGTTCCTAATTAGCTCTTTTACCTATATATCCACTTTCTGCATATTACCACAAAATAGAAATTGGCCATGAGGGAGAAGGCTGCTGATAAAGAACAGAAAATTCAAAGATATGTGCTTAGGTACCGACTGGCAACTAGGCAAAGCTGAAACGCATAATGGAGAAGAATGCAGGGAAGGGCAAAGAGCAGCCTGGGCCAGTGGTTCTACATGAAATATTAAAGGGACACGAGGACTCCTGGGCTGATGGATCCGAGGTGCAGAGCATGCAGACCAGGACAAGTGAGGGGGCATTTGTGTATAAGTAGCTCTTCAACCCGTGTTGATTTGCACTTGGCCACTGACCCATGACTCGGGATGTACTCTCAGACCTCATTGGTTTATTTTCCCTTTCTGTTTGACAGCCTTTGTGTTTGCCTTTGAAAAAGTATTTTTGCTGCCCAGCGAGACAGAACCAAAGAGGAAGGGTTGTAAATAGGCTATCTGCACTGCCATGGCAATCTCCTTGGAAGATGGCACGGAGGTTCAGCCAGCATGGCTTTGTCACTCAGCCAAGTCACTTTTCAAACAGCTTGTCCAGGACCAGAGGCTTTTCCAGCAGCCTGTGTGCTGCAGAAGGCCACAGGATTATTCTGCTACAGAGGGGGAACCTGCCGAGCCAGAACTCTGTCACTTTATTAAGTGAGAGTTTGTGAGGAAGCCGTGTGAATTAATCAGGGAGTCAGACAGCAACTTGACTAAATCACTGAGGAGGAGTCCTGCAGCAGTAATGAGTGATGGTGTCCCCTGCCTAGGGGAAAAGGAACACATGTGTCAGGAGCTATGCTGAGTGTATAAAATGACCTGGACAAATTACCCGAGGATTTTTCCCAGAACAGGGGAAAAAAAAGTGTGTGTAACATTTTTTCCCCAGAGAACCATTGTCACATAACAGTGCTCGGGTGTTTATTTCCTCCTCAGCTTAAAATCCAAGGATAAACCCAGGATATTTCAATTGCTTCTATCCATTACACAGAAAGCAGCAGAATTAGGCAAAAAGGAATATATCCTCTTTTTAAAAATCACAGCTTTGATAAAGAAAACTGATTTGCAACTGTGGAAAGCTCAAGCTCTTTTATTCTGCAGGTGGCTGACTTATGGTGCCAATGGACATTGCACAAAGCCTGTCTGGAGACCCTGGCATGTAACAGGACAAATAGAAAAATGGATTTACTCAAGCTTGGACATTTAATGCTTATTAATGGGGAATCTGTGGTACAGCATGTTGCTTATTAACATATGTACCACATTCCTGTATTGCACATCCATAGCAGCAGTTCCCCCAACACCCTGTCATGCAGGAAGGCCACAGTCAGATATTTAAAAGTGTAATATTCACAAAAAGACCCAAGGAGACCTTATAAAGAAGACATCAGAAGAAATAATTAGGAAATTTCAGTAAAAACCTTTAGAGGGTTTGCCTAATTACTTTCACTTTTGTAAATACAAGTATTCTAATTGTTAGGTACATTAATACCTATATGGGTTTGGCTCAAGATAATTAGCACTGTGCAGACTACCCTGGAAGACAAAATTGGGAGTGGAGAGGGGTGAGATAGGGCCTGTCATCACACAAGCCACGCTCATAGAACACACATCCATTTTCACATTCGTGTAACCACCAAGCCTCCCCACCTTTCACTGGGACTGAGGCTGCATCTGTCAGAGCTGTGAAGCACGAGCTGCACTGCTAGAGATGTCACCATTTTATGAGGGTGAAAAACACAAAAGAAAAGTTCTGCGGCCTGTAGTAAAATGAGAGGGTTCACTTTGCAGGATGTGGCTATATAGAAACACTGACAAAAGCCAGGCATATTCTGATCTACCACTTTCGAGTATTTACAAGGAAGAGACTGTTACAAGACTGCTCCCTAAAATAAACAGCATACAGATTGCGATCCCTGACACAAACGTCTAAATCTGCATTCGATGAGAACAAAATATGCCGGGGGAAAAAAAAATCCAAAGATGCTCAAGAGTATTTGCTTCTTCATTGTTCCACAGAATCTCAGATTTATCTTCAATTATCACTCAACTACCAATGGCTCTAGGGGTGAATCATTGTCTCTATAAAACCTGAGAAATTTGAGAATACTGCTGCATTTCCTATTCATCAGATATGGGGAGCTGGAGCTACAGCTTTAACCTACAAGAACTTCAGGGAGAACTAAAGCTTTATTTCTGTTTTGTTATAGATGTCACCATATAAGCAATTCCAGAGGAGAACCTTCCAGTATTCTTCCTAAGAGAATTAAGAAGTTTATGAAAACCCTAATCTTATGCTTCTTTATCAGAGGCAGAGTATAGGGCTTTGGAGTTTTTTAAATCTTTGCTCATCTGATAATTTTTCTTTCTTTGTCTGATCTGCAATATGTTCCTCACAACATCTCTGTTCCTGTGAGATGGTTTTAACCCTATCTGGCAAACATGACACTGAGACACAGTGGGACTTGCCTGTGTTTCATAGCAACTGCCCAGAATGTTTGATCTGTTGAGAGTTTAAAAAGAGAGTCTGTGGCAGGTAGCGGGGCTGGCCTGTCCTCCTTCCTTCTAAAATTCACAGGGGGGTATAATGAGACTCAAACAGACACCTGGGAGGACATAAAGTAATTCAAGTGACTATTTCTACATGAAGAGGATTGTTATTAATTAGGCTAGTTTAATCTCCCAGGCTGTGGTTCAAGACCCTGGTCCATAAAGTATCCAGCTGTGTTCCCAAGATAATCCGTATTTCACACTGAATGTAGCATGCTAGTTCATCACACTGAATTAGGTCCTGCCACATTCTCTGATGCTGTAACTTCTTTTAAACCTGATTGTGTGTTAGCTGACTCATTGCAGCACGCAGTTTAAGTTAAAGGCCATGGCTTGCACAGATATATAGTTAAAATGGCATCGTGCTCTTCATTTGTGTGAGGTAGCAGTTCTCTCCCTTAACAGAGGATACAAACTGCTGCTTGAGGAATGTGGCAGCTTTGTACAGTTATTTGCCTTCCTGGACATCCAGCAAAATTTCAAGAAAGAAACAACAATCACCCTTCACCAATCACTTTTTCCCACTGAAATCTCTTCCCTCAGAATGCATCAAATGAAAAAAATCCCTCAAGTCTCATTAGGGGGTTATTGTCTGCACTTGAGGATTTAAAAAGGACAATACAACCCCCTATTGCTAGGCTAAGAAACTATTCCCTTCCTGAGCGTATAAATGTTAATCGGATGAAATAAAAGGCAGAGCTAATGGCTGATTTAAACCCAAAAGCCCAGAGACATTTACATTCAGTACATTCACCCAAGGAAGGCTCTCTGCTGAAGTGGGGTAGATGACGCAGTTTTCGGCAACAAACATGATCAAACATCAACTGACTGAGACAAGTACAAAAGGCAAGTCTAGCTTGCTTTCCTGACTTTTAATAGCCCTTTAATTTGACCTAATGATACTGTTTGTTCTTTAATATAATCTTCTTCTGAATGGTTGTGGTTTCTACAACAGGGATGTAACAACACACAGGCAGTTGTCTCCTCAGAATCAGCCTGACCTGAGTGGAAGTGAGAAAGCTTACTGGCTTGTAATAATACTGTAATAGGTTTTATTTTATTTTTTCACATGGAAATCAAGGTTCGTTTGGCAATGCTGGCTCTGCATATCATGCCTTCTCAGTCTTGAGTTCAAAGAATTCATCAGCTACCTAGTCTTTGCTATGGATTGTGAACAAGGGGATACAAAGACTGCACCCAGTTTATTTTTTCATTGCTGCTATTCAGATTTGTCCCTCATTTCTTCCCAGAGAGTAATATGCTGTCTGGTAACAGGACAGACAGAGGGCTGATCTGAGTTCAGACTTCTATTTTTGGCATTCTACCTTGATAGCTGGTGTATTTCTTCATTACTGCTCTGTATGTAGCCTCCAAGTGATAAGTGCAGGAAATAACCCAAATAAGAGTAATGGAAAAACAGGTTTCCTTTGCAGACAGTGATAAAAAAAATGTCTAATTTCCATTCCAGCTGGCACACAGACAGCACAGGCCAGGTTTATCTGACAGTGCATCTGAGCTGTGTTCTTCCACATCATTTGCCATTCTGAATTTTAACCAAGAAAAGTGTATTGACAAGGGAAATCGTTAAGAACTTTTATTTATCTTGTCTATGCTATTGCCACATCTTCAACTTCATTGAAAATGATAGGCAGTATAGCAAAGCTAAATAATATAATTTACCTTTATTTCCATGTGCTTTGAGCCAGGGCTTCTCAGACACTCCTAAAGGTCACACACGGCCTGCAAGAGACTCACAAAGGAAGTCACTGTTTGGGACGTTGCATTTAATTTAGACAATGCATTGAAGATTGATTTTGTTATATGGCATTCCTAACCTGATTTCTCATGTTTAAGCAACTGTTTGTGAACTAAACTTGAAAGTCCCTACTCAAGATTTTCCAAATCTCAATTCCTTTGTGAAAAAAATTATCAATGTTCAATTCTGCTAAAAGGTAACATTTGTGGAAAATTTGGAGCAAAACACCCTGAGGTCTCTGATTTATGAAAGAATGTAAATTCCACATATTCTGGTATCCATTTCTATAGATGAATACCTCTTAAGGTATAGAAACTGGCATTACCACGACAGTGCTCTTTATGATTACAAGCATAAATAGCTTTAGTGAGATGGTAAGGCTGATGGGTCCTGGGGACAGGTTTTAAAGCTAAGAAGGAGTGACTTCTGTGAATATTTATGAGAAAAACTAAATAGAGTTGATATGGAATGTAGTGTGTATGCTGTGTGAATCAAAGTGATAGTTTCCAAGACTTTTCCCATTGTGCAAACAACTCACCTTTTAATACAAACTTGAAATATTAATAGTACCATGTTGAAACAAACAAAAAAATAAAATACCACATAGGCTTAAATTTGGAGTGGGGGACAGAGAGAATTGCAAGAAATAAACAGCAACAAGGAAGGCATATGCAAATCAGAAACTGCAGTTTTTACATTACATTATAATTTTATCTGAAACTTGTTTTAATCCTTGTATAATCCTCAGCCCAGGTGAAGAACTGATTTTATGCTGAGAGCATAAATCTAGAAGGATTATCACTGCACAAATATTTTTGGTAATGCTTCCATCTTGGAGGAAGTGAACCCTGGCAGGGCCAATAAATTCTAAAATTGTGACAGTGTGGTGGAGAATTTTAAAATGCAAAGCCACCATCAGACCTGGGCACAAGCTGTACCTTCAGTCACAGGTATTCCTTTCAAAGAAACTCATGGCTTGGGCAAATCAAATAAGATCAAACAAAATGTTGTACTTGATAATACAAAAATTCCCAAACTGGTCTAAAAACCGCCTTTTTGTTTCCTTCTATATTAGAACAAACCATTTTTGCTCTGTCCCCCCCTCTCCTCCAGAATTCCCAGCTAAGTTTGCTAACTTTCTCTGTTTGCCATGAAGGAATCGCGTCTTGCAGCACGAAACCAGCCCAGCCTGCTCCTCCTCAGAGCGCTTTGCCAAGAGGAGTGCTTTGACTGTGCAGGAGAGCAAATGGCTTTCTCGGGTGCCGCACTGCTAGCCCTGAGCATCCTGCAGCCCAGCACGGCCACTGGGGAAGTCCTGCAGGTCCTCCCCAAAGCACTGACTCCGGGGCTGGAGAGCTGGGTTTCTCTGAACCCCGTACCAAAGCTCGTGCCCGGGCTGTGTGCGGGAGGGAGATTATCCTTTTAGTTGACAGGGGTACTCCAGATGCTTTTATATCATCTCTGAATACTGAGTTTGAACAACCTGGGTGTAATCACCAGGAGCTTTTTCTCTGAGAGATTAAATATGTAATATTTTACAACCCAGTTTAAACACGTCCCATGCAAAATTCAGGATTGGATTTCAATATGTAATTTTCTTTTAATTTTTAAATGGGTTCTTTTTATTTTATTATATCCGTATCTATGGAATGATGAACAAATCAAAATACTAAAATCTACAGGTAATTTGATATTTGATCATTAATCTAGTCTTGCAAAATGAAATTTTAAGCAATCATAAATTTATATGTAATCAGAACTATATCCGTCACTAGATCATTAGATTGCTGAGTTGTCAAATAACTGAAATCCATTATCCTTACATAAACTTCTAGTTTCCAAGGCAATTTAGTCTCTAAGCTCTGAAGAGCTGCCAGTTAAATAACTATGGTTTTCTTTTAAGCATAAGGTAGAGAAAACTAAAATTCTAAATAAAGGGAAAAAAGAGAATAATGGAACAGTAAAAAAATGAAATTACATCAAAGCACTTTGTAATATAAACATAAATTCTGGACAAAAAAAAAATAAGAAGAAAGGAATGTTTGGAGGAAATCTTAAATATTATGAGTAAACTCCACTGATTAAGATACTTACAGCCAATGCCTTTTATCATTAATGAATGGCCTCCATTAACTGAGTCTCCAGATACTTTAGTTCATTTTTGGCAAATATACTCACAACAAAGTTTAGAAATAATGCACAAAGAAGCCTACAGGAAAAGAAAATTTAAGTTATAACTGATTTGGTGGGAAGGGAAATGGACAATCCTCATTTGCTCTTAAAGGAAAACTATTCCATTGAGCTAACTTTTAGAGCAAGGCAAAAAGAGTAAAAATATATAGATTATAGATCTGCAAATGGAAGGCTCATTTTAGGCTGCATTGAGTTTCAATTTGTGGAATAAGTTGTGAATAAAACAAAACTTACAAACAACTATCCTCTAAATGAAGTTATGCATTGTTTTTATTCATTGAGGTTTTTTGCGCCACATTAAAAAGAAAAATAAACCCCAGACAAATGCAAACCCAAATACCTGCTGCCAAAACCCCAAACAAACCCCATCTACTTACTGTTTTGCTGATCTTTCCATGTTTTCAGTTTTTAGAATTTGTATTCCCTCCACAACTAATTTCTATCCCCCTCTTCTGCGTTGCTCTCTAATCTCTTCTCTTTCTTAGAATCTGAATCTGGGATGCTTTCCAGGATGGTTGATTATTAAAGAATATTACAAGGAATGTGAAACAAAATTTTTGTGTCTTCATATATAAACTCAGCTGACTGCGGAAGAGTCTCGCAAAACTCCCGCTTAATGGGACTCTTCTCTCAAAGGGTGAATACAGACCATGTCATGGTTAAAAAGCGCTTAAGAAGGCAAAAGTGTGCCTAGAAAATATTAGAGATGTAGTTAATTTGGAAGTTTTGATCATGAAAATTTGTCTCTTCAATACCAAATCTCCTTAATATCACCGTTGCTCACCAGTGAGTTTATTATCAATCTGGATTGTTGTTCTTAATTTACTTTTTTTTCCTCCAGAGTCTGTGTGAAAGTACCTTAGGACACCATGCAAAACAATTATCACAATGGGTCAATATTGTACAACTCTCAGTCCAGAAGCTTTAGAAAGGACTGTCAAACCCTGCTGGGTACTGTCTGAGTCCTCTAGAAAGAACTGTGTCCCAGGAGCCTGAGGGCCAGAAGCTCTTCGTTTGGTCATAGGAAGTCCAACTGCACATGGGGTTCTGGCACATGAAAGGCAACACTCATAAGAAAATTAGGCTATAAACTTCACAGATGGGGTAGAAGGAAGGCAGAAAAATGTTCCTGTTTTATTTAGAAAGCTCTCTTATCACTGAACTAGAGAAGAAGAAAGACAGGATTGTGCTGTTAGTCTTAATGGCATTATTCTTACACAGCTTTTTATTACCAAACCAAACCCTCCTTGTCATCCTGTTCTACTTTTATGGACATTCTTCCCACTCTTCCACTAACAATATCAATGAACTGTTTATTGCCTCTTGCTGCAACTTGGGTTTTTGTTTTTACAACAGATTTCAAAAAAAATACTGTGTGCCGTAATCTAAAATGAGGACATGTCATCTCTTCTGTATCATCATATAATACCCATCTGTTCTCTCTCAATCCCTCATGCAGTCCAGTGCTGTCTGTGCCTTTTTGACTGCAGGTAGCTGTTAAATTTTTGCCCCAGCTGCTTGTTGTTGAAGGGATTCTTGATCTGGGGGTTTTTGAAGGAGGAGGAAAGGAATGTATTCCTTTGGCTCAGACTGCTGTACTGCTGCTGCGCCTCTCACTTCTGTTCATCGCATTCACAATTCAGACAGCTGAAACTCACAAAAGGTCCCGTGTAAGAGAATTGAAGTCAGGAGGTGGCTGTGTCCTGCAGACCCTGATGTGAGCACTGCTGTGCAAACCTCTCTGGGCCTGGCTGCTGCACATTGCCTTCTTCTCCCCAAAGGGAGCAATTGGCAAGCAGGATTCCAGTAGGGCTATTATTTGGCATGCTGTATCCATCCCCTTCTGTGTCATGGGCTTTCAGACAGTCTAAGAATTATTCATGTGGCAAACATCTGGATTTACATAGCAGCCAGGAGGGCTAATCTGTTCTGGCACAGAGAAGGGATGTGTGCAGAATAAAGCCAACAGCCCTAAATCAGAACCTGGTAAGGGGCAGGCCAGTACCACTACACTGTCCACCCAGCTGGAAAAGCAGAATTTAGGAAGAGGATTACAAAGAATTACAAAGATTTTAGAGGAAGGATTATTTTGGCTGCTCAATGGCACATGGACAATATCTAGCACCTACACAGAAGCTTTTTTCTCTAAAACCATAATAATGTGTGTTTTGTTCCTTCAGCTGATTTATCAGGAAGGCAATGAAATGAATCAACATAAACTCCCAAACAAAAGAGTAACATCTGACAGGGCTTACAGGAAAGCAAACAAGATTACAACAGTGCTGATGCATGCTATTAACAGTTGCATATGGGCCAGCAAAATTGTCTGTCACCATCCAGAGGCAGGAGCAACAAATTGTCCTCAAGCCTGTGGGAAACCATAGTTAAAAGTTCATCTAACACAAGCAGTGATTAGGCCAAAGAAACTTTTAATCTAAGACTGAAAGGGAGGTAAAACTGTAAGAGATAACGTAAGAGCACTCATATTCTGCTAGGCTTTCATATATTGTTGTGTATTTATTTGCTCATTTAGATACACATCGGATCAATAAGAAAATAGGTTTTCCACAAGGGTGTTCAGTAAAGAAGAGGGATGGAACTCTTTGTAATCAGCTGGCAGCACTCCTTTCCCCATGATACCTGCCAGGCTTAGGAGAATAGTCTTAAAAATGTCTCAAACATACCTCACAATCTTGCCTCTTTCAGGATACAAAACTGTTTTCTGGGTATTTAATTTGCTTTTGGTTTCACTGGAGGAACCAGACACTGGCAAAAGGTACATAACCGCAGGACATGCAGCTCCATTTGGTTTCATTGGGAATCCAATGCTTGTATGTACCTGTGAGATGAAATCTTGATGCTAGCCATATCTCAGGTGGAGGAAGCCTGTATTTATGTGCAGTGGTCATAACTCACCCTTTTGACACTCTTGCAACCAACTCTTCCTCTGATATTTCCAGCATCAGAAATACTGATTTTTCACATTTTGTTAATGGGGAAAATATTTCTACCTCTCAGCGAAATGGTGCCTTCTCCATGGATTGCACTCATCTGAGTTATGGGATGGTTGGTTAAGACAATATCAGGCTCCTTTTTTTATTACTTGAAATAAACACGAAGGGCAAAACAGCTGGAAAACAATCATAGAGATATGATGAAATTAGGAGTGAGAAGGCAAACATGTCTTTCCCCATACTAGATGTTGATTAGATGAAGAGTGCCTGCTGAGATCGAGGTTGAACAAATAACAGCCGTTTCTGGGTTTTATTTTCTGAAGCTGGAAAAAGTTGATTGCTAAACAGCAACAACATGTTATGAATCATTTCTGTAGTTTCAGTAGTGTCTTCGTTTGAGTTCAGCTCTAAAAATATTAATATAAACTGCTGAAAGGGCTAATGAGACAGTGGTACTTCAATGTTTCTCTCACTATATCACGGAATGGTTTATTGATTCTATTTAACTTCTAATTGGCTCACATTATTAAATTACCATAATTCAGGCTAGAAATTAGTTTAAATGATCAATCAACACAAAATAAGGTCAAGATTATTAGTGACAGACTGGATAGGCAGATAAATAGATCAATAGAAAGAAATAAAGATGGAGCAATCAGAAGTTTAGACTAAACGGAAAAAGTAGGTCGACCTTTTTTCTCTCTCTTAATTACATACCCACTGGCTTTTTCTGTGGGGACTTGAAATCTTGAAGTCTATTTCTTCACTGCATAATTAGAATTCTCAGATCTGACTGATCATGTCAAATTTTGAAGCAGAACAAATAGTGAAAACTAGGCACACTGAGATGTTGAGCCATCAAATTACATTAGTAAAGTCATGGCTTAATAGAATCCTCTACTAATTCCACCAAGTTGAGATATGAGAACACTGAAATACTTAAAAAAAAAAAAAAAAGCTCCACATTAATTAAACAAACTTATGATAAATCAGTCTAGACTGGTGCATAACCTTAAATTTGAACTGTTAGATTAGGACGATTTTAAACTGACTGCACTTTTTTGTTTTCCTAATATATCCCAATAATTAATTATTGAAAGCAATGCACACTCGTAATTTAACTAATATCAAGGATTTCTTTACTTGGCTTTGTTCCTTAACAATTCAGGAACATGGTGTAATATCTAGTAAGCTTTCCATTTTCACAAAGTTTGTCTGATCTTTCCTCAGCCACAGCCAGAACACCTTATATTTTGTCCTCATTAGCCAAGAATAGGCTGCATTCTTCTTAATGATCACTAGGGATCATTCAGAGTTCTGCACAAACTAGGGCAAGCTGTTTCACACTTTTGTGCTTTGGCTTTCCCATCTGAAAATGAGGATGTTGATTCTGCCCTCTTTTCTTTAAACATATTGAGATATGTGTAAAATCCTGTTTAATACCAAAAAGAACAATCATTTTATTTTCTGTTTTCCTATCAAAATATCACCTCAGGTTTGCTGCTAACAATATTAGAAGCTCTATATACCAGTTGTCTGTTTTAGGAAGAGTCTGCCTGTACAGCTGACTACTCAGATTAAAATTTATGTCTTGAATTGCAACTGTACTAGGTTTCCCAAAGCTCCTTCCAAGGGGTCGCTGGGTACAGGGACACCTTTGTGTCTCTTTATATTCCTGCAGGGGCACCCTCAGCTACCACCTGAAGGATGGGCAGCCTTCTAGATTCACGCCTGTCTCCTTCCTTGCCAATCCTCCCTCCTGGCCACTGTGCCAGCATTTGTGACTTATTCAGTACACAGCGAAGCTTGAGGAACACACAGCCAAGTTTCTGCCAGTCGCAGAGGATCAGACTTTATGAATGAGGAAATTCCATGTTTCTATGAAAACTGAGCACTCGTCCATAATTAATAACATAAAACTTTTCTATGTGTGCTTGCCAGTAATATGGGGTTCCCCTTTCTCAAAAGGCCAAGACGGTCTTTGTTCATGAACTAGTGGGGCTCTTTGATAGAGCTTTAAAATAAGACATGACAAGGGAGTGGGATAATATCAGGCTTGACTGTGACAAGTCATGGGAAAACATGCCAGGGTTAGAGGAACATTCAAGGTCAGGCTGGATGGGGCTCTGAGCAACCCGATCCAGTTGAAGATATCCCTGCTCATTGCAGGGGGGTTGGACCAGAAGACCTTTAAAGGTCTCTTCCAACCCAAACTGTTCTATGATTCTTTGAAAGTTTCTGGATATATCTTTTACTTTTTTTCCTATCTTTTAAACAGTTTACTTTCCTTCTCCTTTTTTCCCCCCGTTGTTTCTCACTTTCTCCACTATGATGCACTTGCCCAGAGTAGCAGTTGCTGTGTATTAGGGCTGATTAAAAGCATAAAGAAATGTATTGAAGAAAGAAGCTATTGTAGTCCCTTCTGAAAAGTTTGCACAGCTATTTCATGGTTTAAGAAATTCCAAAATAGTGGGCAAAAAGGCAGATGGGAAAAAAGCGTGGAAGAATTAAAAAAAATTCTTCCTGACAGTTAGTAAAATCATATATTTCCAAACATTTCTGCATTACATTTTCAATTCCCATTTTCCCACCTAGTCTCAAATCCCCACCTCTCTGACCAAAGTAGTTTCTCTTGTTTCTATTCACCTTCAGTGCCTGCTGCAGTTACTTTACTCACTTTTTCACAGTGCATACTGCTTTGCTTTTTAAGTCTGGAGAATTCTTCTACCTCCAAACCAAATTCAATGCATATCTGCCTTAGAGCAGATAAGGGCAGCAGTGGTCCTTCATCAGTCTTCTGATGATGTGTATTATTTTAGCTGCCTGGTCTATGATTCTGAATAGAGCAGAACAGATGAGATGTCTTTCTCTAGACACATTCCTCATCAGCCTTTTTGAACTCCCACTGGAAAGTTGCTGTTTATTCTCTCCTCACACCCACTCAGCCTTGCTGCGCCTCAGCAGCTGCCGTAAAATTCTCCCCTTGATGCTGATGCATAACTCACATCTGCGTTAATCAGAGTATATATGTAGAAGCAGTGAGAGGGAAAATATACCCTCATGTGAATTTGGAAGCTCCAAGAGCATCTAAAAATATGTGTTATCCTTTCCTTGAGTGTACTATTAAAAATAAAATAAAGCATTGCAAACACGCAGGATTCAGTTTCAGATACACAGACATCTGAACTAAGGTGAGCTCATTTCTTTCCTTGTTTCTCTGGTGTTGTTCAAGTCTTTCTGAAAACAAGCAAGCAATAAACAAATGCAAGGCACTCTGGAGAATATCTCAGCCCCGTGGCACTAAAGTAAAATGTGAAATACTGTATCCAATGACATTGTGAAATACTGTATCCAATGACATTGAAACTTTGCTCAAATTGTCTTAAACCATTGTCACATTGCGAATTTACATTAGTTGCTGAATACCGAACTGACTCCACAACATACCTGAACAAATTGCAAAAAAAGTGCATTAAAAATAAAAAATTAGGCTGAGAAAATTAGACCAATCGAACCACTGTCAAAGGGCAGATAAGCTCATTCTGTTTTAAAGAGAGAGTTATATTTTCAGTAGCAGATATACAAATATCTTTCTCGCAGACATTTTCTCAGTGATTTAAGGTTCAGCAGAAAACTTACTTTACCACACTCAAAGATATTCAGGAGCTTGTCCTTGAGTGCCCAGGGAATATCAGCCCAAGTCTTCCTTCTCTGTGCATCTCTCCTGTGTGTTACCGCCTGCCCAATCCTAACCAAAGCTATTATGATAAGGAACAACACAGCATTCAGTTATGTCAGTCTCTGAAAACAAATAAAATTATTATTATTATTAAGAATAATAAAATTTTAATTATTATTAATCATAAAAACAGGATGAGAAGAAGGAAAAAGATTTAAACAGAAATGTGAGAAATATGTTCCGGAAAACCACTGACAGTTTGGTTTATTGAAGTTCAGAAAGGACAAAAGATGAGAATTGGAAGAAAAAGGGAACTCAATTCGTCACACAAGGCAAATGACCTACTGTAATAAACTTATATCTGTCATCTCTTAGGTGGCTTCTTGCATGTAAATATAGGAGTTGTGCACAGGATGGTCTTCATTGCTGTTCTGAGGACACTGATAGATTACGGAACTGACAAGGTCTCTCTAGGACTTAGACATGTTTGAGGTATTTCTCCTCTATCTGTGAATAAATCAGAGGAAAATTTTCAGTGCAAGGCAGGTGTGTCCTTCCCGAGTCCCTTTTGTGCTGCTCTCTGCATACAGTGATTTGTAGTCCCCTCACCAGCTTGATTGAAACATGAGACAATTCCAGATATGGGCTGAAACAAATGCTTGCCATGGGGATATTTGCAATAGCTGACAATTTTTTTTCCCCACATAGCTTAAAGGGTATAATGTCTCAAAAAAAAAAAGGTCTTAAAGAAGAATAACACAAAAGTCACCATACTTAATGGTAAATTATGTTCTCAATATTTTTGGAACTTTTTATGTATTTATTTCACGATAAGGTTTTAACTTCTTTTCAAACATTCCCTCTAGGAACAGTTAATGACTGCAAATGTTCCTGAGTCACAAAAAAAAGTTACAGGAGTCATTAACATCATCTCTGCACCCAGCATTGAGAATGGAAATAATTTTTAAGGAATGATTAATATCCAGAAATGGATGACAAATAAAACTTGTGCCAGCCTGAAGCCAGATATTTAAAAAAAGATGGAACAGCTGCAATTTAAAAAGAAACAGCAATGAATGTCAGAGAGGAGGGAGAGTTGGAAAGAAAAAGAAACATAACAATTCTGAGGATTATTAAGAACAATCATTTCATTTTGCAGGTGATACCGTGGTACATATGACAGCACATAGGTTAATGATTGGATTAGATGCTCTCAGAGGTCTTCCCCAACTGGATGATTCTCTGACTTTGTGACTTAGCTGGGTATTGCAAAAATGCTGAAAAATCAGTAAACAAGAGAATGAATCAAAGGAGTTAATGGATATGCAAATGAACACACGATCACGCAGAGATGCTGTTTCTTTCCAGAGTGCTAAATATATAATAACATTTTACAGCAGGGATCTTTACAAGTATTAAGGAAAATCGCATTGAGGTAACATACACAGAGAAAAGCTGAGACACGTGGCTGTTGATCCCAAAAAGAATTCTGCCTACAGTTATGCTGGGAGCCAGTGAAAAAGGCAGAACTAAAATACAGGTCTGTGAATTCCTTTGCTCACCACCAGAACCTTCCTGCTTGGAAGCAAAGTGTATAGTGACCTGAAATGTTCCCAAACAAAACTGCCCCAAAAGAAATTGCAGTAGGCAGAATAAAGAAAGATTTGCACATTTTCCTAAAAATTGATTAAAGATTCTTAGTTCTGTTCCCTAGTTGTTTGTGAAATACTATGTAATTGTCTGACAATATTCCTTTGTTTTATATAAATCTTTTTTCTTCTCTCAATTTCCAGACCCTTTGCTTACATCTGTCAAATTTTTCAATTATATTAATTAAGTTCGTCAGCTTAAATTGGTGTGGGTTTTCTTCCAAAGAAATATATTTAACGCATTTAATTGTATTTCCTTTCAATATGTCCTTTCTGCCTTGTAGGAGGGATTAGAAAGGATTTCCAAAGTACCTGGAAGACATCCAGGCACTATGTGATGTCTTTTCGTTGGTGATCAGGATAGAGAGAAAACTTCGAGTAAAACTGAATGGCCTGACCAAAGAAATCCTATTTCTGACAGGCCAAGCCAAAAGCAACCACAGCCAAACTCTGAACGGAATTTGAAGTGCAGTGGAATAAAGGACATCTATGTCTGCCTTCGAGGAGAAAAATGTTTATGCTATGTGGTCAAGGCATAGAGGTTGCATCGTGAATGTCCAAGCAGGACAAGAATCCTGCTGAATCCGGCTGAACTGGGAGCTGATACCAACAATTTTCACCTGCTCAACATTAATGGATCCAGTGGTTCAGCTTAGGTTAGTTTCGGAAAAGGATTTTTCGCTTTGTTTATATTTTTAATTTTACTTTCTTTCCTGACCTATTTTTTTCGCATCTATCACATTTTGCAGTGATGTTAATTAATCTTGTCATCAGCTCATATTCGTGACATATCTTCACAGACAAGTTATCTGAAGTTAATTTTTAACATAATATTCATGCGTTCATAATTCAGTACTTACATATTCCAACACAGTTTTAAGGAAAGTATAAGCAATAAGGAGATTAGTGCTGAATATTTAGGTGAGGTAAAAGGACATCACTCTGTAAGAAGAGATTCATCTCTAATTGTTTACAGAAGCCAGTGTTGGGGTTTTGTGTTTGTGTGGTTTGAAGTTTAACTGAAGTCCATGGAAAACACACTGGCCCCGATAGGCTTTAGATGTAGGTAAAGCCTGAACATGGCATCTCAAATGATCACAAATGTCCCTCTATGGCTGAACTGCCTGAGCCCAGTGACATCTCATAGTAATTTCAAATGGCACACCCTGTAGTAATCTAGAGACTGCTGGAGAGGTTAAAAAGAGTCATCTTTCTGAAACTCACCCTCTGCAGTGCAAATGACAGGATTTCACTTGGCTACCATTCAGTAGGAATTCACTCCACCGTGGCAGTGCAGTCAGCATGTTTACAAGTGCAATCTTTATAAGAAGATGTGAACTTCAGCTGCTCAAGTGGATTAAATCAAGCAGAGGCCATGGCTACTATAAGGGACTCAAAAATGTACACCATGAATGTATGGAGTCATTTGGTATTTAGACTCAGACACCATTCAGAGTCTGCATAACATTTAGTTCAGAAGTCATTGGAAGAAAAAAAAAGAGGTCTGACTGAACTTAGTTTCTTGATTTAGAGCACGGTATTAGACTATTGCTTTGGGATAAAAATTTTGTCATTGCTCTACTTTTGTACTGAGCTGTAGATATTCAGAGACAGGTACTCTCAGTTAAAGTGAATTACCACTTTGATAATAAATCATGGCACACAGTGATGAGAGACAGATTATGAGATACGAGTGGCTTAACTTTGCTCTTTTCCATTCTCAGATATATGAACAAGGATTCTGGTTAGCTGTAAATGTAATTTTTTTCCCCCCAAATGGAACTGAGTTTTATATCTGTCCAATGAAACTCAAACCCAGGTGCCCCAAATAATTTATCTTTGTACTGGCTCTTAAATCTCCAAAGATTCAAAAAAAAAAAATTGAGATAGCGTCAAATATGGCAGCAGCATTTATGTCTGAAACTGATCTGATAAGATGAAAAGAGGGAAACACCTGTAGCAACTGAATTAAAGCTCTGAGGAGTTCAGAAAATTAGAGCAGAAATAAGATGCCACCTTTGAAGTTGAACCAAAGCAGAGAGAAAATATATAACCTGCAACACAGTCTGCTTAGTGTCCCATAACTCAGCACAGGATTCTTCAGCAGCAAGTACAGACAGAAGCCAGCCAGCAATTGGAAACCTCAGTGAGAACATCACAAAGGGCAATGGAAAAGCCTCTGCTGACTTCACGAGACTGCGTCAAGCAAAAGGGTCGGCAAAGGTTGGATGGTGGGAGCAGGTTATCCCTTGGTACTCTGGGAAAAATTATTTTCCACAGTAGGTTTTGGAGAAATTGTATTATAAGTTAAACATTTCTTTAGCCACAGATTTAAAATCTTCTTTCATGGTTGAATCTTTCTGATAATTTCAAATATATCTTTGTTTTCATATAAAACTTCATTTCATGATAGAAAAATCCC
This sequence comes from Sclerurus mexicanus, assembly GCA_013396755.1. Classification (NCBI taxonomy): domain Eukaryota; kingdom Metazoa; phylum Chordata; class Aves; order Passeriformes; family Furnariidae; genus Sclerurus; species Sclerurus mexicanus. The sequence continues at coordinate 438,496 of VWZF01001875.1, forward strand.
CCCCTATGTCCCTCTCTTCTCCCAGAATTATGGAAACCAAGATAAATTAAAATAGGTGATTTTAATTCTGCAAGAAATTTGATTCTCTCCACACAATAACAAGTTTTAATTCATACCAATGCTCCTGATGTGATTTAAAAAACAAAACAAAACCAAGATTCCAAGTCTGTCATAACTGCTAGAGCTTTCTTTTGTAACAGTATTCATTATTGCCCAAACTCAGTGTAAGGAACAGATAATACGTGTTTTGTCCTTCTGACAACTATTAATTTCATTGAAAGCATAGATCTGTAGGCCTGTGTAGACACGTGGTTTAAGCAAGTAGTGTTTAAATCAAATCTCATTTTAAAAAGCTTGATTGACACAGCAGTCTGCCATGTGACTGTTTTGCAAATTATAACTTGTGTCCACTGGAAGAAAAAAGCAGAAAAAGTTTGTGTTTTCTTTTAGTCATTGCCAGATCAGGCAAAGAAGTTTCCTACTTGGAAGAGATTTGTTGTAGATGCCAGAGGTAGGACAAATAGGTATTTGGAAAAAATAATTGAATGTAATGTATCACTTGTGAAATCCAGAGTGCTTTTCTGCTCTGCCTTGAAGAGTGATCACACCTGTTCCTCACACAGATTCCAGTGAATGCATCAACAATAGCTCATGTTCTCTGGGGTGGCATCTGGAGAGTTCTGGAGCAGAGATACCAAAGATCACCAGGTCCATTCATGGGACCAGCAAGCTTCCTTAGGTGTGGCAACCAAGACACCCTCTGGTTTCAGACTATGACCTGTGTGAAAGGTTTCTCTCAAAATGTGACTTTGCCACTAGTCTTCCAAAATTCTGCTCAGGTGGTACCTAAAATAATCCTGCAATATAGTTTTCAGATTTAAGCCCCTGAAGACAAAAAAGCAAAAGGTCACATAAAAAGATTTACAAAGGAGTCAGACATCCCAGATTTGAACTTGGCCAGGAGAATCAGAACAGGAACAGTGTTATTCCCCTGATATCATACTCTTCCAGTAGAGAAGTTTGATTTTTCAGGCCACTCAACTGAGCCCTCACCCCAAGTACCTGTCTCTTACATATGGGACGAAACAAGAGCTGCAGTGATGCAGCTCAAAACTCCTCACCCAGCCCCCAGACTGACAGACTCTCCACTCAGGGTGTAGTTCTGACCTTCCCTTGCACTTCAGAGAAGGTAATCACCTCTGCTGCCTCCCAAAATATTTCAGCATCCACCACAGCTGTTTTTGTGTGTTCTGCCAAGACATTTGTCTACTGAAGGATGTACCAGCAGCTTGTTTCCAGTATTTTGTAATAAAATGTTTCTGGTTTTCCCCTGGACAGAGTAAATGATGCCATTACATGCTGCTGTGTTATTTTTTTATGGGCACCATTGACAACAGAAGCCTTTCACACTCACCATCCAGTAATTCCAATATCACATACCTACCACTATTCTGTTATGGCAGCCTTAATTCATAAAACAATGAGTTTTATATCTGTATGTGTGGGATGAAGGTTACTGAGACTGGCTCCAGTTTTGTCAGTGTGTCTTTCCTCCCATGTTATCCAGACCTTTCCCCCGCTGTATTGAATGTAATTTTTAGCACACATCCCGCATTACCCACTCTCGCTCCCTCTAAAACATTTGCACCTTCCTCACTCACTGTGGCCGTGCCTTACGTATGTGATTTGAGGTGAGATGTTACCAGCTGTGCAGCTACAGGTGGGCTGACAAAAAGACAACAGTGGCACAATTTGTGCGCTTGCGTCTGGCAAGTAATGGATGACAGAGACAAAGTGACACTGCTGCAAAAGCTGACCTTTGCATCTTGTACATGATTCAGAGGGAAGGAACAGGATGGTGTTTGTTTGGCTGATTTATCTTTTAAGTATGATGAGCTTCTCCAAGTTTCTTCCTTGTTCACTGGTTTCACCACCACAGCTGCTTTCTTTGAGAAAGGAAAGATGAACTAGATGGTTCCAAAAACTTCTCAAATTCATTATTTCAGCTGTCAAACTGCCACAGCCAAGCACAAACCTCCTTTCATCTCATCCATAGTAATCATAATTATTCTCAGTCTACAGCAAATGATGGTTCCCTCAAGGAATCAAAACCAATGTAGTCCTCCTAAACTTTTTTCACTGCAAATGCTAAGCTGAGTTACTTGGATTTCCTAAAGGTAAAGAACACATGCACAAAGGTAAGAGAGGCTGAGCTGCTCCCTAGGATGATGACTTTTAATTTTAAACTCTAACAAACAAAAAGTGATGTGACCAAAAAGCTCCATTATTTCTTGTGTTAAGTAAAACATTTCTAGAGACTTGTACAATTCTTCAGAGCCAGATAAAACATTTGGAAATGTTATTTCCATCAAAATTTAAATGCAGTACCTGAATTTAAGTCTTCTTCCTGCTCAAATCTGACGGTGACCAAAATTATGCTGTCAAACCCTCAGCCTTATATTCAGATAGAGCACCTACAGCCAGCTCTGAGCAGGCTGTGTGTTCACACTCCACCTGCAGTGGTCCCAAAAGCCCATTTCCCTCACACAATCATTAAAGTTCTCTAAGATCACAGAGTCCAACCACGAACTCAGCACCACCGGGTTCACCACTAAACCGTATTTTCAAGTGCCACATCCACACGGCTTCTGAACACTTCCAGGGATGATGTTTCCACCACTGCCCTGGGCAGCCTGTTCCAATACCTGACCACACTCGCAGTGAAGAAATTTTTCCCTGATACCCAATATAAACCTCCCATGGTACAACTTGAGATCATTTTGTTGGGTCCTGTCAGTTGTTACTTGAGAGAAGAGACCGATTCCCACCTGGCTACGACCTCCTTTCAGGTAGTTGTAGAGGTTGATAAAGTCCTTTATACTTCCCAAGCTCAGAAATTTCCCTGATATTTACAGTATTTAACATGTGCCCATGACAGCAATAACAGGGAAAGTAATTCTGTGCATTTTGTCTTCTGCACTAGATTTGGGAAAGAGATTTTTGTACATCGCAACTGTTCCCAAAACCAGATTGAAAATCAACCCAATTATATCATAAACCTGCAGTGAATTAGTCACACAAAATCAAGGATATGCCTAATTAAAGACTTCTGCGTGCACTTTTTTGCCCATGTCAGACCCAATCATGAATGCCTTAATAACAAGTTATTTCCTTCCAGCTGACATTAAAAGAGCAATTCCATTTATAGAAGAAAAGAGAATTAAAAAAACCCTAGATATTTGCAATCTACAGAGAGAAACATCACTAAGGAGGACAGAAGAGTTACACAGCCCAAACAGTGGCTTGTAGTATGGATCTTTTCAGGCCTATTTCTCTTACAGCACAGAACAGTGCCGTGAAACATGTTTAAAATCACCTGCACTGTCCTGAGAATTGCTAAAATAAAGTTATTATTCCATGTGAGTGCAAGGCTCACCAGACTCGGTAAACTCGCAGGTTTTTAAGTGAGCTTATAAAAACGTTTGGACATAACTATTGCTTTGCTTAAAAAGAATTGTTAAACCTCCAGTATTTAAGTATCCATTGAGATTCAAATCTATTTTTAAATTAACCTTTACTTTGATTAATGATTACCAAAGATGACCAATCATAAAGTGTAAAATAATACAATATTTTGTTAAGACTTTAATAGAACTTTAAACCTTAAAATTTCTAGTCTGCATTCAGCCTAACCCAAGTGTACAATTTATTCAGCACATGTTTTACTGTGGAGTGATTCACTAAGAGCCATTTCTTGCTGTAACTCAAGTTCCAGTCAACTGCAGCCTCCTTTAAAATATTGCTTTTCAGTGAAGATAGGATCCTGGTATCCCAAGTATTCATGTTTACAGGTGTCACTGTTTTCACAATAATATCTTCACTTTCAAGCCTAGCCTGTTAAAACCTTTCTCAGACAGGCAATCCACAATACTATGACAAATACCTGGTTTAAATGTTAATTGCCCCACATCTAATTTAGAGGCAATTAGATAACTTTAGATCTCACTGCAAGGATTCGTTGGTGGGGTTTTTGGGGGGTTTTGTTTGGGTTTTTTTTGATCCATTCTATAAACAGCTTTATTACTACGTGGATCCCTCACCATTACACTGCAATTAATTAGTAGACCATAGTTTATGTGGCAATGCAGCAGTGAATGGTGAACATAAAGACAAATTCAAACACTCTTTTTTGCCCAGTTTCATGATGTTTAAATGGCATTAACCTGTATTCCCTTCCATACCACAACCAGTCAAAATTTTGACAAAGAAGTTTTCTGCAGATTGCTTTTACCTGGAAGTCTTTAAATCAAATTGCCTGACTTCGTATATATTATAACATGTATAAAAATGCCTTAACAGGTCCATTTAAGCAGAGAAAAAGGTAGATATTTCCTATTGAAACTGGAGCAAGAATTAATCTTAGTAGTTTGCTCAAATTTGTATTTAGCAGAACCCTGGCCTTACCTCAAAAGCCTAAGAATATTAAAATTATTAATGTTCTTCAGGATATTTTGGCTGATAATTTCCAGGTGGGGCTGGAGGCTCAAAAGGAGCTGTTTCTGTGTCATTACATTTACCACAAGTATTGGAGAAGACCTTGCTTAAAGTACTGCTTTTAACCCCCCTTTGGCAAAACAGTCAGTGGTGACATTGAAGGTGGGTGGTTTTTTTTTTTAACTATCTAGCTATGTTTTTAGGGGAAAAAAAAAAAAAAATTAAAGCTTCTACACCTGCCACTCATCCGAGGCTCTTACCACGTTAATGCTCTGTGCAAAGATTCTCACCTGATTGTACCCTATTTTCTCCAGACCTTGAAAGTTTCCATCCATTTTACATCCTGTTGTCTCCGACTAGATTCCCAAGCTCAGCTCCACGTCACATCCTTCCAGACCCCTTTGTATCTCCTGGCTGAGTGAATTTTAAACTGAATTTACTGTGGCTGAAGTGTGTTTCCCTTATTAGACGCTAGAGACTCTACCCAGAAAGAAATACCACTTGAGTGGTATTTAGATAACTAGAAAGGATTTAGCTTTGGACTTTTAGAATAACAAAACAGAAGCCAGCACATATTGAAATGCCTTAATTTATATATAACATTTAAATGCATATATATCACATGTATTTTTAAGTGCATGATAAATAAGTCCAGAACATTTAAACAGGGAGAACAATAGGGTGTTGGAAAATATCTATTTATTTCTCCTAATTAAATGACACTGTTGAAATCTTGAGTTCAAGATGTGTCTGAATGAAGTTGCATGAAAGTGAGGCACACAAATTGGTCTGTAATTGAAAAAATAGAGACATGGAAATAGTAGTAAGGAGATTTTTATCCTTTTTAAGTGACAGTTCAGTTACCTTTTTTGCTGAAAAAAATACACTTTTCTGTTAATGAAGACCAAGCTCTCACATTGCAAGTAAATGGGTTTTAAAAGTGTCAAATATGCTTTGCCTTATTTTTCAAGGGTATAAATATTCTGCCTGAAAATCATGAAACCATGAAGTCAAAGTTTTCCGCCAGAAATAAATATGCAGACAATTTATCTTTTCCCACGGGAAATTAGTCATAATATTACTTATAATGTTTCTCCTGTACAGTTAATAATCATGTATGTTAAAACATTTACTTTATAAATCATGAGATTTGGACATTAAAGAAGTTCTGAAATTGGACGTACAATTTTAGAAACTCATAAATATACATGACTAAAAATCCATAAATAGCAACATGTCTATCCAGCTAAGAAATGTGCTACTTTTGTGTTTTTATAATCATGCACTGAAATAAGATCAGCCAACTATCAGTGGCTGATGGAAAATGGGGTACACACACACACCCCCTTGAGTACCAGAATTGATGGCTAATGTTAACTAGTGGTATGATTCATTGTGTCTTAAAATCTGTAGAATGAGGCAGACTCTATAAAAAGGTTCAAACTGCTTCTTTTGTGGTGTTTTGGGAAACAACTGAAAAAAAAGAGGCACAAAAGGGAAAAACCAGGTTTTAGAGCATTATTCTTTTGAATATCTTCCTGAAGAGACAAAATGCTAAAGCCTGCAGCAAAACAAACTATATTTGCTTCTTGCAAACATGTTGAAGCTGGAACCCGGACCACGTAAGGATTTTCAAAGAATCCTGCACCAAGGAATGCTCTGAGGAGTCTGACACTAAGGTCATGCATCCAGTGTGCTGGAAGGCTTCAGTTCCAGACTTTCTTCCACATGAGGCAAAGCTGGACTGCACTGCCCATGGCAGGTAAGTGCCCTAAGCCCGTGGTCCTGGCTGCCTGGGGGAAGGATGGGCTCTGCTCTCATTTCACTACTGCCCATTTGATGTGGAACTTCTGATGGAATTATTACACTGCTACAACAGCTTTTCAGCTTTTCAGTTTAAATGGGTCTTTGCTTTCTGCTGAAAAGCCACTCAGGAAGGGGCAAAAGAAATAAATATCACCTTGTTCTAACAAACAGGAGGTGCTGACTATTGCTCATGTTTGAAAATGCCCGACTTGTATGGGGGTGGAAAAATGAACAGCTGGATTGTTTTACTGTTTCCATATTTCACAGGGAAAGAGAAGTTTATTCCCCACAGCAGTGGCATCTCTGCTCCACTTTGGCTTGAGTCAAGGGGGAAAAAAAGCCACAAATGGCACAGAGAGACAAGAAAAGAAGTCTTATTATTCTGGTTCTGTCAGAGATACAGGAAACTTTCGAGGAACCAGCTCATCAGGAAGAAAGATTTCCACCCACACGGGTCAACTCAGTGAGTGCACAGTGTAGCCTGTGTGGTGGAAAGTAGCACAGCCTCACATCACCAGGGATAGCGCTGGGAAGGGAGGGAGGGACTGAAGAGGAGCCGCAAAGTGAGTGGGGAAGGTGGTTGACACGTGGGCTGTGGACACAGGCTCTGTCACAGCCACCAGCAGAAGTCACAGCTGGCACTGGGGGGATTTGAGTCTCGCCACTGATGAACTTTGCTATGGGAGCCGCTTTGGCCAGCGCCTCCTCCAGCAGCATTTCCTAAAGCCCTTGGGAAGGCTTTCTGTAGGCTCTGTGGTTCTTGTAACTCCATGGCACAATCTGGCTCATGGGTGCTTTTCCTGGATGGCTAAATCAATGATATCATCACATTTACCATGCTGAGGAAGTGCTTCGTGTTTTCCTGAGGCTCTGAGATTAAGTATCCTGAGAGCTAAACAGTATCTGCAGGCTGACTGCTATTTCTGAAGAAGTGCCAGACAGTGAGGGATCATACAGTTGACTTTCTGAGGCTTAGCAAAAAAACCCACCCAAATCAAAACAAAAAAACCCAAGTGACACAAGTGAAAGTAGTAGTAGGACCTGTGTTACTACATGGCATTTGGAAGCAAACCTTCAAATCACTTATGTCACATAAGTCAAATGACTTATGCATGAGTAATTTTTTTTATATTAAAAATTTATATTAGAAATAATTCCTAAAGAAACCCCCAAAATAAGCTATGTGGAATACATGTATACAAGTTTTCTGTACAAACTACAAATCATTTATATTCTTAACCCTTATAAATTATTGACTTCTGATCAAAAAGCAGATAATACATTACCCATCCACATATTTCGAACAACATCTTATAGCTTGTGCCCAAATTTAGATCTTGTGTATAGATTTACTCTTCAGCTAGTGCATCCTTATATCACAACCAATCCCTCAGAAAAGACAGCTTATAGACTTCTGCAAACAGCCAGTGGAGTTAAATCTTAGCAATTCTCACCTCAAAGCTTAATTGATTACAGCAAAGATTAAAGCAGACAGATTCCCACTGCAGGATTTATTGCTTACTGTACCAACGACAGGTTTCTCTCACACCCGGGTCAATATAGACTTTCTATACTCACAAACAGGAAATATAACATAATTGCACTGCAGAGTCAGATGGATACCAGCAGAGAAAGGACTATGAATGTCTGCAGCTAGCAAAAACATTATAGGTTCAAAAACTGAACAATGAATTGGAAGCCCTACAGAAAAATGATTTGAGAACCATAAATTTCTCGGATTTAGAGCAAGCACACAGATGGGTGAGAAATAACGTAACAGAATTTAAATTACTTTGTTGTTCAGTTACTGCTTAAAATAGCATCCATTTAAGTATTAAAGAATATAATGGTTTGGCGCATTGTAAACAATTATGACTGCTTTCAGTAACCAGAGAAATGTGTAGAAGCTTTATGCTACCTGAACCTGCCCACGATGTTTGGCAACCAAAAAGTAACCTCAATCAGCTGAGAAAATTCTTTCAGGAAAAACCTACCTGAAAGCAGTTTTGCAGAAGCACATTATTGAATTATTTTTTGCCAGGCTGTCAGAGGTTCACAGTGTCTTCATCTGCTTCCTGGGTCTTCGCAGTGACTGCAGAAAATGTATATGCAAAAGTTCAAGAATTATTGGCTGTGTTTTGAGTACATCAATGTGCACACGTAAAGAACACTGCCAATAGGGTCAGGTCGGTTATTTGCCAGTGTAGGAACTGCAGAGGATTAGAAAACCCCAAACCCTTAAGTGCCCTTTTAACTGAAAACACAGTATGTGTTTTGGTATGACAAAATGGATGAAATTTGAAGATGTCAATGTCTGAAATCACACCAAAAAAAAAAAAAAAGGAGGGTGGAGAGTTAAACAAAAAAATAAAAATCTGCAGAAGTCAGTCTTTTGAAGCAGAGGCAGAGTGGAAGATTCATCCAATCTCAGGGAAATGACCCTAGAAGACACCAGTGGTTTCAGAATGAGCAGACATGGCTACACGGATGGGTCGATATCCCTAATCTGGAATAGTCACACCCAGGGCAGGAATATTCTGTCCAAATCACATTTCAATGATGAGGAAACACATTGTGAAAATTGTATGCAAGTCTGTTTATAGTGTTTCATCCATCTTCCTGTTTTTCTTGAGCTAATTAATGCGAAGAACAGTACATTTTTTATCTTTTTCTCTTCTTATGTTTTTTTTTTTTTGTTTTTTTTCTTTCTTCCTGACATCTGTGTTATTTCAATTACTGGGTGGCCCATAAGGGACAAATTGTTAACACCCAGGGAAGTATGCAGTCTGTGGGACTGAAAGACATCCAAGGAGCCTGTACCAGGTCTACCCCAAAAGTACGAAGGAGGAGCCATGAGAAATGGAAGAGTCTCTCACAGGAAAAAATCTGCAGTCAAAGAGGTCTGGTAGTGTGAAGCCTAAAGCCTGCACATTACTAAGTGCCCAGCTCCCAGGCAAAGTTTCATTGCAGTACCGGGGTGATGACACAGTTACGCCCAAGAGTGACAGGACTAAGACCAGCTGTTTCAGGTGTGAAGTGAGCAGTGACCTCTACTTAAATCAGCTCACTCCCTGTCTCTAGGTAGCTCTGAAAACACAGGTGTCCTTGTAGAAAGGAGCTTGGAAACATTATTCTTCACGTGGAATTCTGGAGGTTACACTGGGATTATGTGTTTTCTGTCCTCCTCAGTGCAGTTATGCAGGAAGAACAGCTACCTGCTGACTTTGAGATGTTACTGCTCCCACAAGCCAAACACATGGTGAAAAACCCTTCAGGTATCACAGAAAATGCTGGAATCAGAGGAAACTACTGCACAGACTTTTAACTTTGTGAGATATTTAAATTCTAAAAATGCATACATCTTTTTCACCTGTACTTTTTGTTTGATTTTGCTTTGTTTGTGTGTTTGTTTGGGGGGTTTGTTTTTGTTTTTAGAGACCTATTTTGAAGATGTGAAACCTTCTTTTACTGCTTTACCACCTAACATTTTCCTTTCATATCTGTTGCGCACATGTAGTACAAAAACAAAGGCTAGCAACTCTGATTACAGTATTTACAGACCCAGAATCCCCATAAAACAAATCCACTCCTGGTCCAAAGACATTACAAGTTGAGTGAATGATAACAACAATCTAAATATAAACAAGCTTCCATAATAATTGCTAATGTTTTCTAAATTAGATTTACTCAAGCATATACTTCCTTGTAGGTAATTTTCAACTGAACTCTCTCGCCGGAGCGTGTCCACCAGGAAACTGAATAGCTCAGAAGATGTGGATGATTCAGATGCATCATCAGGAACAACAAGATCCCAATGCATTTAGTCATATTTCACTGCCTCCTACATAATTAATTTAATTTATTTGCTATGCTCTCAATCCACTTCTCCATCATTACAAAAAGAACGGAAGCTTGAAAATCGAACGGAAGCTTGAAAATCATCTAAGTACCCATGGCTATAGAAATACATTATGACAGGTGACTGTGCGAGGAGACATGGTGGGGTGAGATTTATTTCAGCTGCTGTGACCACACTTTTTTATAGCAGCTATCCTGTCTCTTTAGTCAGTGAGTCTCTCCTCAGAGGGAAACAAATGCCCTCTGGCATTGATTGTATATTGGGTTTGGAGCCATTAAGTCCCTCTGAGTCCCGTTGGCTAAGCATGCTGAGTATAAGTCACACTAGGCACAGAGCCTTTGGTAAAATTCAGTACATTGGAGTCCAGGTCTAAAGGGTTTAAATTATTAGATTCATTCTTAGGGACCAGAGACTGTGTGACTCAGGTAAACAAACCTCTCTGTATTCCTGGAATTGAAGGCAATCAAATTTCATTTTCTTTTAGAGAGTTTATTTGCTATTAGTGTCACAAATTGAGTTCATTATTGAATATTCCTGTGGGAAAACCAAGACTGGGCCTTTGTATATGCAGCACATGGTGCTCAACACAGCAAATTAACCTGGGAGCTCTCTATTCTCCATTGCTCCAGGCTACATTGTAACTGAAAGTCTTGGGGGAATTTGGAGACCTGAAAGAAAGATTATTTCTCAGTTTAAAATAGGTGTTGCTGACTATATGAATGTGTTATTGCCAAAAAAATAATGTTTCCCCTATTTTTTGCAATTTTTTAAATGACTATAATAAATTACTGACATATACCTTAATTATAAAAAGCATTACCAAACTGTATGATGGCGTAGAAAATAAAATTAATAAAATCGCAAGTGACTCTAAGCACAGAAGCATCTCAAGCATGTTGGAGGACAGGTCTACAGTTCAAAATGATTTTGACAAACTGAGAAAATACTCCAGACACAAAAATAAGATGCCATTCAGTAAAGACAGCTGTAAAGTTTAAAATCTGGGCAGGAAGAATAAACTGCAAAAATACTGGATAGTGAACAATTCACTAGGCAACGGTGATGCTGAAAAGAACTGGAATAACTCACTAACTCCAAGCTATTGAAAAAAAGAGGAAAAGGCCAAAGGAAGATGCGTAAGTGGGTATATTCTCTACTGGATAAAGAACAATGGCCATTTCCCTTCACAGGCGGGGACCAGAGCATCAGCTGTGGTTCATACTGCACTTCAAGAGGAGAAGAATAATGGTCCTCAGTGTAATTTTCTGATTCCTCAATATAGACATTCTCTCTTTTTTTTTTTTCTTGTTTAATGTCCAGAACATGTTCAATTTTCTACAAAATGTCCCCTGTACTTGAGAATATTGGAAATAATTTACCTTCCAAGTTACTGTTTAACCTTTGATACAGAGGAGACCAAAAAGCATCTGTCACATCAGCCTGGAATTTGGCATGTTTTTTAATAAAACATGAAATAATTGTTATTGCTGTATCCATTTTATACATTAAAAAAAAATCATAAAAGATGCATGTGAAAATTCTGAAATGTTTTATTCTATTTTGCTGACCTGAAAGGAAATGTTTAATTTCAGCTGGCCATTAGCTGAGTTGGCTGATCTCAGTGCCTTTGCTGCCCAGTGGGAACCACAAAACTCTGTCCCTCTTTGGCCAGGTTTCAGTTTCCCTTCCTTATTATTGACTCACACACACAAAAGCTAAGGTTGATCAGAAACAAATTATTTCCTGACACAGAATTTTTACTGACAAAGACCTTTCTTCTGCAGAAACTCTAAAGTTAAAGGAAAACCTATTTAGTAGGGAGAATGCACTTGAAATGAAACAAAGATTCTCAGATTTTTACCTTTAAAGGAAAAAATATTAATCTTCCATTATGACTGTTATTTGTCTCCCAGAGCTTGAGGTCTGTCTTTGAATCCTCACGCAAGCAGAGGATCCTCATGAAGCTCAGATAACCTAACACTGCTAGACAACCTTTTTTGGAAAAAGATCCTCTGCTACATCCTCTCTCCATCAGGCTGCTGACTCACTCAAACAGGCAGGATCACACTCTGGGTTTGACTCTGGGTCCAACACCATAGGTTTCCGGGATTTCCAATCTTTCTCCGCTAAGATTTAGATTTTTGCAGCTTGAAAGTGAAAGAGAGCTCTAACGTTGACTTTCAAAAGTACATTTGCAGATCAGCTTATTATAATTTGCACTGAATTATTAATGCTGAGCTGACTGATTAATTCAGAATGGTTCTATCAGAGCACACTGTGCTCCACAGAGCAAGTGAAATCGGAGCAGATTGAGAGGGCAGATCTTGTGCAGCTTCTTTGCTGACCCCTGCAGGCACAAGCTGATTCTGTCAATTTTTACCTTTGACTACATCTATTTTGTACACTTCCTGCACAACACCGAGCTCAGGAGGATTAAATATGGCCTAAATCTACATTCTAATGCAGTTCTAATAATGCACCACATTATTTCTAGAATAATCTCCCCCCACAGAAAGAACTGATGCATATTATCAAGCATAAATATATTTAATGATTTAAAAGAGAAATGAGTTCATTAAAATACTCATTCACCTCAAAACAGTATTAAGTCAGAGGAACAGGTGAGGAGATGATTTTGCCAGGTTTTTCAAACAATACAAAAAGAAACTAAAACATTTGATAGAAACTATTGTATTCACATTTCAGCTTTCAAAAATTAAAAACCATTAGACTTCGATCAATCTATGTTTTTGAGGTGCACTTATATCATACATACACACATATAGCATCGAGGTTTATGTTTTTCACACTTTCTATTGCCTGGGTTTCTTTCCTGGCATCCTCCTCCTTCTTGGTCTGCTGCCTTCTCCAGCCTCTGTGCTGCCTCCTGGGCTCTCAGCCCTGGGACACTCGCCCTCCTGAGCCAACTCTTTCTCTTCCTCAGATTTGTGCCTCCATTTCTCAGTTCCAGACCTCTGCTTTTGCCTCCATGCTCAGAGATCTTTTTGACAACTCCTACTGTTCCATGTTTCCCCAGGTCCCTGCTGCTACTCCTTCCTCCTCCCGCCTCAGAGGTTTTGTCTCAGCTTCGGCTCCTCACACCTCCCTCCTACACCTTGCCTTGGGCTGCTGGCCCTCCAGTTCAGTCCCAGGGAATTCCACACCCTCACCAGTCCCCAGCACCCTTCGCTGCCCACCAGCACCCACCTGCTGGGGGACCCCACTGCGCAGCTCGGGTGATATTGCCACGAGGGCACCATCCTCTGCTGTATCCATTCTGTGCAAGATCCTCTCTGAGTGAAGGGATCAAAGTGAAAAATGGAACTTTTGACAATTTTCTGAGTTGTAAAACATCAAGAGTTTCTGTTCATGAGAACACCACACGGTATTTAGAGTGACAGGTAAAAACAAACAACCAACAAACAAAAAACCCCTAATGTACTCGGCTTGTTTGGGAAATCAGACCTACGGATCTGCCAGAGAAAAGAACTAGTGTGAACTTCTAATGATATATTAATATTCCCTGTGGGAAAATAAATAAAACAATGCTCTTTTTGCAACAGTAGGCATGAAATCTTAGCAGTATAAAAAATCCCACCTTGATCTTTCTTAAGCTTTTCTATGTTTCTTGAAACTGTTCACATCATGAAGCCGTTCTGAAGCAGGTGAGCAGCAAAAGATGATGAACCATGGCTCTTTATTTGAGTGATCAGAGAACATTGCATAAACACCTCAGATAAGCTGGATTTGAAGAGCGTTAGTACTATGTAGATAAAACCACAGTCTTAAGACAGTGTTAGTTACTTAAATGGACAGTGCCTCACGAGGCAATTGAAATTTGGACTGTTATTCGAACAGGATCAGAAGAGTTTAGTATGACTATTATTACTTTCTGTATTTCAGCAAAATTTTAGTTGCTGCATGAACATGAACTAAGTACAGTGGAGGGCAGAGGAATCCGTGTAACTATCAAAACATACTATTTCATTGAAGAGCAAAATAAATCAATTTGTCTTACTTAAAGAGGTGATGAATACAAATAGTAGATAAAATTGTCTTAACATTAATCAGACATGGGTTTAGAATCAGATTTTACTGAAGTTATAAAAGAAGATAAAGCCTTTAAGTAAATAAACTATCACTACATTTAAGAAAAATTAAGTCTCCATATTTCCTCAAAAATACCTCCAGGTGAGATTCTCAGGCAGAGGAGGACCAGTCAGCTCTCAGACTTCTGCTAGCATTTTCTATCTAGTTATTCTGTTTATTTCCTTAGACATAATAATGGAATAAACATAACATTCCAAGCATGTAAATGAAAATTTCAGTGACAATATTTGGTTCCATCCTCACGCAAGGAAAAGCTGAGAATTCTCAGCTTCTACAAATTATTCTGTGCCTCTGTGCAAGATTTCTTGATCCATGCAGATTGAAACAAAGGAGAATAAATTAAAGGCTAAGTCAAAGTCCAAAAAGTTATAGTTAGTTCTGATTTAAAGCCATAAAAAGGAAAATTAATTCTGAATATTGAAAAATATTTTTTAATTATGTGTTCTGTTAAACAACAAGGGCATGTGCATCCATGAAAGCAGCACCATGAGGTGACATTTAATAATTGGTTGGGAAAACTAATTTTAAGCATCCTTCAGGGCATAATTTTGCATTGCATAAAATACAGGAATGGTATTTTGCTTTCAATTGTTTCTGTAATTCTAAGAAGAACTGAAAAATTACTCGTCTTTAACCACTGCCTTCTCTATTGATATTTTTCTATCAAGTTATTCTTTGTCAAATGTCCCCTTTGACTGAGTATGTCTGGTAAGACAGGACCTGCTCTGGGTTTTGAAATGTGCAGCAACTTTTAGGTGTGCAGCAGACAGCAGGAAGACATGCAGACAGCTAAAAGTGCTTTTTAGAACATTTAGATGATGACCCATCTTAGAACCATTACCTAACAGCAAACTTATGTGTCTAAAATCAGAAAAATACAGGTCAAATTTCCATCTCCAAACTTTCTAGTGGCATCTACAAAACTAAAATTCCCTTCTACAGAAATGTCTCTTCCTAAACAGCATTGTCCTTTCCAGGTTTATTATTTGCAGGGCATGAAAATATAAATAAAATAAACACAGAATAAGGTAGTAAATACCACAGGCTTTAAGTAATTCCCATTTGTCCATGCTCCTCCTCCATCATTACTGCCATGGCTTCCAATCCTGGACTGTGACAGTGAACTGAAAAAGTCCTGTTAAAAGACCATGACTTGGCCTACGAGGACGAATCAACATGAAAATAGTTTCAGAACTTCAGTTTAATATGTTCTCTGGGAGCAATTTTATTGTATTTTCTCTTCACAGATGTATTTCTCTTTCACTCTAATTGTCTTAATTTGTCCTCTCTAAGCATATCATGCTCCATTGCTCCTTTTTTTTAGGGTGAAGAGGAAGTCCTCAGTCAAGTAGACTTTTATGAAAACAGACAAACGAAAGAATTAAAATGACAAGGCAATAAGATAATGTTAAGAAAAAAACCCTACAATTCTGTGAGAAAAATCTGTATATTCTTTATCGCTATAAACAGCTGCAATATCCATAGGATATCTCCTTTTGTACCTATTCACTCTCACAGATGCAACATATTCAGTCTCTATCTAAACAGGGATTTTTATCCAACTGCCCAATTAGGTAGTCAGAAAAGAAGGGGAGAGAATACCTTATATAGGTCACTGTTTTACCCAGAGGGCAGGTAAAGAACTGGTTTTTTTTCTTTTTTTTCTATACATAGATAAGTAATATAAATGAGAAAGAGTAAATAGACTGAGGCTCTCTGTCTATATTTGTATCAAAATTGCTACAGTTTCTCATTTCAGATTCATTATTTTTCATTATTTTGGCTCATTTTATTTAACTATGTTTTTGTTCTGTCATTGTTAATTCAAATACTAAGAAACTTTGACTGGGGCTTGTTTTTTTAAATACCTATAAATTCTTCATTGACTTCGATGGAAGCAGAGATAAATCAATAATGAGAGTTTCAGAAAAAAGAGCCATTCATTACCGGGCAGAACTAGTACAATTCAATGTTACACTGTTTCAACCCAGAATAAATTATGCAGAATAAATGAGAAAATTTACAATATTTTATTGCAACTTTGCAAAGTTACAAAATATTAAAGAATTAAAAACCATTAAATAATAATGGCTCAAGGCTGTAAACCTTCATTCCACAGAAATAAAGAAGAAAATTACTTTAATGAGAAAAAAAATGCAACTATTCAGATAAGTGTATCAAAATAGGAGTATATATGCATACTCGACTGAATAAATCCACTAACTAAAAAGTTTCTCTTAGAAACTGCCCTAGAACATGTTATTATGAACAATTTAAATCATATTTTTGTCTCAGAAAGGAAGTGGTTCAGTCCTACTGTGCCAATGAAAATGGTGATCTGTAAAAATACATAAGATTCATAATTGGCAAAATTAGTGCACTGTCCAGTTTGATCGTTTAGTCATAATATAGGTATAGTTTAATAATTGAATGAAAGACATGTCAACTGCACCCCTAAATTTTGCTAGTTGAATTAAAACTATAGATTAGATTAAGAAGAGTAAGATAGTTCAAGGCTTGTGGCCAGCAAGCCAAAGGCAGTGAAGCAGTGACACACCAAGTGAAACGCATCTTTCTCTCGGCTGCCCCACTGAGTCAGGACACCGAATGAGTTAAATCAGACAGGCAGTTGGGGATGATGGAAGAGGTGCTATAAGCACTCATTCACTGAGTAAAGCAGCTTTTCTGGCTTTGAAATGAACTGATCCAATATACAGAAGATTTTCCTATTCCAATTCAACCAGAATTTTAAAGCCACCCTCAAGCATTCTGAATCAAAGGTAACATAAAAACTGCTTTTAGCAAAACCGAGGAATAGAGAATCAAAACTTCAAACCTCCGCCAAACAAAGCAAACGAACAAACAGAAATCCCAGAGCAAAATTATACTCAATGAAATCCTACATTAGTGTTTAATCTGTTGAGCCATAGGGTACCTTGTGGGCAAGTTGGTTAATTTTTTTCTGTACTTCAATTTCCCCACATATAAAATAGGACAGCAAAGTTTGCTTAGTTCCAGTGGTTGTGAGAATTTAAACCCTGCACACATCCCTGTTTTGCAGGCAGTAACAAACACCCATTTGCATAGCACTGGGCTGGGGAAAGTATCATTAATCATAAAGAACATTAATCATAAAGAAGAGATCAAGCTTTTTTTCTGAATTGTTCTCACAAAGGTATTAATGCTAAAATCCATTACAGGACTTCTGTCTACTTGCACGATCTCCAGCTTTGGGCATCTTGCTGACCTACCTAAATTAGAGTCCTCATCACTCTCTGCTCCTTCTACAGCTTTTTGGGAGGGAGTGATGCTCCAGATGGCATTCCAGATCCTGCCTGGTGCAAATCAGCCCCTGCAGCTGCCTCCTCTCCACACACAGCCTAAGGTGAGAACTTCAGGTGCTTCAGTTGGAAATGACAATTAAGAATTCTTTGAAGGAAGAATTCAGGGTAAATCCCAGAATTATCGTAGGTATCTCAATGTAATTGGGAACCAATCAGTTTTTAACCTCCCAAACTCGTGCTTCATTTGTAACAGTAGAAATGTAAGTTCTTTCACTAACAGTGTCTTCCCAGCACACCCAGACTTCAGTGTAACACTCGGTGCACTGAAAGTAAGGTTGGCTTTCACCCCAGCTTTACCCATACTGCAGGTGCATCTCTTAAAGCACAAATATTTGCACAGATCCATTGTGAAGTCATAAACAATGTTGCTTTTACTCTATTTCTTAATTTCGTGAAAAAAATTATTTTGAGGACTTAGAGCAGTTTCAGTAGGACACATGTAAGAGGGGTTAGAATTTTCAACGTTAACAAGAGTACAATTTAATGACCCTGAGTATGGGCTGTCAGAGACACTGTTATGCCACATTAATGGTGTTTTCCTGAAAAAGCCAATTATTTCAGGCAACAAGGGTAACCTATTTCATAGCAATAAGTCAGGGTTGCACAAAGATTTCCATCTTTTATAATTATCTTTAGGAAACAAACAAGGGGAAATACAAAAATTGACACTGATAATACAAGGCACCAGGAAAAGAAAAGAGAATAAAAACATAGATGCAGCTCCTGGAACAGGTGTTTGTTCCTAGGGGGAGGATGACTTTACTATTGAAAAATCCTCTTCTGAAGCCAGAGAAAGAGGAAATTTACTTTAGCAAAACAACTAAAAATATCCTTCAAATGTTCTCCGCAGTTTCAAGCATTAGTAGGATAATTTAAGTTTTTTTCCCTTCTCTCAGCTCTCCATTTTCTTGGTTTTTATTACTTGGCTATTTTCCTCTCAAAACTTGTTCTAAGAAAATAATTTTTTTAGAAAGTGATGTGTTCCCTTCTTTGCTAAAAGTACAGTGGTACAGAGCAAATCACATATGTTTGCTATCCAGTAGAGGCCAGTCACATCCAACGACCCATTGATTTTTCAGCTACCAGGTAACTATAAGGCCTCTGAGTTCTTAGCAACGCATAGAAGAAGAAAAGAGTTTTAATCATATTGTTCTTCTGTAAGATGCTCTACTTGGAAAGAGATTTTATTTAAAGAAATACTATGAAGAAAAAAAATAAAATCACACCAATCTATTCTCGTCCTATCTGGTGTTGTTGAGGCAGCTTCAATGGTTGCCCATGGCAGTGGATTAACTCTGCCAGCTTCTGCAGTTCTCTCTAACAGCTCTAAAAAACAAAAGCAACTCTTTGGAGAAACAGATTGATGAAGACGCAAAGTGGCAGGAGAAACCAAAGCAGATGTAGTAATCGAAACTACATTTAACCTTTTTAAGTGACCAGACCTGAAGTTGACCTTGAGCTTTTAACTTGGATTTGTTTTAACTTTTCTAAGCCAATTACTGTTTCCATTCCATTAACAAGCTGAAAGTATAAAATGCCACATATCTGAGTTCCTTTACATAACACTGTACCTATAGAACAGTACTCTAATATAAACTTTTTGAACAATAAAATCTTGGCCTGACTGATCTGATATTATTTGGAGATTGGTCATCAACTGAAGAAATCCAGAAATGCTGCAGTAATACAGAATATAAGACTCATGGTGTTCTGGTTCATGGCGTTTTAAAGATCCCTGTAGGCCAGTCATTTCAGTTGTGACACTACAAGCAGAAGTGACAACGTAGCATATATATCTGAATAGCACTCACGGAGTTCCTGACTCCATAAGCTTTGCAGATAGGAACATCAGGCAAAATTCATTAGGCAATTATCTAGGATTAATTGTACTGTTACAAATATATGAAGATTATTCATCATTATCTCCCTCATCATTCCTTTCACAACTTGCTGGTATAGATCTCTATTATATTTTTATTTGTCATTTCTTTTGTTTGTATTTTGGTCTATGTCATTAAATGAGAAGCAAGAACAAGACAGTGCCTAAATGGCATTGCTATCAATACCATGCCTGCAGATTTTAAATCCTATTTCACAAATGACACTGAAATGACTCCAGGATGAAAATAAGACTATATTTCAGAGCCAGCTGGAAGGTGACAGCGTTTAGAAACAATAAGACTCTGAATCATCTGTACCCAGAATAGAAGGAACAGGGACTGTTGAACATGGTTGTGTTCCAGATATCACTTATTACTGCCACATGCCCTGCTCGCATCAGCAGGTGCACCTCTATGTGAAGAGAGCATATTCCTTACAGTTTCTCATTTTCAACTGTTTTGCCACAAGCAGAAAAGAACACAAACTCAAAAGACAGTGAAAGCTGAATCTTTCCTTTAGCCCAAGAGTTAACTATCAGTTATTACTTTTTTTTAGCCTGCAATCTGTGTTTTCTGTTAGGAAGACAGCTCTAATAAATCTGGGTGGTGTATATGCTATTGGGAAGCTATTTTTCAGTTTGGGAAAGTGGTACTGAGGCCTCTTTCCTTTATGATTTTTTTTCTTTTTCAAAAGTAATTTCCAGTAATACATTAAACTGAAATTCAATTACAAAGCAAATATATCTCAGCTAATGTGAATATTGGCTGGGCTAGCAAGAAGAAAGAAAGGGAAGACAGAGTTACTGAACACCAAAAAGATTGTTGTGAAAGAGATTATTTCTAGGTTTATTCCCTTATACTTAAAAATCCAGGTGGCAGTTCAGTGGACCAAGAAACACTGAAAATTATTTTTGAATTCTTCAGAATAAACTCAGAACTGACAACTTTGAGCGGCTTTTTAATGGTATTTGAGATATAAATAAAAATTAAATGCCTCTTCATAACCTCAATGATACATGATATAGCAATTTTTTTTTTTAATGGCATAAACAGGAAAGATCTTTCATGTGTGATCTTCAGTTTTGAAAAATAGAGAAGCCTAAGTGTTCATGAAACACAGCATGTTTGAAGGAACACACACATATTATGTATGTAGAGTTAGAACAAAGGCATTTTATTTTTAACTAAATGGTTTTGAAAATAAAACAGATTTCTGAAAAATATAAATCCCAACATATTGCTTTGAGGAAATATATAGACTGAAAATACAAATGTTTACCAGAAGGGGGAAAATTAGAAAGGACTTCTATGTCCTCAATTTGCTCTTTGCATACTATTCTCCTCTGAGGGTGAGGAACTTCAGCACAATGACTCTGCCACAGCGTGCCAGAGGTGCACAGCTCCTGACTGTTCCCACAGACACCCACATAGAGTATGAGTGACCACAGAAGAAAACAGATATTTGCTAAGAAGTCCCCGAATTCTAATCCCTCAGATTATCAGATCACCTGTAATCATCATGAAACTTTTAACTCTCCTATCTTGTCTAATCTCACACCCCAAACACATCAAAATAAGCAATGGCAAGAAAAGCAAATCATCACTTTGCAAACAGTCAGAGCTTTGTGGTTCACAGCTCTGCATGGTCATTCCTTCCTGTCATTCCTTCCTGGTTTGTATACTCAGTGTAATAGGTGCACTCCAGGACAACTGACTCATAAAATTTAGATATCTGGACAGCAATTAGTGTCAAAAATTATGATAACAGTAACAGCTTCCTAAAAAATAATGTACTTTTGGGTTCTAAAGCTTGTTATTCTCTTCTGACACAATTTATCTATCATTATTCTGAAGCAATCACTATATCCACCTCCAGCTTCTGATATATCAATTTTCTGAAGATCTGTTTTCTATAATGCCCACCAATTCACTCAACACCATGTTGTTCAGTATGAAGGATGCCTGAAAGCACAACAGACAGACTCCATGGACGCCACCACGCAATAAAGGCAAATACATTAACTGTCATCTGGCATATACAGCTGAGGTTCAGCCAAATTCACTTTGTGCAAATTTGACTTGTGGTAAGCCAACCAAAATGAATTATTGTCACAGAACAACCAGCAGACGACTAAAAGGTGAAAATAAACATGAGGTCAATTAAATCTTTGACTGGTAATAGGATGGATAATATACTTATTTTTTGGCCTTGCTGTTCTTACCAGAATAGGAAAAGCATTCAAAATATTGTGTTTCCAAAGGAAGAACAGAAGTCATAAATTTTCAAACAGTTATAAAGCAGTTCTAGAAAGAGTTGGCAGATAATATAGGCATCTAAGTACCATGAGGTGGGAGTCTTCTATCATTATGTTTTTCTGACTTAAAATTCCATTTCTGAAGGAAAAACAATTCTCTGAGAAGATGCTGATTGTATACCAGAACTTAAGAAAAATGCAGAAAAAAGCAGGAGTCTACTTGACTGGGATATTTTGCCTACTAACTGCCTCAAAATATCTCTCTTCAGTCAGATTAAATAAGTATCAAATACCTTTTGTTATGTTATCTCTCCTGATATGTACAGTAATTCTGCATCCCTTTTCTACCTTTCCAAAGTACCCAGAAGATAATTTTCATGAAAAATTCTTCACCTCAATTTGCCACTCTTAAAGTATCTGCTCCATAGGAACAGCCTAAGATTCCCTCTCTGCTGAATGAAAGGAGGAGTGGAAGTCTCATCCTTTTCCTCTCTCTCTCTTTCCTACAATAAGAAAGCACCTCTGTGACCACTCTACAAAATACCTATTTTTTGGCACATTCTGGGCTGCATCAAACTCTGCTCTGCTGCCATGAGACCCCACCTGGGGTCCCAACATCAGAAAGACACAGAGCTCCTCAAGAGAGTCCAGATGAGAACCACAGAGGTGCTCAGAAGACTGGAGCATCTCCTCCATAAAGACAAGCTGAGAGAGTTGGGATTGTCTGGCCTGGAAAAGAGAAGGCTCTGGGGACACGTTAGAGCAGCCTTCCAGTACCGAAAGGGGCTACAGGAGAGCTGATGAAGAACATACTACAAGGGCATGGAGTGATAGGGCAAAGGGTAATGGCTTTAAACTGAAAGAGAGTAGGTTTAAATTAGATATGAGGAAGAAATTCTTTACTGTGAGCTTGGTGAGGGCCTGGCATGGGTTGGCCAGGGAAGCTGTGGATGCCCCACTCCTGGAAGTGTTCTAGGTAAGGTTGGAGGGGGCTTGGAGCAACCTGGTTTAGTGGAAGTTGTTCATTCCCATGCAGGGGATTTGGAACTAGATCATCTTTTAAGGTCTTTTCCAACCCAAACCGTTCTATGATTCTATGAAACTAAGTCTAAGCAACTTCTGAAAAGGTGCATAGGCACTTTTGAAAATATTGCCCTTTACGTCTTTAGTAAAAATAATTTTCTTCCTGTCAAATCTAAAAACCAGATGAAAACAGAAAAAGCTGTATTAGCTAGTTAACATAGTCAGCACCACAGTGACTCGAACTGAAATCTCCGTTTTAATCTTCCCAGAGTCTCTTTCCTGAACTGCCTCTTTCTGTTGTTCTTCTCACTTTGAATTTAATAGCAGTTCCTCCTGAATGACAACGAGATGCTGTGTCCTATAGAGCTGTCTGTACCCACTCATGCAATTGCTGTGTCACCTACCACTGAGGAACCCACTTGTCCCGCCTCCTCTTTCATGTTCCTTAGTCACTTCAATTTGCAGCTGCACTTCTGCTAACGTTTCCTCTTGTTTCTTCCCCACTTTCCTTCTGCTTTCCCTGATGGTTATATTTATCTCTGACCTTCATGCTATTTGCTAGATTTATTTTTTTATAAGATGGTGTTTGCTGAGCAATACCGTGGAACAGCAGCTTTCTTTTGTGCCTCTCAGCACAGTACTGCTCTTGCTTCTTTACTGGGAGGGCAGCCTGACTCTCCTTTCTGAGTTAACATCCTAATTTGTACCTGTGTCATCAGGGGTAAATGTATTGATCTTCTCTTTATATTGTGTTTTCATGTGAAAAGTCCAGTAAGACAAAGAACCATTTCAGAACCTGAAATTTGTCTTAAATTCACTTTCTGCAAATAAACAATATGCCTGAGATGCTGAGTGTTAAGAATCTCATGCTTTTGCACCCTTGGCACAGAAGAAACTGAATCAGTCAGTAAAGACTGCAAAAAGTTCTGGGGTTTAACCATGAGCCAAACTCAAATATCACTTAACTTGCTAAAACCCCAGGAGGAGCTGCATAATACAACCTGTTAAAACATCAATTTTATCCAAAAAATTACACTAAAGGTTAATTGATGGGAAAAGGCAAATTCTCATTTATGCAGACTCCTTTTTAATTGTTCTGTTTTATAATCATAGAGTGAAATTGTCTGTTTTTTAAACAGTTAAGATTGCTAGCATAAAATGCAACTAGCTACAGATGCTTTGGGAAAGCAAAATCAAGCATTAACTGCTTCCAGACAATTTTTTTCCCAACAATTATATGCTCAAAACAATGTAATTCCAGTCAAGACAGAATCTACTGATTGTGCTTCTAGTGTCTTTTGTTATAGAATAACAGCAGCCTTTCTCTACTCCATCCCTCCTCCCCACTTTCCTTGCATGAATCAGATATTTGGCAAAGGGGCTGCACCCTTCTTCTATCTAAGACCTCTCCCCATATTCTGTACAAGATTTAACCTTTTGTACCCATTTCTTACATCACCAGGCCCACATCTACTGCTGCACATTAGGAAAACAAGCAGTACAGCACTGAACAGAATGGTAATTATAGCCCTGGCTCCCACCCCAAGCCTTGGTACAAATGTGTGTGCACATACCCAGAGTCAGAAGGGGGGAAACACTCATATTATATTGAGAAACGGTGGTCTAGCAGAGCTGATCCATGGAGTTCACTTTCCTCTGAAGTGTTCTCTTCAGAGGAAGTTAACTTGCTTTGTCTAGGATGCAATTAGAGATTTACAAACTGAGTCTCACACACCAGCATGACACTCTATTCCTGTAAGTATGGCATGTCCCCACCTACAGACAATCCACTAAAGCTGTTCTAATCAAAACACCCAAATTCCTTTGCATTAGACCAAATCAAAGACCACCTATTGCTTGGAGGAGGCTGCAGCCCTGAGTGAACTGCCACCCTGTGAATCAGAGCATAAATCAGCCAGAAACTCAAGGAAGTCAGGCTGGCAACTACTCTGGACTCCTGAAATCCCAGCAGACAACTTTGAGAAATTTGGCAGTAAAAAGTCATATCACGTTTCAGATCTTTGCATGACAGCCAAGAATGTGGATATCATATGAATTCACAATTATTTGAACTGCATTGAGTCTTCAGATTTGTGAATTTGTATTTTTAATAAACTGGAAGTATGTAATGCACTCTCTGTCTCACCACTCAAGTCCTTTTCATAAAAAAAATTATGGACATTTAATGCCTTTGGATAGAAAGGTTACCTAAAGGTTTGCTGATAAGAAACCTACTCTCCATGCTCATGACTCCAATCTGACAAAAATGGTCATATTTGAATTCCATGAGACTATTATAAGTAACTGCTTAGAAAATTAGGGTTAACTTTTTCCTATAAAATGCTTTGCATACTTTTTAATCGAAATCATCGAAGTATGTGGTTAAGGGGACTAGCCATCTAGCTGTCATGGGTTAAAAATTCACTATGGAAAGCTTTAATATTTCTGACACATATATGTCTACCTTGGATGCCAGTATCTGTGAAGAATCCTTAATAATCCTAAGGATTATAACTTTGACTTTACATTTTAACCTTAAATGTTAGCTGGACTAGGAAGCTTTCCAAAGATTTAATTGACTACCCTTTCCCTATTCCTGCTCACTGACAGCTACATTTCTCTATATTCTGATGTGAGGCAAATTAATAAGCCACGAGCAGAAAGGAGAGCTGTGAATAACCTAAGACACCACTGTCTGTCATTATTCTTCCAGTAAGAGAGAGAAAAAGAGACATTAGGGAAAATTTCAATAATAAACTTTGACAAAATCTGAAATTGCATCTAACTATTCACAAGAATAGAACAGAACCATAAAGCAAAATAAACTAAAATCAGGTTGCCCTGGCTAAGCAACAAAGATTCATGCGTGCATGTGTATACACAAACACGTGTAAATAAATGCTCAAATTAATTTGAGGCTTTCTGTTGTTAGAAAACTGCTGCTTCTACACACAGAAAACAATTGGGAATACTTTAATATAATTAGGGACAGAATTTAAAGGTTTGTTTCCTTCCTGAATGTATTAATTATACATTTTAAACAAGAAACAGAACTGTTGCTCTTATTTAAGAATTATGCCCTACTGGTCACACTGCTGTTGTTGCAGCCAGGACACGATTGGCTTTCTGGGCTGCCAGTGCACATTGCCAGGTCAAGGTGAGCTTCTCATGCACTAACACCTCTAGGTCCTCCTCCTCCGAGTAACTCTCAATTCACTCTCCATCCAGCCTGTGGCTGTGCTTTGGATTGTCCTGGCTCGCCTGTACTTGGCCTTGCTGACCTTTATGAGGTTTGCACAGACCCTCCTCTCAAGCCTGTCCAGGCCCCTTCGGATGCCATCCCTTCCCTCCAGTGTGTCAGCTGCACCACCCAGCTCAGTGTCATCAGCACACATGCCAAGGGTACCCTTGATACCACTGTCCATGTCACCGACAAAGATGTTAAACCACACCACATCAATAACAGCCCCTGAGGAACATCACTCTGCGCCAGTCTCCACATGGGCATCAAACCATTGGCAACAATAATGTGACCTCCAGCCAATTCCTTATCCACCAAGCTGTCCGTCTGTTAGACCCATGTCTCTCCAATTTCCACAGCTTTATTTTTATTAAAGGAAGAAGTATACTTGAATTTCTCAAATTAAATTTCAGGTGAGAGGTATCTTACGCAAATGAGTCAGATCTTGACAAATGAGGCAAGGTACTAATTACTGCAGTATCTTCCCTTTTGTGGGAGAATATTAAATCACAGCATCAAACATTTAGCATTATATGAATAAACTTAGGTAAGAGTATGTGGAGGTTAATGATAACTATTAATTTCTTACTTAAACTTTGATACCACCTAATACGTTTGGAAAACACATCCTAGTTTAATTTTAGACTACCATAATAAACCAGACCTGGGTGCTATGAAGCAAAAACTTTATTTACTATCAACTTCTCCTGCAAACTTGGATTTTTTGACTTGTCAGACTGTGCATTTCATGAAAATTTGCTATGACATTCTGGTCCAGAAAAGTCAACGGGAGGAATGGTATTGATCACAAAGCCGGGATTTTACTTTCTGTGCTTAAAGGAGGAGACAATTTAAGATGTGTTTTGCAGGGATTAATGACTCTTTGATCCAAATCAATATTTGAAGATCATTCCAACAGTCTGAAGTTGCCACAAGTTATTTGTCTGCTTATCTTTGCTCGATATGTTAATAACTTCCTGGATTTCTGATAATACATCTTGGAAGCTGTTATCTCCTTCCTTCTCTTATCAGTGGCATACTAGGCTACCTTATCAGTGTCCACTATATTTCTTTTGAAACTGCGTGAGGAGAGCAAAGGAAGAGAACATCAAAAAATTGATTAAATGTTTGCCAATTAAGAGCTTTAGCCCAGTTCTTGTCAGAAGGAGGATTCCCATGTCTTAACTGGGATCACTTCTACGTTTGTCAGAAATTGAAGAGAAATGTTGGCTTAATTAGTTCCAAACAGTTAAAACTTCGGATAAACCCCCAGTGTTTCTCAGCACTCTGCCCAGCAGAGGCATTTACAGCAAGCACTGATATCTATGCAGACCTCAGTTTCAGTCAGTAATTCCCATACCCGCAGGTTCTGCAGGCTCTGCAGTTCCCAACAGTATTCAGACCTTGAGCTCATTTCATTCACGTATGACATTTCATATAAATGTTACAGGACAACTTTATGGACTACAGAAAAGTTAATTTTATCCTCCAATGTAATAAGAGAAAAGCCCTCTCTGTCCTTATAGCAGCTGACACCAGCAGGGCCTAATGAACCTGTTAATTTTCTAATATATACTAATGAACACCGTGATTAGTTGCAGACCAGCTGGGTCACTAAGTAGTTGATTTATATCATATTTAAAACGAGAGCTCAGAAAACAAAGGACTTACACTTATCTCTAGTCTGCAGAATTAAAGGTTGAATCTGAGCTTGGGAATTGGAGGCTTTTTTTGTATTGTTTTCTTCTTTACACCTTAAGCCCTTCACGTTCATTGACAACACAGTACAGAAGTCCAGTTCTGCTGAAAAGAGGAATCTTGTAAATTAGACAAGGAAAACAAAGATGCATTTTACTCCTTTACTAAATGTCCTGTTTGAATCTCTTCCCTACCGAAATATAAGTATTTCAGCTAATCACCATGCAGTGGATACATTCCTTCACTTGTCTTGTTCAGAATCTTGTAAACAGAATCTTAAGTTAATTGATTTCATATTTTCATTACACTGAACTCAGATTAATAGAAAACACTGCAACTTTACACAGCTGAAAAAAACTCCTTTCCAGTTAGGCAATCCTAATTAGGACTTTGATTTTGCAATAGGGTGAAAATCCTTATTCTATATCTTGCACAGACTTTAAATTGTTTGTTTGGATAGTCCAATAGCCACAAATTGCTTATTTTACCTTATTATATTGGACACTTATGGCATTAAACCAAACTACTATACAAGATCAATGAATTAATAAAATTTTAAAGGGAGGTTAAATGGAAAAACAATGACATTTATCTTCATCTGCTGAATGATCCAAGGAAATGAGACTTCATCTGGTTATTTTGGAGACAAAAACCTAATTTTAATTTACAACAGCCCCTCTCTTTTGAGAATAAGGGAAAAAAAGAGGGAAATTTTTTGGGAGAGCTGCAAATATTGAGGCCAAATGACACAACTGTGATGGTGTTTGGTTTACATATTTTGAAACCCCATTGGAGTGAAGGTAAATTCCATTGCTTAGTACCGTTTACACACAAGTCTAGAAAATCTGTAGTAGCTTCTTGGGAAAAGTGGCAACAGTATCAGAGAGAAACCCCAAACTATGTGATGTGTTTCAAGTTTCCTCTGCTGGAGCGAATTAACAAGGACATTTGCCCTAGTATTCCATGTGCTAATAAAATGCAGGAAGTCAGCACCTCTCCCTCTCTCTCAATGAAATTCAACCCATCTATAACTATCATTCTTCATCTGTGTAGTCAGAACAGGAGCCCTGCTAATTCAAAATACAAAACAAACTCCATGAAGAAAGATGAGACATTAAGTCGAAATAGTTTTGGGTTTTTTTCTCATTTTTCAAGATGCAAACTCTTGTTTTTATTTCTTATCAATATGTTTTGCTGCTAGATTATTGATCATTATTGCAGTTATCAAACATTGTGCAGAGAAAACACAGTGATGGCTTTTGCACAAGGCAAGGATGGAATCTAATGATTTAGTACGTATAACAGAAGCAAGACAGGTTTCAACTCTGCTATTACTGCAGCAGCAAAAAACCTACCTGACTAAATTTTCTGCCTAATTTTACATGTCCAACAACAATTCTGCTGAAGTGTTTTCAGACCCATTCTGCAAAGCACATTTGCCAGGCTACAAGGATGTAAAACGCCAGAAAGTCCTAGTTAGATGTTTCAGGGCAGACACAAGCTGAGTAAGGACATTACATCCTTGTCTATGCTTAGTCCTCTATCTTTGCTGTTACTTAATTCCTCCAAAACAAGACCACCTATTTATTTGCCTAAGAATTTGGTTAGGAACACAAATGCTGTCATACTACACTGAGGCACAGCCTACCTGCTTCATCGTGTCCATCTGCACCCAACCCTAGAGAAAGGAAAGGAAGAAATCAGACATGAATCAATCTCTTCCTGCATTTTCCATTCTCAAAAGTCTCTAAAGGTTGAAGCTAGAGGTTTAACAATATTTCTATATTTTCCTTAGTCATAGGTTTACTCTGAATACTCCTATTTACATTTTTTTATCTACATTTTTGTCCTCAACAACTTCCAGTTCCAGAGTTCAACATTAATTGGGCATTGTGTGATTAAAGAGAAATGTGTTCTCTTTCTACAATTTTAAGTTCGTCCCCTTTTTTCCCCCATGTGAACTTTCATTTTTTTCTTGTCATCTTGACTACCCAAGGTAAAAAAAATTTGAAAAGAGTAACGCAGGTCTCTAATAAACAGTATTTGCAATACTGAATCAGAATGACTTGTCTAATCCACAAAGACATTTTCATAATTAATTATCCATATATGTATTCACAGACATGATATACTGAAAATCCCAGTTTCTCTTCACTGAATTCACTGAACTTAAATGTATGCTTCTATAAAATGCTTTGAAGTTGAACATCTAATATTAAAGTCAAATATAAATGAGCAACATCTAAACTTTTTTTTTTGAAAGAAGAAAAGAGTTCCATACATTAAATTGATTCCTGATATTAAAAACAGTAACAGTGGTAACAAGCTAACGTCTAACTTCTAGCTGAGACTACCTTCCTATTATTAGGAGAGATGAAGTCCAGAACTTAAACAAAACATTCCCTTTCCTTCAAAGAAAATACCAGAAGCATAGATGTAGACACACCTATTAACATTGTTAAAACTAAAAATTGTTAATGGTATTCCAGCCCTCCCCAAAAAATTGAGACTAAAATGTGGTATAATCATATTAAAAGAAAACAGCCTTCCCTCTGTGGTTGAGTAGAAAGATGAAAAAATAGATCAATCAAGAGGAATAAAGAAAAACATCTACCAACATAATTGAGGCAGTGGCACTATTATTGAGAAGATAATCCAGTATTATCTTCTGACTGTCTTCAAAGAGGATGCTCTTGTCCACAGATATTTTAAAATAACTAAGTGCACTATCAACCCACAAAACCATTTAAAGAGGAATGCTGAATAAGCCATTTGGGATTTTATGGCAGTCACAGAGCAATTTAAATTATGCTCTTAATATTTTTTTTCCTCAGGAAAGTTATGCAATGTACCTGAATGTAGTGGACATTTTCATACCTAGTATAGAAGTCTGATGAACTGAACATCACTAAAACAATGTCTTTTTTGCATACTACCAGCATAACCCTGTCTTTAAGAAGAGCTACAACACACTGTATGTGTTCTTATGGAAATTCATCTAAAACTACATCTATTAATCACAATAGCTGGTGAGGCAGGATATGACATGTCATGAGTTTTGTAAGTTATTTCCAAGGACATGAAACTCCCCCAGGATCAGAATGGATTACGGTATTGTAACATCAAGAGGAAACCCTGATGAGATCCCTTGCAGATTAGTTTTACTGTAAATAAGATACAATTTCATTGAGAGCACGTCCCCAAAATTACCTCAGTGTGATGGAAACTGCTATTCTGTGAATTCTGAGATAACAAAACAGAACAGAAAATTAGTGATAAAAGAAAGTAAAAAATCTCTAAGGAAAAAACTCCACCCCTACCCTGCCTTAGCATAGCTTCTAATGTTCTTGTGTGCTCACCAATGTAACATGAAGAGGTTCCTTCAGATCGAGTGAAGATGTTCATGATGATCTTGCATCTTCAAAAGTGATAAGTTAATAAAATGTGTGCATGTGTATCTATCTATCTTTACTTACTACTCCACAAGAACCTGTTGAGAAAGAATAATTTACCCCTGATATATTTGTGGAAAACAATAATGTGTTTTCTATATTTATATTTCATAACTAAATTTTTGTAACATCATTGAAGTTAAATACTAATTATCAGTTAATACTCAAAAAATCTTCTGAACTTGTAAAGACATATATAAATGTTCAATATCACTTGTTGACCTTTAATGTAAGTTCCTTGCCATTGCTCTCCTGAAGCAAATCACAGAGCAGAAATCTCAAAAACTTATGTTCTCACATTTCTAAGCTGCACTTTCGTGCTAAACCTACTTGGAGGCTACACTACCAGTAACTTTTGCAATTATTTGTAATCATTATGGAATCAATGTTAGTGCTTTGCCTTGGAGTGAGGTTCACAGACAAACAAACAAAACAGCTGGGTTGTAAAAAAGATAGATAGGCGAAGAGGAAATAAGGAAGGAGTTCCTCAAGCATTTTTGTAGGAAACCAAATCATCACAAGCAGGCTGATTTCCATCTTCTCATTGACCAGAGTGTCTCTTCACTGCTCTCACACTGCTCCGCTCCAAACAGCTCAATGTCTGATGAAAGAGCTAATGCACATACCTTCAAAAGCTGTTCAACATATCTGTGTATATTTATTTGTGTCTGCCACCATCTTAATGAAGTGCCACAGAAAACCCCAGCAGTAAATAATAATCTCAGAGAAGAAAGCAGAGTGCTCGTGGTATGGTTTTCAGGTGACACTTTCCATACTGCTTATTAATCTGTCAAAATCATGAAGTTGTTTAATGAAGTAAAATAATTTCTGATTTGTGACAGTAATTATGTCAAAAGAAATAATTTGTATTTGTAGTCTGATTAATTTGGTGCTAAAATCACCACCTGTTAATGTGTTTATTCTGAAAAGTTACACCACCACCACCCGCAATGAAAATGACCTTGTGGGGGAAAAAGTGATGCTGAAGTACCTTCTGTCTTCTATATATAACATACATTATCACAAAAGAAGTTAAATATAATTTCCTTAATGGAAAAAGGATGTCCTTAATTGCTTTATATAAAAATCAATTTAAATAGCAGAAGATGGAAAATGTCAAACCTTAAAAACTTACTAATTATATTACCAAATATGATTTACCATTTACAGTTCTGTTATTGACAGATTTAGAAGGCAGAGATAATTTTGTGAGTCCAGGAGGAACACTGGTAATATGTGTTACAAAACATATAAATGGTATATAATAGCATTATATTTTAAGAGATACCACGGTACAGTATCTGAACTAAGGCATTTGTCAATGTTCCATAAAACTTTTCACACTAAAAGATACCGTGGAACTAGATGAAGTACCAGGCCTATGTATTGAGCTACTGAGAGATTTTGAAGGCCAGATCAGAGTATAAAATTATCTGGTTTTATGATGTAGTTTTGTGGGTTATAATGTATATATGTGTGTTTGGAAAATGCCACTATTAATGCTGACAGATTGACAGAGGATGGCATGCAACTTTGAAATCCTGTCCCAGAAATACGAAGCAGCTCTGGTAGCGTAGCTTTATTTCACTATCATTTTAGTAGTCTCCAGACTATAAAACATAAATGAATGTTTTATATTTAATTGTAAATACCACTGGTGAGGTAATGACCTCAGTGGCTTCTGTGAAAGTTGTCTTTCAAAAGTAGGAGTCCCACTCTGCCCTTGGTCAGAGCTCTGAACTATTACTATTACAACAGACACTGAGCCTAAAAGTTTTGGATAGTTTCTATACTTTTTTGGGTGGCTCACTTACCCTTCTTCCTTCCAGTCCAACTGGATTTTGCCTCTTCTGAAGCATGACAAGAATGTCTACTCACCAGTGTATGTGACTTTGCAGAACTCTTCCTTCCTAAGCTCGATTGATGCCCTCCCACCTGTGTTTCTCAGTGTGACAACTCTGACGCTAAAGCGAGACCAGTGTTACCTTTAAAATCACCTTCAGAACCAGTGAGCAAATATTATTGCTGCGTCAAAGATGGAAGAAGAAGAGCAACATCAAGTTTCAATGAGAAAATCCCAGTGATAGTCAACTTCTCTTTCCCCTAAGCCTACCATGTGAGCAGCCCTGCTGACTTAAAGTTTCCTCTGACTTATACTGGGGCAGACGAGGCTCACAATATATTTCATGAGAATGACTAAGCAAGAAAGCTGAAATAAGTTATAAATCTTGTCTGGAACAAGAGTGAGAGCAGGCCCAGGGTACTAAGGCTGAAATATTTTTCTTTTAACTTGATTGGTTTTGTGCTTTAAAAGCTTTTGGGTGAGGGTTGTTATACTCTTGCTTTACTAGATGCTCTTCTGTAACACCGACATGCCATTACACATTTTGTTCCCTACAGCCATTTTATACAGTGATTCAGTTCCAACATAAAAATACTTCCCTTCCTCCCGATTATGTTCTTTATAGCTGTTGATGGAAAAGACTGTCCACCTAGTGATGCCCTGAAGGCTGCAAGGCACTTGGAAACACTGCCAGTCATCCTGTCACACCCTGCTATTAGAAAACCTGCTTTCACTTCTGCCATAACTGGTTCCCACTTAACTTCACACCACAATGATTATTCCTCAAGTCATTCGTGTTAAATTCAGTTCCACATTTGATGAATTCAACCTAAACACTCCTTACTTTAATCATAGAACTCTCGTACTTTCACCTTCACATAACATCTCTAATCAGACACTTTCATATAGACTGGAACTAAAAGTGTCAGAAAAAGGTACCTGAACAGAAAAACACATGAAATTAGTCTCCCTGACATATATGGACTGATTTAAACACAGAAACATAAGGTTTTAATGTGAACTCTAGTTATTATTTTTAGCTATTTTACGTTAAAAGTAGGGGAATTTCAGGTGAGATTCAGTTTGTTTCTGAATTAGCTTCTGTCACTGAATCTCTTGAGGAACACAAAGATATTCACAGAACATGGAGCTGAAAAGAAATGTACCTTCTTAAAATAATATATTTGTCTGTATCTCCATTTTATCATCATTCTCAGGCTTCCCTGTTAGCCATTTTTTTGGTTGAAATACAGTCAAGAAATGTCCCATTGAAATTAATAAGGTTGAATGAAAAAGCAGCAGAAGGGCAGCAAATCATGGCCCTTTACCCATATACTTGTATGAAAAATGTCATACTGTGCCTTAAAATGTCAGACTTATTGCTTACGAGAGAACACTTCTCTTGCAGAGAGTTATAAGAACTACATCTGTTTTCCAGGCTATTCTCTTTCTGGCTTGTTAGAAATGAAAATGAAATTTCATGTGATTATGTCAAAGAAAGAAAGACATGGACCTGTAGGAGAGAGTCCAGAGGAGGCCCCAAAGATGCTCAGAGTGCTGGAGCACCTCTGCTATGGAGACAGGCTGAGAGAGTTGAGGCTGCTTAGCCTGGAGAAAAGAAGGCTCTGGGAAGACCTGAGAACACCTTCCTGTACCTAAAGGGGCTACAAGAGAGCTGGAGAGGGACCTTTTACAAGATCTTATACTGACTGAATAAGGAGTAATGGGGAAAAAAAAACCCAAACCACACACAAACCCAGTAGTTTTAGATTAGATATGAGAAAGAAATTCTTTACTCTGAGGTTGATGAGGCACTGGCACAGGCTGCCCAGAGAAGTTATGGATGCCCCATCCCTAGAAGTGTTCAAGGCCAGGTTGGGTGGGGCTTTGAGCAACCTGGTCTAGTGGAAGGGCTCTGCCCATGGCACAGGAGTTGGAACTAGGTGATCTTTGAGTCCTTTCCAACCCAAACCGTTCTTTGATTCAATTAATTCCTTTGGCAATGCATGGATATTCTCCTCATTTAGTGCATATTCCATCCAGGGATGAAGAAATTATTAAAAGGCTATGAAACAATGTATTATGAGGCACAGATATGAAATCCAGCTTTGCTAATGGCATCTCTTCATTATCAAGTATTTCCTTTCACTACAGTCCTTATTTCTTTGCTACTTCACTATAGTAAGTTCATTTAAAGCAGGATGCACATTAAATCAATCTCCTTAGCAAGTTCCTGTACAGCAGGACTTCTTACAGGCTCTGCTTATAAGAACAGCAGCATTTTTAGTTCATCTTGCACTAGGTTTATCAATTTTCTGTGGAGAAATCTAAGGCACAGAAAATTGAAAGCATATTGTTTGTGAAAAACTCCATATGCTGAGAGCAAATTATTTCTCAGAGCAAGTGGCAAAACAGTTGGACCATTTTTCTTAAAGATCTGACAGCCAAATGCTGAGACTGAACAAAGACAGCGATTAAAAAATGACATCGTGAGTGGGGATGAATACGGTCTGTCATTATAAACTGGATTCACACTGTGACTGGCAGGTGACAGACCAGCTTCTTTGTAGTTTAAATTATTTTGGAAAAGTACATGCCAATTAATGGTCTTTTCATATTACTCATGTAGTTACATTTTCAGTATTGCATCTAAGTGTTAAAATTAAAACCTGTCTATTTCTCTTTATTGCAACTAGACCATGCTTTCACTGTTTGGACATGTGTAGAAGCAGGAAAAAAACCCCTTCCTTTTCTTATTCTTCCTTATTCTCCTGCACCTTTGCACCCCATGGCTTCAAACTCTGGATCTGTGCTTTATAAAATTAAATCCCAATCTCCACTGACAGGAGAAGGCAGAATCTCAGTTAGCTCCTCCTACGATGATTAGAATGTGTACTTGCAGTCAGCGGATTCTCTGACTTCTTGTTTCACTAGACAAAGGTTCAGAGGCCCTAAAGAAAAACATTAACCTCTGCTCTGACCCAGTTAATACTTCCTTTCCAAGTTAATTGCAATTTTCTCGTTGGTCAAAGTTAAAATTTATATAGTTATTATCCACTAAAATTATTAAGAAATTTAGAAGCTTTTATACTGAAATTGTAAAAATGCAGAAAGTCAGGTTAGGTTCCCAAAACTAAAAGCCATAGCTCATTGGATTACTGATCAATATGTTTTGATGCCTTATCTGCAGTACAAAAATTGCAAAATAACTGCAACACAAACATTAATTGACCATATTTACTACCATGGAAACAGCACTTATTGTCTTTAAATAGCTTTGCAAACACTAACTAGTCTTAAAAACAGCTGGGGAGACAGGACATCCGTGCTTCTCTGAGGATCTGAGCCAAGGCAATGAAAAAGGTGATTAAATTCCTAACAGCAACTGTAGCTCATACAGAATTACTTATCTCTGAAACACAGTATAGTGAATTTCATTGCAATGCTAAGGCACATAACAAGTCGTGTCAGCCTTGTAAACTTACATCTTAAATACATACGTCAACATTTGGAAGAAGTCTTAAGTATTGGAATAACACACAAAAAATTGATTTATATTTTTATTTCTGGTGTAATAAACTACTAAAGTGCTGCTTCACTTTAGTATCCAATACAAATATTCAAATATTTTCCTTAGTCTAACTATATTTTTTGAATGATTTTTTTATAGCATCACAATATGATTTGGTTTTATCAGCATTACAAATGTGGTGCTTGGAGACATGGTTTGGAGGTGGACTTGGCAGTGCTGGGTTAACGACTGGACTTTATGAAATCAAAGGGCTTTTGTAGCCTAAACAAGTCTATGATTCTACTACTAGTAAAGGAACAGCATAGAAATATATACACTTAAAGAGTTTAGTTTTGTGTCTAACAAAATGGCTGTTAGAGGAAAAATCAAAGATGCATGAGCAAAGTGGTCCTTAATTTCAGACGACATCTCAGCTGACAAAGTTATACTTTAGGGACATCTACAACTGGAAGTTGTACCTTGGCTACCTTATTTTGTAGTTTCTGAATGGTCTATCCTCCCCTCATCTATCTAATTCATTCCTTTGAAATTATAATTTTGGCTTCTAAGACTTCCCATGGCAATGCTTTCCATATGAAAGTTAAGCGTTCTGTGAAGAAGTATCTCCCATCTGATAACTTCAGAGGGAGCCAATCAAATTACTGTATGTGACATCTCTGCTCCCTGTTCGCTTTCCCCACAGAATTCATTGAAGTCTGCTGCATCTCCCTGTTGCATCTTTAATGCAGCTCTGACTTGAAGCATACTCAGAGATAACACTTCACAGGAGCACGGAAGACACAATTTTAAGTCCTGGATCATTCATAATATAATTCCAGTAATGTTTACCGTTGCCTTGGGAGTCTTTTCAGCCTTTCCCGGCAGAGCAGATTACATTAGTTGCTCAAAGAGAAAGCTGATTTGCATAATGTCATGTGTTAATATGAAAGGTTGTGCAGTTCATTGAAAATTAACTATTATCATAAAAGCTGTTGGGTTTTTTGTTTTATGGGGTTTTTCTTCATTTTTTTGGTTGTTTTGTTTCTTTTGTGTGTGGTGTTTTTTTGGGTTTTTTTTGTTATTTGGTTTCCCATGTGGGACTTAATTTACTGATTCAGTGCTTCTTTCAGTGGTCAGCCTGCTCAATGCATACCAAGAACTGACAACAAAATCTCTCATCTTTGTCCCCAGTTAATATCATTATACAAATGTTATGTGTCCATCTGTACAAGAGAGGTAAAATATATTCCTTAATTTACTTTCTTTTTAGTATTAGAACATTATTAACTCATTGAACTGGGCTTTGTTGAGGAATCTGTAAGGATGGTTATGCAGTGTTTTCCTTGGCCATGCTACAAAAACTCATTCAATTACAATTCTGGTCCCTAATGATTTGCTTCTTATCAGAGTCATGCCAGGAATTTGAGTGTGTTCAAAAGTCTCTTTGTATCTCTATTTACACTGTTCCTCAAGGCCCTAATTTGTACATTTTGTTTTGCCTTTTTTAATAAATGTTGTGTTCAGAAATGCTAGGGTAGATGAAAAAGCAGATTTCACCCGGACGCTCATTCTCAATCATGTAATCCAAAGTGCAGTACATGAGAGACACATGCACTCAGAAGCAAAACTGACTGCAAGTGTTTTCCTATGGCAGGCCTTCAAATTCCACTCCATAAATCTGCAGAGTCCTCCCAGAGTAGTGTCTTCCTACCAAAACCAACATTATTTTCATTTTCAGTCCCTCATACTGTCTTTTCTTTGTTTTGTTGGTTTTTTTTTTTCATTTTTATATGTTACAGTTGACCCTCATGGATCAATGCTAAAAGGAAAAAAAAGGTTACATATGGTGAAATTCATGTATGGATCTTTGCCTCATGTCACTGCAACCAATTATGCTCTACATATGACCATAGAAACATTGAGTCATTTAGGTTGGAAAACACCTCTAAGATCATCAAGTCCAGGTGTTAACCATCAAGTCCAACTGCCAAACCTACCACTGAACCATGTCCCCAAGTGCCACATGTACACAGCTTTTAAATATCTCCAGGGCTGATGGCTCCACCACTTCCCTGGGCGGACTATTCCAATGCTTGACAACCCACTCAGTGTAGAAATTTTTCCTACTATCCAACCTAAACCTCCCCTGGCACAACTTGAGGCCATTTCCTCTGGTCCTATTGCTCGTTACCTGGGAGAAGAGACTGAGTCCCACTCCTTTCAGAGAGTTGTAGGGAGATAAGGTCCCTCCTGAGCTTCCTTTTCTCCAGGATAAACACCTCAAGCTCCCTCAGCCTCTCCTCATCAGACTTGTGCTCCAGTCCCTCCACCAGCTCTATTTCCTTTCTCTGGGCCTCTTGTCATGAGTGGTTTCAGGTATTCTCCTTGAACTAGTAAGAATTCCTGGATCAAAAAGACCAAATCTTTTACCAGAGATTGTTGAGCCCAGCATCTTAGTAACACCAAAATGAAACCACCTCTGATCTAGATATGCTCCTCTCTGACTCAGGTTCA
Source organism: Sclerurus mexicanus (assembly GCA_013396755.1). Taxonomy (NCBI): domain Eukaryota; kingdom Metazoa; phylum Chordata; class Aves; order Passeriformes; family Furnariidae; genus Sclerurus; species Sclerurus mexicanus. The sequence goes on from VWZF01001875.1 coordinate 477,526, forward strand.
ACAACCTATGAATGATTTTTCTCTCCTTAAGACATACTAGACAATAGCCAGCTGATCTTTGGAATAATTTTGAAAGGTGTAAAACAATAAATCAGGAGAAAAGCTGCATTTTACTGCTTATTTGCTCATCAAGAGCATTTCCCTAAAGTACTAAGAGATAATAATTTAACAAGCAATTCTTTATAAAGTGCTCACATTCCTTCATGTTTTACATCACAACTGTCCAGCTCTGTCTCCCAGCAAGATGTTTCATCAAAGACAGGTTAGGGAGGAAAAGCAGAGTTTATAGTCTGCTGTTGTGCATATGAAGTCTGAAATGGGAAAGAGAAATCAGGGACAGGGAACTAATGAAGTGTGGACACTTTCAGCTAAATTATAAAACATATGCAAATATTTTTATCCAGAAAAGTACACCGCCAGAGTTTTATACAAATATTTATAAGGACATGTTGGAATTAGCTAAAACATAGCAACTCAGCCTGTAATTCTAGATTTGTAAGTAGAGTTTTGCAGAGACAGCCTGAAGCCCTTGTGACCCAACTCATAGCACTGGTCTTTACATGTAGAAGCACAAACACAGATACTGACAAAATGGCAGGGAAGGAAGGGATCACATATATATGTATCTACATATATTTTTACAAGTGTAAATTAAAACAAACCAGTTTTTCTCTCCAGGATTGAATTTACCATATTCCTAATACACAGAAATTTAGGAAGTGATATACAGTAATGAAGAACCATATTAGCTTTGATATGCTAGTTATGTAGGAATTTTGGATGTTATCTGAAGGATTACTTGGCATGCAACCTTAAAATGTTAATCCTGAATCTCAGAGTTGTTCTCAGATTTATAATCCATCTGCAAATATGCTGTGCTTTTCAATTAAAAAAAATTCTAGTTGCATGAGCTGAAGCGTATTTCCTCGGTAAGGTTACTAATTAATGCAAAATTAATGCTGAGGGTAAAATTCCAAGGTTCATAAAAGCAAAACTAACCTTAAAAAAGATTGCTTAGTATTCTACAGAACTGTGCCTTTTCCCTGGAACAGGAAGATGCATCACTGAAAGACGTTGAGAGTTTATTAAATAACATGAGGATGGCAATTTTTCTTATGGATGTTTGTTTTTTGTCTTATACCCACATTGAGATCCTCCAACAAGGCTGCACATTAGCCATTTGCCAGTGTAAATAGATCTAATTGCAGAAGTAGGATGGTAATCAGCAGTTTAGTGTCCTGAAATTAGGAAGTTGAAAACACAGTCATAAATCTCTATGTGCATTCCTTCAAAGAACTAGTAGAATTCCTGAAGATTTTTGTCCTTTTACCCACTGGTACATTGATAGTTTCATCCTCCCTCAATTTCAATGTTTAAAAATTAGCAAACAGCTCTTTTGGGTGATGAAATCACTCTTTTACCCAAAGTCTTATACTATTACTCTTTTCCACTCCAGGGTATAAGTGGTTTATAGGGCTCTCATCTCTTTAAAGCCAGGATGTTGTCATCATAGATAGCTGCTGCTTAAGACAATACACTCAACTCCAATACAGTGACTCAAAAGACCAAATTCAAGCAGGTGAATACAGGTTCACAAGATTAACTCCTACTCATTTTTATTCTAGGGGGCCAAAAATCCATTAGAAATTTGGTAGCAATACAACTTCCTGTATATGTGTATATTTAATTTTTTTTTCCCTGTGTGAATAATTTTGCTACTAAAAATTGAATTAATGTATTTCAAATTTTGATTAGCACGTGCATATTTTTGCTTCCCTGCAAAACAATTTTGTTTAAATTCAGGCACCTTCCAGTAAGACTGGAAATTTTGCAGTCAGTTATGATTACATACTGAGCCTGCATATTTTTGTAGCAATCCAGAGATGCAAGCATAAACGTTTTTGTCTCTTGCACAGAAATAGGATGTTTTGTGGTAATTAAAAACGAACAGTAAAAGATTGTACTGGCAGTCCTTTCAATGGAAATAATTGACATGATGGCATGCCCCACCTGGTATCTAGTCTGAACAGGTTGTGGAAGGACACTGAAAGAAAGGACGGAGGCAAAGAGCACAGAGAGGAAACTACACAGAGACATTCATTGCAAAGCCATAGCCATGCACTATTAGGAGAAAAGAAAAAGAAACTAACACCTTTAAAAGTGTCACAAAGGCCTATGCTCCAGTAACATCTCTGCAGAGCTAGCACAGTATGACATTAACCTCACATAAGCATATGTATGCCTCTCTAAATATGCCACTTCTGCTCTAACTCAATTTAAAAAGTCTTGCAAGCACTAAGATCTTCTAAAACATATTGTGCTGGGTTAGGGAAGAGCAGTTGACCAGTACTTTTCCCTCATTGGCTTCACAGGACTCAGCGTAGACAAGGGAGAACGTGAGTAACTGCAAGCTACTTAAATATTCCCCACAGATCTATTTTAAGGACTCATATTTCAATCAATGGTTCAGAAGGAAGCTGCAGTATAAACACATTCCATTCAACTAGATTTGCATATTGATGTCAGTAGTTTGAATCAAACCAATTAGACCATGTAGTTATCTATGGAAAACATATGGCAGACTGATAAAAACCCAGTTCTATGTTTAAAATCTACAGTATTTCATTTGCATAGCAAAAAGCAGCTGAAGGAGGATGCTATTCTTCAAGGACCAGACAAACTGATACAAGGAGAACTCCTTGGGCTGGATCCTCAGCTGGTATAAAATCACACTGAATACACTGGAGAATTGAAATGGAACTAATCGCTCTGAAAGCAAACATGTGCTCATATAAACACTGAATCAAGCACTGATTTCCCTTTGTTCTCAGTTCCTTGTCCATGAAATGGGGCAATCCCATTTTGTCACCAATTCTTGTTTCAGTTAGAGCAAAAGTTCTTCAGAGAGGGCACTGCCTCTTATTTTGCTTAAAAAAAAAATAAAACAATTGCTAGTTTGAGCAACTACCCTAACATGAATAATGGCAGTGGTTCCTCAACCTTTTTATCTCTAAGTTTTCCCTTTCACAATGGCCTAAAACCTTTTCTTAGCCCATGTTTATCTTCAGCAATAAATCATGTTTGCATTGCATCTCTGGCTCATTGGGGTGCAAATAACAATACAAGACAAACTGTAAAACAGTTGCTGAGGAAAGAAATAAAGAAGGACAGATAAATGAATTCAGGTGGGAAGGACAACACTGATTCTAAACATCATCTTTTAGTGTTGCTGCTTCTCATATTAAAAAGAAAAAAAAAATCAACTCTTCTGAGCAGGCAGTGATTTAGCTATAAAAATATCTGGTCTACACAACGTGACTAATCATCTCATCAGTGCCATCCTCAGAAGAGCAGATCTATATGTTCTCCTGACAATAACTGTATTTTAAGCATTTAAGCCCTTCCTAATAATATGTTCTTGGCTCCTGCCTGCTCTTTTGCTGAATGGAGCACCAGCTTGATTTGTTGGGTGACATCATTTACAAACAATGACATTGCTGTCTGGAATGAATAACAATTAAAAAAAAAAAAAAGAATGAATCCACTACCATCTACTTGTAATTCAGGCTTAGCACTGTATGAAGTGACAATATATGCTAATTTCTCCCCCCTCCTACACATTCTTCAGCGAGTAAGTCACATTCTTCAGCGAGTAAGTCAGTTCACTGCAGATAGTTTATTCCATAACTACTGAATCAGAAAGTGCCAGGAGACATGACCATGGATCAGGACAACACATAAAATGTCTAGATTTTTCTTATTTTTTTTCATACAGCCCTGCATACATACGTATGTATTAAAAAAGGAAGATCCTGGTATCAAAATCACCCACATCTAGACAGTAGTCAGAATTCAAGTAGAAAACAAAACCTTGTTTTCCTCTTGATAGTATTCATATTCATAAATGCTGAAGGAAGGAACTCTGGTAAATATTTTCCTGTCCGTGAAGCCTGAAACAGCTTCAGTCCCTTGTGAAGATTTTATTAAGTTTATATGAATTACATTCAAAAGCAAGGCTAGCAATAAAAATAAGTTTTGGAAGTATTAAAAGACCTCAGCTAAATGAGAAATAACCCACCACCTGAATGCTGAGGTTAATTATCACAGAAATCTCTGCTGATACCCAAAAAAGAATTTCTCCTTCTGCATATTCAAATACTTTCCCAGACCAGGCGGTTTCCTTTACATTGAATCATTTCTGTTGGAAAAGGCCCTTTATGAGTACAAATAATCCAGCGCTGCCAAGCCACCACCAACTCACGTCTGCAGCTGCCACATCTACATGCCTTTTGAATACCTGCAGGGATGGTGACTCAGCTGCTTCCCTGGGCAGTCTGTTCCAAAGCTTGATAACTCTTTCACTGAAGACATTTTTCCTAATCTCCCACCTAACTCTCCCCTGGCAAGACTTGAGGCCATTTCCTCTCTGTGATGGATACACTTGACTTAAAGTAGAACCAAAGCAGAAGCAGTTTGGTAGAGGCTCCAAAGGGGGTAAACACCTGAGCTGTGTCTGGGCCAAGAACTTCTCGAGTTCCAGTTTGGAACATAGTGACCCAGTGAGCATTGACACATATGGGCTTGGAACACTGAAAATACTGCACACAGAAGAATCAAAATACTATACAGAACCAACCATCCATACTGTTCAAGTGTAGGTGTCTTGCTTCCCAGGGAGCAAGCCTGGATACTTTTTCATGGTTGTTTTAACCTCTTGAATTGACACATAGCAAGAAAAGTGTTAAATTCTCTGGCTCTAAGTAAAAATAGCTAATTTTATTCCAGGTGCTTATTGTTCCAACGGATTGAATACTTACACAATTGATTTGATTTTGTGTTGGTCTATAGTGTCTATTGCATATAAGACTGACTTAACACAGCGAACTGAAAAGCAGAATAACAGTTACCCGACAAGCAATCAGCAGTGATTGAGGATGTGTATATTAGGGTTCTGGGGGTGGCTCACATCTCTTTCATGCTATTTAATATCTTTGAGGGTAGCAAAGTGTTGAAGAACAATAACAAAACTGTTGAATAGACTGGCTTGGATCAGTGGTTAGGCTGTGAGACCATTTTAATTTGGCTAGAGGAAAAAGGGAAAGTAGTCCATGTAAAGTGGACTGAAGTTGGAAAACAGTAAGTTCAGAAGTAAGACTAAGAAGCTGAATGTAGATAAATTATCATTTCTTCACTACACACTTTACCAAATACATCCTTCTAAAATCTTATAATCCTCAAAGCAATAGCACTTGTTTACTCTGGATATCAGTACATAAATACTTGCAGCAAAGGTGAATTTATGTGAGACTAACATTTACAAGGCCATATACTGTCCTTGCTCTCCAGAAGTATTCTTTGATGTCAACAGAAGTTAAATTGAGGTCACTTATGGCTCCAATTGCTGCTGATGCTATATTAGAAGATTTTCTTCTACATTGTTGACCTTTGCTTTCAAAGTTTTATTTCTTGACCATAAAAAAAAAAAAAAGAATTATCCAAGGCTGCTACTTTGAAATGTCATGTACAAGGTGTTAAGCTACAAAAGTTACTCTCCATTAATAAAGGGCTGGGGGGTGGGGAGGGGGAGACAAAACCACAAACTCCCTCAACCCCTGAGACCACTGAAGCAAGTCTCAAATGTGATTGACTTGTATAAAAAAGGCAATGGCTTTGACTTTTGCTCTGTTTCATGGAAATAACTTTGGATATCTGCAGTTGTTGCTGCCCTTGAGTGCTTGCACTCTCTTTCTTGGAAGTTCCCTCCCCACCCTCCCTGTTGGAGCTCAGCTTTCTCTAGAGCAGCTGCTGAACTGCAGAATTCATAGCTAAGGACATTAAGTTAAATCAGAACTTATTTTGGATACCCTCCTGTTCTCTGCTGCAAGTGGTGGCAGCTCAGGCATGATTGGAAAGGAACATAATGGAGCTAACAGAGGGCTGCCCTCAATAGGATTAGCACAGTCAGCAGCTCCCACAGCTGGTTCCACATCCACGTGTGAGGGTAGCACTGGAAAGGTGACTGGAAAGGTGCAGCTTCAAGTGCATCAGTAACATTTCAGTCTCAGCTGTGACAGGTTGAACTCATTGTTATTCTTCATTAAAATACCTAGAAATAGTTAAATATGGTGTTTGTAGCCCTTTTCTTTCTATTTTGTACATATATGCCTTCAGTCCTAGATATTGTCTTTGATTTGCCCATTAATACTTCTTTGTTTAATTTTTGAAAGGCAAGCATATCTGAAAAAATTACAAAGTTCAGTCTACCTTCCTGGAACCAATTGATCAATATAAAGGGAAGTGTGAGCTGTCTCAAGGGCAATGATCTCTGATAGGTGCCTTGAGATAAGCCATGGAAGCTGAATCAGCAAATCCTCCTTGTTCTGCCTTAATTGCATGCAAAGTGCATCAACAGAGAGCATCAGCATCTGCTGGCTTTGGAAAGAGTTCTTCCAGAAAGGAGTAAGCAGTATACTTCCACGTCTATTTGCAGACAAAACCATTAGACAGTTCAAAATGAAAGATACCATCACTTTAGCTCTTGCTCTACCTTCAGATTCAGAGAAGTTAGGAAAACTGCCTATAACATTACTATTTACAGCAAGCAGAGAAAAGGGTGTTATGCTGCCTTGTTAACCTGATGAAATTATATCAATTAATGCATTAAAATGAAAACGGACGTGCAATTATGTTGTTTCATAATATGTTCCACAATTTTAACCATTCACTGCACCTTAAACACGTGTGGCAGAATTCAACAATGAAACCACCAGGTTTTAGGACATATTATGCAGTGTCTGATACTCATCATGCAACAAGGTTAGGCAGACCTAAGTAGAAGGCAGAAGTTGCCTGTCCTCTGTTATGGGAACAAAGAAGTACAGCAGACACTAGAAAATTTCCTAGAGACGCCTTATTTTTAACACAATAAATAAATGTGCATGAGTTCCCCCTAGCTCTGGGTGAATGTGAGAAAACCAGCAGATACATGTTGAGTATGGTACAGAGATGACTGAAAACCATCGAGTGCTCATGTTTTAATTCACTATTTAAGCATCTGAGCCTTTAGAATGGACAGAAACATATTCTCCCTCTTGATGTTTTATTTTGGAATTGGCAAGAGATGACAACAATAAAACAGCTGTGGCTCAAGCTAATGAATATTAATTTTCCAATACAATCACTTGTGCATATACATCCATGCTTTTTTTTGAATCACTTTAGACACTCTTCTAAAATATGCTTGAATAAAGCAATGTCTAAAACAGTATGTGCGGACAGAATGGGAAGTATCTTTTAAATCCCAAACTATGAGATACAGGACAGAAACAGCCAGAAATTCAAATAAAAAAACCTCTCTATGGGAACCACTGTCATACAGGTACTAAACTGCTAATTACCCACCACGCATGGAGATACTGATGGCATTTCAAAGATAGCAGGGCTGTTTGTATTTCATCAACTCTAGTGCTGCACAGCCTGCTTTCCTGACACAAAGTAATGTGGCACAACCAAATACGACAATTCACAACGCTGTATTTTAGCAAAGAACAGCAGGAAAAAGCATTTCCTCCTGAAAAACACTTCTTATCTGAAGGGCTCTGAGATTACAAACAGTGAAATGTTTTGGGGGAATGCTCATACACACAGACACATGTGAGAAGAACCAGTTCCAGACTGTGCTGGGCTTCAAAAATTTATTTTTTGTACCTACTCACCACAACTAAGACTAAAAGCACTGTATTTAGAGACAGAAACTTCAGATAACTAAAGACAATCTGAATGTGAATGTTGACTTTGACTTACAGGAAACAAGACAAATATATAAAAAAATATTGCCAACTGATATGTATACATATCGCTTCTACTGAAAAAAAAATACATTTAAAATGAATGTTACTGCTCTACACATCTTAATGTTCTATACATCTAACAAACTTGTAAAAACATTTTTCATTGCTTAGCTTAGTCAAGCATTTTCCCACAACCATTTTGTTGGCCAAATCCCTTAACAGTCTAGTAATTTAGAAGCAATTCCTGTTTATTTTTAACTCAAATCACTGTAACTGCCCTGTCCTTCAATATTTTAATTAAAGAATCACAACTGATGAGCAATTTTTACTTCCATAAGAAATGAGATTAATTTAGCTGCAAGTCAACATTGAATTTGTATGAGTTTTTATCTTTCTTTGCTTTTATGTAGTCCTCTGCAATAATCTGTACACTCTGACTGAAGAGGTTACTGGGGAAGCTTTGTGTTTAATGCACTAGAATGAATAAAATTAGAAACATCTGGTGAAAAGACACCTGACTGCACACACACAGCAAGCAGGGGAGTCTTGCCTGAGGAAATGGCTCTGCGGAGAAGGGTGCTCTCCACACTGTCCCCTACCACACAGCACTGATGGAGACCAACTGCTTTGAAATATTCACGGTAAGTTTTTAATTGCAGGGCTTTGCAGAGTAAAAATTATTCTAATATGGTGGCCAGAAACCAAATACAGTGGACATTATGCTGTTGGGCAAACAGTTTCCATTTCCCTTCTTAGATCTCACAATGCTTCTTCCTGGATTTAACCCCTGACAACAGGGGATGTGGTCAAAGAAGCAGTGCTCTATTCTATTCTACTCTATTCTATTCCATTTCAGTGGAGAGGCTATGTTTATAGAAAATGGAAAAATGTAGTCTCTCCACCAACAAATTCTTGACACACTCCTCCTTCTCTCTTTACTTTTTCTTCCCCCCTGGATTTCTTGTTATGTTACACATTCCCACTAAGTTGCATTGTTTCCCAGAAATATTTATGACTCCCCTCAAAAAGTTATTGAGCTTCATTAGCCTGCTGTTTCACCTCTTTTCCAGTTTATTGATGGAAATATTATTTAACAGTGAAGGTATTTTCAGATCATTTGATACCTACTTTCCTGAATCTGCACCTAAGATTTTTTACAGCATGTCAGCAATATCTCCTGGGAACAAAAACATTTCTGCTTTGGTAACAACAACACCAATAGTTGGAGGTCTTCAGTCAGTAGGAGTGAACAGCCACAACATATGTTCAGTCTGATCATCACTGCTTTGACCTTATTATGCTGTATCTCATTATTTACTTGAAATGCAGTATCCTTTAGCATATGGTACGTTAGGGCTTGTAGCAGGGAGGGAGTATTCAGGACTATTTCACCTTCATCCAGCAGTACATTTGTAATATATGAAGGCACATTGATGAATCACATTCTATTTCAACAGCAATGCAACATGGACCTGTCATCAATGCACAACAATGGACCTGAATATAGACATTTCTGCCTCAAACCAGCTGCAACAGTCATGGAAGGGCTGAAATTTTGTGTGTGGTGCTGCAGCCTTTTGGAATATAGGATGGACATTGGGCAGCATTACAGGGATAATATACCTCTTGTCTTTGTCTAATTTTCTGTCTACTGAGGATAATAGGAATAATGGAAAAAAACAAACCCCTGAAACTAACAAATACCCTCCAACCACAGGCTCTACTCAGCTCTAAAAATAACACATGCAATGAATAGAAGCATTTGTTCATTAACTTCCTTTTCATCTGATGCAATCTTCTCCCTTTGATATTGAAATGTGGACGAATTTATCATCACTAACATGGTTTTAAAGAACAGAAGAAATAGAAAAAAAGTATTCCGATGGTTATCTGGGTTTAAATACCGTGATGATCACCAAGGTGTCACTGATGCCTTTCACCATTTTATGTTTTGACAGAAGACCCTCTAGCAGCAGAAAGGTAACTAATTTCCAAGCCCTATCAGTCCTCAGTTTCTTGCTGAAAGTTCCACAGAGGCAATACACTGTTGTGCCAGGTTTTATGACATGAATCTCTTCCACTAGTAACTATACTGAGGGAACAAACGTATTTCACACAGGCCATCAATCAGTCTTTAGAGAGCAAAACCTTGTGGTTACTGATTTACTGGTCTGGTCTGTAAGTAATGATTTAAGGAAAAAATTTGGACTGTTTATACCATCTCTCTGGACCCATCAGACTTTAGTTCAAAACAAGAAGAAAGCATTTACTAGGAAAAGCATTGATCAAGGACTCAGCAGAGCTAGTTTTCTCATGTCTGTCAGTTAGCCACACAGTAATTCTTATTTATCTTATTCATTTACAAGAGCAGTCATTCACACATTTCTATAAGTAACAATACTAAAAGATTTAAATAAACCAGCCCTGACCTTTTCCAAAGGATACTGGGATCCAGAGGTTGTTTACTAGGCTTTGGTACCGATAAAGATGTATTCCCAATATTCTATTTTAGTCTTATGGGATATTCATCAATCTGCCAAAGCATCAGCTGCATAAACTGATGCAGCACAACTGATTTAAGAAAAAATAAATACAATAAAAGTTCCAATTTGCAGCATCAGAAGCTCTAACAAAGTTTTCAATCACTGCATTTCCATCACACTGTAAACCTGGCATTTCTATAATGATGAATGCCACTGGCAGGACTGAACAATATACAAATCCATGCAAACAGATGTGATGCAGCTGCAGGTCCTGAGGAAGCAGATGTTGGTAGGGCATGGTGCTCAGGGACTTGCTTGTGACTGGAGAAAGGCATATAACCCATCTTTAAGAAAAAGGAGGAGGAATTTATGGGAAACAGTCTGTGGGAAAACTGTGGAGCAAGTCTTCATCAAAGCCATTTTTAATTGCAAGAAAAGAAACAAGAGAAGTGACAGAGAAAAGTCAAAGTCCAGCTGGTGGCCAGTTGCTAGTGGGACCTCTCAGGGATTGGGATTTGAACACCAGGTCAAATAATTCTCAAGTTTTTTATTAACAACCTGGATGGTGAGAAAGAGAGCACTCTGTTTGCAGATGGTACTGGAATGGGGGTAGTGGATAATATATTGAGGGTTATCACCTTCTGTCTGGCACTTGTGAGACCACATCTGGAATATTTTGCCCAGAGTTGAGCTCCTCGGCACAAGACAGACACAATGGAATGAGTGCAGCACACACAAGATGATCAGGGGCTGAAGCACAGAATATGGGTTTGATTAACTTCAGGAATTCATGAGCATGGAAGCACTCACACCTGTCCCTATATTGCTGACAGCACTTGTCCTTGTGCTTTGGCTTTCAAAGTATGTTTCCATCATTAAACCTGTGGGATCTTGCCTGGCTAGGAGCTATTTTGGTATCCACAGCAGCATTCTGTCCATCAAGAGAAATGATACATCAAGGACAGATAGCAGCAATTACATATTCTAGGTGAGTACAAACAACAGTAAGAAATGGTAATCCTTATACTAACTGAATAAAGAATATACTTCTTATTTCAACTAATAATAAAGGCATATAATCTGAAATGTACCTTAAACTGTAATAAATGAGTAGAATGCTATTCAGCAAAATGAGCATGTTACATGTCAGTCTTCACAGTTTCCCTTAAAAGTGGACATTATCAGGAATAGACATGGCTGCTTTTTAAATAGAATTGTGCATAGCATTGTTTAGTAGACATAGGATGATGATTATTATAGTTTAAGCAGGGCAAGCTAAATCTTACTTCTCACTGCTTCTAAGCCAATTTACTTTAAAACTGTCATTGTAAGAGCCCTAATAGGAGCAATACCACAGAATCAACAAGTCTCATCACGGTTTTTATATCCAAATAGATCCAGATGCTGGTACTGAACACTGAAGATGTTGCAAGAAGACATGTTTTAGCCCTTCCACAAAGGCACAAATGAGATGAGATCATTCAGAAGCCTATTGACTGTCTCTGCAGAGAGCACAAGGACCCTCTCAGGAAGAAGGCACCTATCTGAATTCATGAGCTTCTGGGCTAGGGCTGCTGGACAAGTCAAGTTTCTTTCACATAATGAAGATTCTTTCTTTCTTTCCTTCTGACAAAACTACAAAGGGCAGAACTATCAATACAGAAGCCTTAGAGGAAACAACTCATAATTAATTGCCTCACAGGTGAGGCTGAACCTACCTTTAATTTGAAAGGCCCAATCTTGTAATTTGTAAGATATTTGCCTACTTCCTATTATTGGCGACAGAAGACTATCTAGATAGCAAAGACTATTCCTGTATAAAAAATAACCCTTAATATATTCTATATTTGAGAGTTCTTAAAAATGTCCAGATCCTTAGAAACTAAGTTCTAGTTTTAAATTTCATATGTTCTCAAATATAGACCACCTAAAAATGTCCTGTTATTTAAATTGGGCCACTGCCATAGTGAGGTTTCCTGTAGATGAAATGAAGAAGGGAGAATATTGTGTGGTAACTGTAACACTAACAAAGAAGCATTTTCTCATAATTCTTCACTTGGGACTGTGAAGTCCTAAGATCAAACCCAGGCCATTAAATATGCAAAATTAGAATAAAAGTTTGAGCTAAGGGTAGAGAGACAAAGAATGGAGACCAGAATGCCCCCAGTTCTTTGCCAGGTGCTCCACAAACGCCAAACCTGGGTTACCAAGGGCCAGGACCCTTTCTCTGTTTCAGTGAGAGCATCAATCAACACAGAGAGCTTCCTTCTCTTCTGCATTGTGGTGATCCAGGTGCAGAAGAGCTGATCATGACGTATAACAGCTGAGACGACATCCATAACAACACAACATTTTGCTTTCTAGCCCGAGGGTCATAATTCACAGTTATTGCCACACTGAGACTTCTGCTGCAAGTGTTTGGAAATACTGCTCGCATATAATGGATTCTGATACGTTAGTGAGGCTCTTCTGGGACTCCCAATAGCACAGCATGCCCCCTAGCAATTCCCAACAGCTTAGCAGCGCTATGGATGCTATAGTGCGCAGTGTTTTGTTCTTACCTCACCACTGCGTGGCCTAAAATTAGTGCATTGGTGCAGGGAAACCTGGCAGCTCCAACTACAGGTAACTATAGAAACACAGAATCATTACTGTTGCAGAAGAGCTCCAAGATTCTCCAGTCCAGCCTTCAACCAAACACCACATCCACTACTAAGTTGCAAAGTGCCACTTCTGTTTGTTTCCTTTAACACTTCCAGGGATGGTGACTCCACTTCCCTGGGCAGTCCATTCCAATGGTTAACCACTCTTGCAGGGAAGGAATTTCTCCTAATAACTACACTGAAACTCCCCTGGTACAACTATTTCTCATCCTATCACTGTGAGAAGAGACCGATCCCCACCTTGCCACAATCTCTGTTGTGAAAAGGAACAAGGTCTCCCCTGAGCCTCCTTTTCTCCATACTAAACACCCTTGGCCCGATGCTGCAAGTGAGGGCAGCTTTGCACTGGCACAGGACCACACTTGAAGGGGCTGTCAAACAGAGCTGTGCTCCTGCCACGGTGCAGTTCCCTCCCTGATGACTGCTGCCCTCGGCTACACAGGGCACAAGAGCAAGACTGACACTTCTCCTCACTGACAGGGTACCCTCGGACTCCTGGATATTGCCACTTAGCTGTTTTTTGAACAGAGTGGTGAATTCCATTATTACCTCCTGAATTCAAGGGAACTGAAGGGGAAATCCTCTCCTCCATCTTCTAGGGATCACATCAGCACTACAGGAGACAAGGGAGAGAGAGACGAGAATACCCCCATGAATTGGATTTTTATTCTATCTCCAAGATAACAGCCAGTGCTATATGAGTTACAGGGGAGCACAGCAGGCAAGAAAGCAAGTATAACCTAAAATTCAATTGAAAGACACTGGCATGAAAAAGATTATGTTTTATTTACACTGGAGTTCTGTCCTGATTTCATTTTTCTTTTACTTTGAGAAGCTACTCTTGAATATTGGAAAGTGAACATAGTGTAAAAATTTGCTTTCTAGCCCTTCCTATACATGAAGATCTCTCACATCTCTTTCTTTTTGGAAAATAATTTTAAAGGAGGAGTGCTACAGCAAGGCAAGCCTCTTCCCAAGAGGTGCAGGTCTCTTTTTTCAGAATATGTGCAGGGTATTTTTTCCAAGGTTAGTGAAAGGAACACAACTCACAACATGTGCTAATGGCTGGAAACCTACTGTGCCTCTGAATTAGGTTCTTATGACAGGCAAGATGTGATTGCCAGGAAAGAGGCTTTTAAAATGGTCCATCTATTACTTTCTTAATTTACAGAGGTGGCATACACAGCTCTTCAGATATATTTTAGGAATTTGTTTCAGGAAAGAAAAAAGCAAGAGGTGAGATAGACACAGAGAGGATGAAAGGAACAGGGAAAGGAGTCCCTGTAACTGTTTCGCTGTCTACACCCACTGTCACACCCTAGCAGGATCTATCCCTTGCAACAAGACATCTGCTAAGAGGCTCTTAAATCCCTTGCTCTTGGACACCTCTAGCTCCTTTGGTGGGCTCAGAATACTGATTTTCTCTGCTCAGTGTTCAAGGTTACTTCCAATTTTCAAACCAATTCAATCAGTAAAGTAGAAGAAATTAAAGCAATTTAATTCAACAGTTGCCAGGCTTTCTAGGACCCCCAAGCCTGCTGAAGTTCACAGCATAGGCAGAAGACGATTGTTTTGCTTTGGAAGTTTTTATACTACCCGTTATGTTTTTATGAAGAAAGAATTACATACTAGAGAATTTTCACCACCCCATCTCCCTAAATTCTAAACAAAAAACATCCCTGTAACCTGCACACATAAATGCGTGCACATGTACAGTGCACTTTTCAGGGAGGCAGTGGAATTTTCTGACTGCACCAACAGCAACCAACCAAACACCAAAACAAACCACAAAAACAACCTCCCTCTCTGCCCCTCCACAAACAAATAAGTTCTTCATCTTGGTACCCATAACCCTGTCAACTTCAGTCATAAATAAATACTGACTGAGGGATTGGCACAGCCCTAACATAAAAACTCCTCACATTCCAAAATAATTAGCATAAGAGATCACTAGATGCCCTACACATGGATATTATGGATACAAGAAAGAACATTCCTAGAAAACCAGTCTTTAATTTTAGTCAAACTCGCAGGGTCACGCACTACTTCAAGTCTTCCTGGTTTTCCAGCCTAAGCCCCCAGTGTCTCAGAGGTAGAGGCACAGTCATGCCAAGGTGTAGAAATGTGATGTTCTACAAATACAAAGAAATGACTCCAGTGCTCATTTCCATTTTCAGATCCCCAATTTGTACCAGCAAAACTGTGTCTGCAATTTCTACTCATTCCATTAATTTGGATTTCTATAACAAGCACAAGATACAGCATACAAATTAAATATTTGAAACTATGGGTTCCAAAGTTTGATATTTCAGCTGAAGTAAGCATTTCCAGGCACAGCTGTTTGGCCTCCAAACATCTTAATTAAAACTTTTTGGGAGGATAATAACATTTGCCATTCAATCAAACATTGGACAATTTCACAGCTGATACCAAATGTTATATGATAAACTTAGAGTTGAGTTTCAAAGCATCTTTGGCAGTAATGACAATTAAAGACAGAGCTGATCTGAAAATCTCAATAAGTTTCTCTTGCACTCATTACTGAAGAGGAAATATTTTTATAAACCAATGTGGGACTTTTTTCTAGTGTCAGTGTAAAAGCTACTTCATGAGCAGTCTAGCTGAAATTTTGTGAGACCTGGCTGTTAAATTCTGCATGAACAACTCTCTGCACCTGCTACAGAAAAGTTTTTTTAAATGGTGTTCTGAAATCAATCAAACACCACTGTCTTAAAAAAAAAAAGAAAAACAAAACAAAAAACCCAGAAAAACCAAAACTACAAGAAGAACCAATGAAAGGGTAGCTTATCAAGAAAATATAAGCTGTCAGCAATCCCTAGAATAATGTCACAATATGAGGATGGAATTCTCCATTAATGTGCCTGCCTTACAATGCATGCTGGTGTTGCCTTTCCCTATCAAAGCAAAGCTAAAAGGAACACTACAGAGGTTTATGAATTCCTTCAAATACCTCTGCACCAGGCAGGTGCTGCAGAAATCTCCTAACACCTTGAGCAAGTGTCTCAATTTCAATCCCAGCAGTGTGGGGTTTTACTTGTTTATGACTGAGTTTTTTGTTTGAGGGGTTTTATTTGTCCTTTTTGTATTTAACCATACATTCTGTATTATTAGCTCTTCCATACTCCATTTTATTTCTGGTGGTAGGTACTTAGTCATCTAACACAAAAGAGAAATTAGCTTTCAATGTTAAAAAGAAAGACTATTTTTGGTTGGTTGGCTTTTTTTTTGTTAATGATTGAAGATGATTTAAAATCTAGATTAAATTGCTATCTGGTGCAACAGCAAAACAATTGCTGTAAAGCCACATCTGTTAATTATTTCTGTGAATAAATGAATGACTCAATACTTCAAAGTCCTACAAGTAACTTTCTGGTAGCTCAGTACTTATTGGAAAGAAGTAAGGAGAAAAACTGTTGCTGCTTTAGAAAATGAGGTCACAAGGAAATTCATTAGATGGACAGGAATCCTCAAGGCCTCTATTCTGCAATTAGATGCAGGATATTGGAGGGCTGTATCTCTGGAGAATCCTGCTACTGTGAAGTAGAGTTTCAACTGACTGCCATGGGAGACTACACGAGGATGGAGGATCTGTCTCCACCAGAACTGATGAACAGGACATACTTGAATCCCTATAATCTGCAAAGTTCTGTATCCAGTTTAAGTCAAATAATCAGGTTGTCTTTGAATTTCAGTCATAAATAAAAAGTCAGGGAACTTGTACATTTTAAAGAGATAAGACTGATGCAAGGAGTGTTAAGTGTTTATTTGCTTTAGAATAATCAATAATTTGAGCTGCTTAAGCCATCATTGCCAGAAGGAAGAAAGAAAAGGTGGCTTTTTTGTGGCTTTTTTGGGCAAATACAGATAGAGCCAGGGTCATGTGGCGAGCAAAAGCTTTGGTGTGTGCCAGCAGCCCTGGTGCAGCAGCAGTGCCTGTGCTAATAAACAAGTGAGATGCTGTAGCAGCACAGCACAGCATCCATGTGACCTTTTGTGTCTGGACAAGAGAAGGTGCAGGTCACACTTGCTGGTCTAAGCTCACCTCTGCCTGCAGGTGATGCTCCACAGAGCCTGTCTGTCCTGAAAATGAGAGTTATAGAGAGTCTGTCTAGAGGACTGCTTGTAACAAGACCATCTTAGAAAGGAAATCTACAGAGGAAGGGAAAAAAAAATCAACATAATTGTATTATCTTAATCATATGACTGCTCCATATACCTGCTCCATATACCTATCATATATCTATCCATATATCTCTCACTTTCTGCAAGTGAGATGGCAGAAGTTAATGTGAAAAAAACACCCTAAAAATCAATCCCCAACAATGCATAAACTAAAAGAAGAAAAATCTTAGTCCTTTTTTTTTTAACAAAGATTAGCTACCTGAAAAACGTAATTCATCTTTCCCTAATTGTTTTGTTTTGACATTCATAGCAGCTCTTTTTTTAACTGAAACCCAGCATATATATGTCTTCTATGGAACAACAGGTTGTTTGCAGGCATTTTCTTCATAGAGAAATTATACCATCTAGGAAGCTAACATAAAAAGGCAGGAACTTTGCAGTTTTTCCATTTCTCAGACAATTGGAAAGAGACCACAAACACATTAATTTCTGGTTAAGAGAATAAAATATTATTTTTAATTTAAAAGCAAATCATTCTGGACTTTGATAAATCAGCTTCATAAGGAGGTTTAAATTAAAATAAAGTGAAAGGGAGCCCTCAAATGGCATTTTGTTAAGAAAGAGATTGACATTGAATTTGAAGAGATTAAATTCAGATTACTATAGGTCCTTATGCTAATTATAGAGGTCAGATTAATTAAAAAATCCCCAAACATAATCAGGCTTCTTTATTTCAAAGTCATGTCCTCTAAGTTGTCTGATTCAGGCTTTATAATTAAGCTCACCTTGTTAATTCTAGTAAACAAAAAGAGCTTTGCCCACTGCACTGGAAGCAACTAAGGGATCAGTCAGTGCTTGTGACTAGGAACATCAGAAATTAGCCTTGAGGGGAGCAAAGAAAGAGCACACAAAGGAGATCTTGGTCTTTCAGTGTGTCATGCATCAAGCAAGAGGGATGCCTTACTGGCAGGACTCTCAAGCAAAACACAAAACTGCATAAGGAAAAATCTGGCCGAAGCAACCAGACTACTACTTAAGAATTGAAGAGTACAGGTGACTGAAAGTTACTGCTTCCAGAAAGGCTAATTTTCACACTAAAGTAACGTTTGAGATATATCATATGTAAAATAAAGGCTATTAAATACATACATAAAATTAAGACATGCTGAATTAAAGTAAAACAATTAAATTCCGTACTCTGTTCACAGGTTTTGAAGGAATTTTTTAGACTGGTTAATACAGAGAGTTTCTGGGAGTCTTATTAGATTAAGCCAAACAAGAAACTTCCCTAACTGAAAAGAAAGGGGTAAAAAAGATTTTGTCCTTCAAAAGATAACTAGGAGAAGCTGGGCAACATATTGGGTCACTACAGTGCAGTAGGTGAATATATAGTACTTTCAGTGCTCAAGGGAATAACTAAGGCAGGAGACCTTGAGAGCAGAATATTTCTACCTAATTTAAATTCCAGAGCAAAACGTTTAAGCCACTTATCTGCCATCAGGTAAGCTCCTATCTCCTCAGAAGAATATGAGCCTCTCTCCCACTATTCTCCAAACAATTACAGGTCATACACAGTCTCAGTTTCCCCCCCCCCCACATTTATGATTTTTTTTAATGACAAGCTGTTATACATTTTGCCTTTTCTTCCATGCATCGTAGACATTAAAGATTTTAATTACCTCTTTGAGAATTAAGGTTTTGAGCCCCTGCTTACTCATGTTCAACACTAAAAGAACACATACAACAGCAATTTCCCCCTGTGACAGTACATTTCAGAAGCTGTTAATGACAGCAGTTGGGGAGACCTTGTGCCATTCTGTCACTTCTTGAACTAGAAAAAACTTTATTTTTCCTTGATCTCCATCACTGGACATATTCACAAAATTGTACTTTTTTTGTGATTTGTTTGTTTTGTTTGGGGTTTTTAATTTAAAATATTGATAAAATTCTGAGTTTTCAAAACATTTCTGTCTGTAAAATGTATTTCAAAAGTCTGGGGGTGCTCTGGAACTTCTACCACTGGGCATTATGATTCCAGTCAAGGATACCCATTGTACATCGGCCTTGCCCTTCATGACCAAACTCCTAATGGAAGAGTCACTCTAATCAGGTAATCCAAGTTGTAAAAGAGGAAAGAATTATCATTTCATAACTAATTTGCACAATTCCTAAATACTACAATGGTGAACTTCACAAATGAGATTTGGAGTGCCAACAGCTCTAATTTCAGTTTTACATAGGACACAAGACTATGAGCTTCTCATAATCATCTTCCTTGTTTATTGAATAATGTCATACTAAGGCAGTCACATTGCAAAATTCTTTCTTTGAGTATCAACACCACTCGAGGTTGCCAAAGGGGGCCATAACCCAGCAAAATTTCTGGTCATATTGCCAAACTGGCCACACAATAGACTAAATACGAGAGCACAGTGCTCTGGACTCTGTGTGAGGGTGGGAGGAACAAAACCAAACATTCATATGGTAGTTTCAAGAGGAACTAGAGTTTAAAAAAATATTTAAACAAGAAATAAATTGGAATAAATATTGAATACACATAATATTCTATGCACTGAACAAGTGAACACACGCTAAAGATTGTGGTTTTCCTGCACTGAAGCAGGTTACCATATTTGATAGTGGTAACTTGGTATTGCCTTGTGAAGAAGTTGTTGGTGACTGTGTGATCAGAATTGTCCTTTTAATTTTATTTAGCTACTGAAATACTGTGATTCAGTTTATGAATATTTTTAAAAACAAAATATCCACAGAAGCAAGATGAAGATAAATATATTAATAGCAGAGCTTCACTGCAAAATACATCATTACATTTGGTACTTGGACTCCCTTATGACCCCCTGTTGCAAAACATGCATAACAACCTCTGCCTCTAATCACACACCAGGGTGGCATAAATCCAAAACATCAGGAACATGCTGCAAGCTCATTATTTCTCCAAATAAAAGTGGTGTGACTAGATACAGCCATCTTCACTCAGTCTGCAGTTAAACCCTTTTATGGACCACAAACCTGATTTATATTAATGTGTACTTTGAACTGGGACAACAAGTGCTATTAATACAGAACAGATTCCTGTAAATTCTAAGTATTCACTACTAGTCATGAAAATGATTAAATTTGTCTTAGCATTCATTAATCTGGCATAATGAATAGAGTCAAAAGGAGGGAAAACATTTCATTAGCTGCAGTTCTGCTTCAGATGGTGTCATGCCCAGTCGAGCAGCCTGCCCACCTCCTCCTCTCCAAGGCCGTAGCTCTCCTTTGGAGCACTTCTGAGGGGAAACCATTTCCCAGACTAAGCCTACACATTGTTTTCAAGCTGTCTGTCCTCCCTCTGGAGTCATTAATGGTTAATTAGTACTTGGTCAATTTGTCATCTTGTCTGCTCTTCCCTCAAATAATCAATTTCTTTAAAAAGGCTGTGTCTAGCCCAGGCTGGCAAACCCTGCCCCTCAGACATGCTACTCTTCAGGAGATGCAGCCCACCCAGAAATGGTCTCAATGTCAGTAGTTGTTCTTTAAGAACAAATACTGCAGAAATTGCAGGAATTTTGGATCTGCACACAGAAGATATGCAGCTTATTGTAAAGGAACAGCCAGCCTCTTTCCGGCAATGCTGCTATAAATTTCGGATTCATCAGTTTGCAGATGACAGCATGGAGCCCACAGAGACATCTTTTAAATAGTTTAATATAGGAGAGTTGAATTATTATCAGCATTGCTTTACAAGTGTAAAAAATAAAATTTTAAATTGAGCTGTTGACAGAACGTTTTTCTCTGATGTCACAGCAGGATTATCAAAGAGTAGTTGAAATGCTGATATTGAAAAAACCCCTCTGAAATACACATATAGGGGAAATCCTCACTGCCTGAGGTAATGTCAATGCCTATAGGCAGCTCAGTGTCACACAGCTGCTCCACTCACTCCCTGCAGCGGGAGGGGAAAGAGAACCACAAAGATAAAGTGAGAAAACTCGTAGGTTGACATAAAGTCAGTTTAACAGGCAAAGCAAAAGCCTTGTGCACAAGCAAAGCAAAACAAGGAATTCACCCACCACTTCCCATGAGCAGGTGGGTGTTCAGGCATCCCCAGGAAAGCCAGGCTTCACCCCTGTGACTCGGGAAACACAAAACACCATCACACTCAATGTCCTCCTTCCTCCCTATTTCCCAGGGGGTTTTTTTGTTGCTGAGCATGGCATCATATGGTTTGGGATATTCCAGTTCAGCTCAGCTGTCCCATCTGTGTCCCCTTCCAGCTTCTTGGACACCCCCAGCCTCTCACTGGTGTGCAGGGTGAGGAGCAGAAAAGGCCCTGGCTCTGAGAAAGTGCCTCCCAAATATAACAGGAAACATCCCCGCATTATCAAAGCAATTTTCAGCACAAATCCAAAACAGTCACAACACAGCCCCCTATGAAAAAATTATCCTGGCCCAAACCAACACAGGTAATATAGTGATAGCAAAGTGGAGTGACTATGAGGGTCACACATTTCTTGAGAAGGGATAAAACATCACTTATCCAGACTAGAAAGACATAAAATTCATGCAGTCTTCCAGAAATTATTAGCTAATTTTATTAATTATCTAACACTATTAATTCTAGTGCAAGGTAAAGGTTGACTGAAGTCCTCATCAAGACAACAGTCAGTCTAGCAGAGCACATGAAGGCAATACCTGTACTTAGAGAGGTAATGCTTACAGAACATTACAACCTTCACCCACTGCTATTGTAGCATATCTGGAGATAGAGAATAAACTTCAGCAACTGCAGGCATTTGCAAAGCTGTTCTGTGCTACCCCTAACAACCAGAACATCCCTCTGGTGCATGAGTGGAGAAAAAGGATGGGGCTGCCTGAGCCCACAGCAATTGTAAGCCTAACATTAACCTAATATTGGCTGTGGATCAGTATGATGGAAGATAGATTTGTCTCAGTAGACTGTAGCAAGCATTCCTAGTCTAAACTTGTACAGAACAGATGTTAAAGGAAGTGAGAAGTGCTGTTGCCCATTACCAGACAGACACCCTCTATATCACCTTTGCATTCTCATTTCTCCTTTCTGTATCCTGCCTCTTCCTCAACTGTGCAGGTCCAAGAGTAAAATAGTGTTCCTTAAAAGCAGAACAGAAGGCTTTTGTCTGGTCTACTGTGCTGTACTGCACTTTAATTCAGGCTTTTGAGGCAATGCAAGACTCAGAAAGCAGTGTGGAAAAGGGATTGGAGCCAATGGGCACTGGAGCTACACTGACATAGTTGCCAGCAAGGATATCTGTTAAATGATGGCTTCACTCTGGCTGCTCTTAGCAGTTAACTAATATTTATTTGAGTGGAGCAAGTGAGACACAGCTGTATGCAATGCTGATATGCTAGGAAAGCAAACTAGTTGGGCAATCCAGTCACTAAACTCACTAATCCTGTTCAACTGAAACATTCCCACAGTGAGCTCAAAAAGTACCACACTGAAACCTCCACCTCAGCAGGAGCTTCTAGAAATGCAGCTCTATAGTCTATCATACTGCTAGACTGGTCCAAGCTATTCCGAATTACTTCCAGAAAGATTTCCCATTTTGAATATTTTCTCAAAGACTTCTAGATCACATAGCTAAAAGTCCATCGTAGTTTGAACTCTGCAACTCAGCACAGTCTTTGCTGTTCAAATAGCTATTGGAGACCCAGACAAGGCATGCTAACAGAAGCAGTGTCAGCTTGCAGCTATTAGCAACAAGGACAGTATTAAGAGGAACATATGTTTGCATATTAAAGATGTTACTACAGCAACCTTTTCTTTGGCAGTAAGATTCTGCTTTTGCAAATATCATTGACAGAAGAAACATCTTCTGACCCAGTAAGAAGCCTATGAACAATATTCTGTATGCCAGTAGAATGACATCTAAATTGAGGAAAAGTTTACATATTGTCATTAAGGCAAAATTAGCTCCAACCAAAGGTTAATGAAATAATACAATCACTTCATTTTACAGCTTCTCTGGAGAGTTAACAAGATACTATTTCAGAAGAAATAGAGAAAGAAATATATATGTTCCTCTTTACCTTTCACTATATGTTTCAGTTTGGGAAGACTGAACACTACTTACATTGATGAGATTTTATTAGGCACTGTTAGAGAGAGCTTGAAACATTAGTAATAAAGTTTATGCCCTTTCTAACTTCCTGTTCTCTTTTTAAAGTAGAATGATGGGAAGAAAATGTCAGTTGAAGACCTATTTCATTTGAGTTAGCCTATGCTGAACATTTAGGAGTAGTCTGAATAACTCCAGCATAGACCTTCATTAATTATGTGACAGCCACAGTCAGAGCCTGAACGAAGATCATGCCATGATATGCCCTGTGCCATCATAAAGTGAGATAAAGATGTCTCTGGTCAGAAAGTTTATAGGCTAAATTTGGGCTATAATCTGGCACATGTCTTTGTATATTTTAAAAAATAGTCTAATTTCAGTGGAACTTCTTGGGTTCCAACAACTTGGATACAACTCTTATTGTACCTGATAATATCAGGAGACTGGTATTATCCCAGGTAAGTTTGTGCTCTGTAAAAAGTGGGTAGACTTTGCTTACATAGTACTCAACTCAAGCTGGTGAGCAAGCTTTGCTGTCCTAATTCCAAGGCCTAGCTACAGGGACAGCAGACCGGACAGATGTCATCTTGCTGGCCTTGTGTTTAAACAGAGACCTTGTGTACCTGCAATTCAAGTGTCCTCATACTTGTGTAATCCAAGATAGTTGTAGTTCTCCAGACTGCTTCAACAATAGGCTAAATGCTAAATATGTCACACACCACCTTCCCCCACACCTCCCCACCCAACAGAAGTCTAAGACATGACTGTGGCACTCAGTCAAAAGTGACTGAAATCTCATCTTTTCCTTGGAAGGGAAAAAGCAAACAATATTTCTCAATAACAGTCAATGTTCCCAGAACCTTTTTTCGGGTGCTCTGATTACATAACAGAGGAAATTTGTAGTCTGGGGAAAAATCATTAATGACATCCTATGTCTATATCAAAACTAAATGTATCGAATTACTTTTGTACTCCATTATTCCAGTTTTGGAATCTTTATCCCATAGGACCCAAGATATCAGAGGAAATTTATACAATATATAGTTAGGACTCTCAGCAGATTCAAGTAGTTGTCACTGCCACTGTTAGTGTCCAATGATTACACAGGTAAAGCAAAATTCTCTTTGACATATTTTTCACTTTCTTTTAATCTAGAATTAAAAGTGTTGAAAAATAAATAGCAATACCTACAACACAAAACAAACCCAAGGAGTATTATTTTCCATTAGGACTATTTAATTTCTGAATTCCTTTTTCTTCTTTTGATAAAAGAAGGTATTATGGCTCACTATATCCCTTGCCAAACTCAATGATTTTAAAAGGTCTTAAATTCAGCCTTATTTTTATGTGCAGACTTCTGCATCTTAAAAAGTTTTTCATTTCAATGGTACTGGACCTTTAAAAGGGTATGTGCTGTGCCTTTTGCAAGAAATTGTTTTCCTTCAGTGCTTACAGAAGTCAGACATGTGGCCAAGGAAATATTCAGACTGATTAGAGGCAAGTTGCTGAAAATTAACTACTCTCAGATGTCTCCTGCAAATCTGATTTGACTTAGATTTGCATGCCAAAATAGAAAAATTCTGGCAGGACACTTATGAATCATTTCTATTGTCATCCACTTGAAACTTTAGAGTTATTATATTTAATACTCATAGAAAAATAGAGACTGAACAAAGTTATTATATCTAAGCATTTCATTTTTAGTCCTCCCCCCCCCCTTTTCAGTCCTCAGATTGATATAAAAAAAGAAAAAATTAACATGGGCACAGCAGAAAATCCCCAAAAGCTAATCTGAGAAAGGTCAAATATGTTTTTCCAATCCTTGTCAAGATTGAAAAGTACTTCCAATTTTGATATATTATTAAAGAGTATTCTACTGCAGGAAAATTGAGATTCCAAAAAGGAATGTTGCACACGGGGGATCTGACACCATTTAATGATTGTGGGACTTCTCAGTGAAATTGTATTTAACCCATCTCACTGTACTAACCTGTATGCTATTGGAGAGGTACATCTTCACCTACATTTTTTTTCCCAAGACTGGCATTCCTATACCTCAAACTAAACTTTCCATTTTTAGTAACTTTCTCATCAGAAAACTTTTGGGATTTTAAAATTCAAACAACTAGAGCATAGAATATTTTTGATTATCCCCCAAAATACAGCTGAATAGTTGCTGTGATTTGACAGGTGTCTATTTTCACTGGGTCTTAGCACTTGGAAGAAGCATCAGAATTGCAACAAGCTGTAAGAATCATGTTGGCAGATGAATATACATTACCAGCCCAGCTAATGTAACTATTTTTTCAGTAGTGGATCTACAGCCAATAAAGCAAGGGTCTGAACCACATTTCTCATGGCAGGAGGACCAACAGACTGACCAATCTAAAGAACATGCAGCCTCCTATCTATGTTCTCCTTTCTGGGCCCACCCTGGCCCCAGAAGCTCAGTGGCTTGTGCTCAAAGTCTGCTCCAGGCTGGCAGCTGCGTAACCTCAGATCAGCTGAGGGAAGTTGTGAGAAAGATCACCAAGAAGCCTCCTCTGAGTCCACCACTCTCCATCCAGTGGCTCAGGAGCTGCCCTTGTCCTCAGTCCTTCCCTCATCTATGCTGTAGGTATAGGCAGCTACCTACATCTCTCTTTGGCTTCCTGACCTGAATTCAGATGTACCTCATGAGCATTTTTGGGTCTGTCAGCTGCATCCCTGCCTGTCTTGCTGCTGCTCTTGGCTCCCTGCTCACCTCCCTTTGCAGAGCCTCTCTTTTCCTGTTCCCTGACACCCTGTCCATGAAGGAAACGCAAATGATTCCTCACTTCCCTTGCCAACAAGAATTCTCATTTCATTAGAAAGAGTTCATTAAAACCTGAAGGAAAAAAATCTACTCTTTTTCTTCCTCAAAACGTCCTTCAACATTCTACCAACAACTCCAGGAAGGAGAACGTTTATTGGATTAATATTTTCAAACTAAAAGTGGAAGTGCAGAAAATTTCATTTCACACACAAGCCACTATCACAGAATAAATAGATTTGTTGTGGTGGCAAATGATCCTGGACTTCAGCTCAGAGGCTTGAGCTTGCCAGTTTGCACAGCCTTCAGAAGGAGGGACCTCTAACACTGCTGTTCCATATGGGGGCTGACAGTGGCCAACAGCTTTACCCATTTCACAGTGAATGCTCCCCCTGCTCTCAGACTCTGCTTGACACAGATGCACCAGCAAGACCAAAGTAGTAGAGTACCAGAGTTTGCAAATGAAGGAAAATCTTTTTTAGTTCCAAGGAAAAGATATTTTTGTAAAATGTACCTAAGGTAATATTTTGACTCCCATTAAAAGCATCCATAGAATTCCATTAGCTTGGATAGAAAGAAAACTTCAGTGACAGTAAAAGCTATTACAGTTCTTCAGAGCAGATGCTTTAGTAGAAGTAACTTTTAAAACTGTATCATAAGGTCTACCCTCAGTTACATATATCATCTTCCTGACATTATTGCTCTGAGCAGAGCTCCTCAAATGCAAACGGAGAGCATTTTTAAAGCGTGATTTTTGTTAAGCAGTAAAGATTTAAAGCAAATTTGAGAGTTGTAGAAGTTATTTAAAACCCAGTATATTTTGCAGAACATTTTCACTCATAACATTCAAATCTTTTTTTTTCCAATAATGATGAGTGAAACTGGTCAAAAATTGTCTAAATTTATCATAACTGCTGGTGTCTGAGGTAGTTCAGTGTTGTGACAGTTTCATTTGCTGAGCACAGCATGGGACAGCTAATGAAGGCACAGATACAATTTGCCTTGTGTGCTGAACAGCTCCACTACATATATATGCTGCTTTTAAAATAGGATATGATCCCCATAGAGTTTTCAGGGAACTCTGAGGATTCCTGAATTTTGCTGGCACAGTGCATACATCCATCTGTTCTCACTGTCCTTGAGCTCTGGTTCTTTCACAAGAGTTTTCAGAAAGACCATGGTTCACGTTATAACAAGCAATTGTCTTACAAACCAGAACTAAAATTTGTCAAAATTTGTAAAAAAAATTTGTCAGATTATGTGAAAATCATTTTGGTTCACACAGATGACAGGAGTGCATTAATGAAAGATCTGAGTTGGATGCTGCTCAGATTTCAAAAGGTAGATAAGGAGTTATCAAAGAATCTGCATTCCAAGCAGAGTCACTGTAATTAGGAACATATTCAGGTCTCAAAGCAGCGTATAGAATAATCTTTTCACTGAAATGTTGACCTGGGGTTACATACTTCTTTTAAAAGAGTAAAAAATTACTGGATTGCATACAATTGTGATGAAAGCTGAACTCCAAGCTGCTGCAGTATGAAGTTGATTTGACCTGCTGTGTAGATAAAAACCTAAGAGCAATGAATATAATCACAACATTGTTGAGCAGAGTACATTAGAGCAATTTTGGATTTTTTGTGTATTCCACTGTCCAAAAATGTTGAACAATGTTGTTTCAATCAGTCAAATAAAACTGCAGAAGGCTTCTCAAGTGCACAGCTTATTTTAGTAGGAATATTTCAAAGGCAAATTATTCAACATCAGTCACTCCAAACTCATCTACCATTAAGAACCTTTTAAAAGTTTTAACTATGACTAATTTAATAACACTATGACATTTTTCAGCAGAGAAGTTACCTAGATGAAAATATCCAAACATGTAATCAAAGACAAGTTATAAAATGTGTTCCCATGTGCCTTTTGAGCATAAGACAATTAGAATAAATGACAGGAAAATGTTTGCCTCATTTATCACTGAAAACATTCTGTCACTACAATAAAAATGAAACCACTTAGAAGATTATGTGAGACAGTCCTATAAAACTAGGTGCAATTTTTAAAAAAAATAATTGAAAAGTCATACATAAGAATGCTTTTTCAAGGTAAAGCAGTCTCTTGAGACCTTGTTAGGGCTGAAAAATCCAGATATTTGCATGAAGTCAGTAAGCACATCCTGTTTTATTTTACCACAATCACACTGGTAAGAGTTACTCCTGAAATTTTATACAAAAACAAAATCAAGAGATATGGATCTTTAAGGGTCCAAAGGGTAAGTGGAAAAAATTAATTTGGAAGACTGTCACAGCTTTTTGTTCTTTTGCTTGATGAAAAGTGTCTGACAGCAAAAATCTTCCTAGTATTTCTCTCTCAGCCCTGTTTCCCAATAATAATAGAAATTAGGTTTTTAACTATATTTGAAAACCCAACAGTATTTCAGTTCACTTGGAAATTATCTTCCCAACTGGAATCTTTGTTTTATCATTTGCAACTCATCCTAAATGAAATTATGTATTAGAATTGGTTACAATACACAGCTTCAGCAGTGGAAGTGTGTTTGGCAGCATGGACACATTACATTTGTGCAGCAATTTTAGATTCACCAGTGACTGGGCAATTGAAAGTTTAAGGCTGTTCATGTTCTCAAGGAAAGCTGTGGAAGCACATTATGTTTTCCTTTCAGAGTAGGAGTGGATGGGGTTCAGTGAATACAAAAGAATATTCATGATACAATTCACATTCTCAAAAATCAGGAGTGCTTTTTCTAAAGCATTCAGAGCCCTTTCTGGCTTGAGAAATAGCAGTCAACATGCTCGAACTTCAAAGAATTTTAATTTTTGCTCTATATCAGGTCCTGGGACCTCTTGGCTACATCAGATCTAATGGAAGACTTACCATATCTAAGGTCAAGGACAGTCTCTTTAAACAGAATTAGGTTCTTAAATCCCTCAATATTTCTTTTTCTGCACAGAAAAATAGTTATGCACTGAATAACACAAAAAAAATCCCTCCTGAAAGCAATCATACCACTCCTATCAGCTATGCATGTCCCAGCACAAGCAGCTGTTATGGTTTCTTTTGTAAGTCTAACTGCATCTCTAGTTGCTTAAATATTTTTAGAAATCTGCCCTTCATTACTAAACCAATCTACTCCTTTTTTGTTCTCTAAGTTCTCTCTTCTCAGCTTTTCTATCTCTTGCATCAAATTAAAGTTTCTCAGAACAAAAAAGAAAAAAAATCACCATAGTGCCTCCCAAAGGACTCTTTTTGGGTATCAATAACAAAAGGATAACAGGGCAACAAGTCAATTCCTTTCAGCTCACAGGTAAGTTTATTAGCATTAACAGCTGGACCCCAGTGCTATGCATCTCTTTCTCTTGGACAGCTCCCTCTGTAAATTTGAAGCATCATCTTTCCTGATTTGCTGCTCAGAGTAGAAAAAAACATATGCACAATTCACAGGCTAAAATAAGTGTTTCCCCTTTCCCCCCCCCATAAAGCCTCAGGCTAAGTTTGGTGGTATTTCTTGGTGCTGCCTGTCGCCTCCCTGCGTGAGCATCTCTGAGGGCACGTACAAAAGAGAAACAGCAAACATATCCATTTTTCGCTCAAATCTGATCACATAGAATATGTGTAAGGAGTACTTTTCAATACACTTGGAGTCAGCAAGCATTTCTGAACCATAACAATGACTTCAGTTGAATCCAACAGATGAGAGAGATCAATTGTATTGCTGTGATGGAAGATTATTAAAAAGTGCATAATGCTGCATGTCTCACACATTATACTTGTAACAGCAAAATATGCCTATTTTCTCAGATATATACTGCTTTCAGAAATTGACTTCATACTTGTTTGAGGTTCTTCAAATCTTTTCATCAACCAGGTCACATAATCTCACTTAAAGATACGTCTAAAAGGAAGAGACAACAGTATAGAACGGAAACATTTGAAAGAAATGAGTAGGAAAAAAAAAGAATTCTTCACCATACAGTGGTAAGAGCAAAGAAGGGCTCAGAAACTCCTTCCTTGGAGGTATTCAAAGCTGCAAGCTACTCTGCCTTTGAAATTTGATGTGTTTTGAACACAGAGGGAATGACAGATCTCCAGAGATCCCTCCTGAATTACATTATTCTGTGATTCCCTGATAGGATATCACCATGTAAACAAGTCATGAATGTATTTCTCAGAAAGCACTGACATGTTCAACTAACAGCCACATTTTGAAGACTATGGAGGTATCTGCTGCTGAGTAATCACTCAGTGTGGCAATTCAGTGCATCCCTGCCACGTCCCTTAAAGGAAAAGGAAGAGGCGCACTCCTCGATGGGGTGAACAAGGAATGGCATTTATTACAGGGAGCACGGGACTTATATAGGGTCGGGGACGGAAGGTACTGGAAACTGGGACGGGACATGACAAACATGGGCAAAAGGGGAGGAGAAAGGGGAGTGACAACTGCCAAACAAGGAAAGAAGGAGTAACCAGGTCCAAACATGGGGATAACAATACCATATAAGGAAGTGGTGCATTGCACCAACAATCAACCAATGGTAGCTGAACACAGCTAGAACCAATCAGGGGATAGTCCCCTCATGGAATTAACCAATAGGAAACAATCGCATTTATTATTACGATTGATAATATAAAACTAGCCGGCTATAACATATTAACATTAACGAACTCCTCTCATTTAGTGTCCATTTTCATATTGCAGTTTTTATAAAGTCCATTCAGTTATTATTGTTTTTCTTCCATCCAATATATCTCGACTGGCGGTCTCCCCCAACACATCCCTTCTTCATAGACTGATCAGTTGGAATTGAGACAGTATTAAAAAAATGAGTACCTGCCTATCCTGTGATACCAAGCAGTGTAAACTATAATGCTTCAGAAACCATTTTAAGAACTATTTCCCATTTTCTTGCCCCAAGTACCACAGTAAACCCTCTGGGTTTATATTGCTGTGGGCAGATTCCTTCTACTCAGAGTAGATTCCTGGCCCAACCCTTATGACAAAGGATGCTGTCTTGGAAGGATAATGCACCCTTTGTCCCTCTTAGTCTGTGTGGTTTCTGTAACACTTTATTTTCTCTGCTGCAGCAGTAACTTCAGGCAATGCAAACCCTTTAGGGTTGTTTTAATTTCTTGAATTATGATTAGAAAAGTCCCAAATGGATAGTGCAAAAGTATTATGTTTTCACCACAGTGGTTTGCATAGCAGATGGAATGACTTCAACACATTCCAGATTTTTCAGGTGCTTTGTTCCAGACCACAACCATATTATGTCCTCCAAGGATTTTCTGCCTTGAAATTTGTTAAGTGGCTGATGAATCACCAACCTGTACTTTTTATCTTGTATTCCAATTGTTCCTTGTACATTACATTATATAGATCATAAAAGAACTCACAAATGTCCCTAATTTTCCTTTTCTGTATGAAGTTTTTTAGCTCACTTTCTCAGAGTTAGTGGTTGCACTTGTCTTGGTTTCATTGTCCAAGAGATATAAAACTAAGAAATAAAACTATTTTTTCTTACTATAAGCATTATGTGTTGTTCAAAAATTACTGAGCCACAAAGAGCTCACAGACCTCTTCTATCAGTCTCTCCCATGTAATATGACAGACAATTCCAAAAGGCTTGTCCAAAAATCTTAAATTGTCTTTTTTGTGTCCTCAGAACTGTGACGTATTTCAGAAGGAGGCACTGATATTCATCTTTGCATGTGGTTAGTGTTGGGTCTATTGTCCTATCCGCAAGCCAGTAGAACATGATATTCAGTGCAAAGAGTCAAAAAAAACCCAAAACATTTTAGGGCTGTTAAAATCATTGTTCACCTCTACCATGTGTTACCCACTTACCTGAAGCAGTGGTAACAAAAAAACCAAGACTGAACTGCCAGAACTCTCTTTTCACTAGCGCTCAACCATACTCATTTTTCTAAGCAAAACCAAAATGTACAAGGGAGTGGGAACTTCTGCCAGAATACACTGCACTGAGTCTCTATTGAAATGAGACATCAGGGGTTTTTCATTAGCAAAAGTAGTCTTATCTCAAACATTCACCTTCAGAATAGAGAGCACTATATTTAGTTCTAATTCTCAGTCAGTGGCTGTCACACTCTTTTATTGTATTGAGAAGTCTATTCTTCCATTCTTTTGTCTCTCTCCTTGCAAAACATTGACAAGCTGCGTGGGAAGCAGCAGCTAGGAAAGGAGGGTGGAAAAAACCTCAAAACAACAAAACACAACAAAAACCCACCACAAAAACCCAAACTTATAAACTCCCTACAAGGCAGACAGCATTTTGGCCTAGACTGACTTAAAATCTTGGGGGCAATGGAACAGGTCTGCCTTGGCAAAATTCCCTCAGTGAGATCTTAGTCAAACAAGCAGTTAAGTACAATGTGACACCAAGATTCAGTTCAAGCAGAGTCCCTTCAGTAGATTCACTGGAAGAGAAATAGTTCTGCTTGCAAAGAGCAGCCTAATAAGACTTCTAGTTCTCATGGTAAGGTATTGTCTCAGGTACTGGGGCTCTGCAGTAGTCAGGACTCATCTTTGCTCAAAACTCAGATGTAATAGGCAGAACATAATTTCATTTCTACTATCAAACCAGAGCCATAGGGAATGAAAAAGGTTCTTTCCAAGTGTAATACTACCAGCTTCAGAGGAACAATAAAAGAAAGGATAGACCTGACTTACCATCATCAATTGTGATGGGGAGAGTGCCGTTCTCATCTGCAGCACCTGAATCACAGCCCAGCACATGCTTTCCATCTCCTGAAGAAGCAGGAGATGACTCTCATGATGAAGCACTGTTTCATTTTCTTCCATGTCCTGAGATGAAAGAGATCAGTCAGGGTAACAGACCATAACCAGAAAGCAAGGAGTTCTAAACACAGAAAACAGATTGACAGGCTAATAAATAAAATAACTTTATATCCTAAGCCTCTCTCAACCAGAAGGCTATAAAACCCCTTCCTATTTTGGTTGTGCTTGCCCTAATTTTTTTTTTTTTAAAATCTATCCCTGCAACAGAAAAAAATATTGACATTAACATAACTACAGCAGCAAATCTTTTCTGGGGAAGCAAAGACAAGGTCTTACACTTCCTGCAAGCTTCTTGCTAGTCACTAGCACTATAAATGTTGCAATTTTGAATTCCCACAAGTACAGTGATGAATATAAGGGTATTGCATTTATATCTCTATAGTGCTCCCTATAAAGAAGATGAACAGTGTCTGATTCCTCACTACTTATGTACCTGGTACTGTCTCTTCCATCTGTGCCTCAACTGTTCTGTCAATACTGTAAGATCTACTGTGACTATAGTTGCAGAAACATCATTCAGACTCCAAAAAAATCAAGGAATTGCAATCCAAGATCTTCTGCTGAATGGCTCCTGGTGTGGAAGACAATCGGCTTTATCTGAACTCTCCACTCCCACCCAGTAGCAATGTTTCATACTCAACTTGTGTCTCCGTAAACAATAAGTTAGGAGGATCATTGCAAAAGCAACCCCAAACCATCACAAAACTGAAGCAAGTTTAATGAAATGAAAAGTCTTAAAATTCACTCTCAGAAAAAAAGGTCCATTTTGGGAAAAGGACAGTAATATTTAGAAATTCAATAAGATAACAAGCAAATACATGAAAGCACATTTTTAAAAAGTCATGTTATAAAAGAACCAAAATGCAGCATTTACCAGCAGCTACCACACTGTGGCATCCTATGATAAGACAGTATTTGACTGTGTATTCAAAAGAAATGAACGTTCAGAAGAACAGAAATACTTCTGATAATCTTCTGCAAGTGGATAAATATTGACCTTTTAACAGCAGCAAACAAACTGGTAGATTTTTCCTCTCTCCGAAGGCTGCTTAAATTATTGTCTTTTACTCCAGAAAAAGCATTTAATCCATAACCTTTGCAGTTATCTATGAAACATTTCAAAAGTCTCAAAGGAAAAAAAGTCTAGGGTATTGACAATGAAAAAACTGCTAGTTAGAAGGAAATGGAAAATGACTGTCCATGAAAAGTTCATTTGTCTGTACTGAGTTATTCAATCTTTTAGTGTTATAACAATATTCATGCTATTGCCTACAGTTTTATACTAAAGTAATAAACACTTTATTTTATATTTGTAAAATGAGAACTTATTTTTCAGTCAAAGCAGAACTATTACTGCGCCCTCTGTACACAGAAGTCACCAACATTAGGACAGTCACTTTATGGTGGATGTCGAATGGTGCTAGAATAAATTGAAAATCATCTGAAGTTATGCAGCACGGCTCCATTAATACATAAAGATTTCATCAGGATTAATGGCAGTATAATGCATACTCCAGGAATGAAAAATAATTTGTCTCACATAATGGGTTACCACCTTGTCAGTTCAGGAGACTCAATTTTGCTATGACCTTCCAACACAGGCAAGTCAGTCACAGGTTCATTAGCCACGTTCTTTGTAAGACCTAGAAAAACCCAGTGGAAATCCAATTTGTGAGACTCTGTTACAGAATCCTTTTTCAATTTCTGGGCTGAATACATCAAATAGGATGAGTATATACTGGAAGAGGGGAGTGACCAGTAAGAGCCACCCCATTCAGTAATAGTTTTTCATTCAGGTGTACCAGGCCATCAGTTGCTCCAGATCATTCATTTTGTAGCACACGCTTCCTCAGGAGAGGCATATAGGTATGTACACTTCCACTCTTGGTGAAATGGTCTTTATTGTAAGCCACCAACCAAGTGGAGGTTTTTGTGATACTTTGATGAGTTTGACTGTGTAGAATCTCCTTACACTTCAACACAGCGGGTCTAAAAATGCCACAACCCAAGTCTTTTGTTACAGGTAAAGGTTTAAAGGCTGGACAATTTGTTCAAGTAGGGGTATTGTTATCTCAAGTGCTGTAGATGGTTATCACAGACCTATGAATTTGTTATCTCAGCTGGAAGAAAATTACTTTCTTTAAAATGGTTCATCTCAGCCATCATACCTAATGTGATGTGGATTAAGACAAGGAGGGCTCACTACAGGAGTAACACAGCTAGACCTGCCACCAAGAGAGCTTGGAATTGTGACATTGCACATTGTACATATGCTGTGAAGTAGCAGTATGGCAAGCTGGTTAGCCTGAGAAAATAGAAGTGTCTTTCCCTGAGGTCTGCTTGACATCACATCATGAATATAGCTATTAACTGCTTTTAGGTTTATTCAGTGCACTCAGCAGGTATACAACAGAAAGGATAAAAGATTATGTGCCAAATTAGACACAATGGTCCTTCTCTCAATGTGTGAATGACTCTGTGAAACTTGCTATCTGATGAAGTACAAGGTCACTGAAAACTACTCTAGCCAACTTTGAACATAAACTTGGATTCAGCTGTAAAGATGAGGTGCTGTGCCCAAACTAATAAAATATACACACTCAGGATCACTTCACTGCCTTACATAGAGTTGTGCTGATTTATACCTCAGTCTCCAGCGATGACAATTTCCTCAGGGACCCTGATTTCACAACATCGCTTTGATAAGCCAGAGACAAAAAAACATACCCCAAGCACTCCCTGCCCCAGCCTCCAAAACAATGAAGCTTGAGAGAGAGTTTTTTCAGTGTCACTGAGCAGTGGGAAAAGTTAACTCGAGTACATGCCTAAACCATAAGCTACTATGTGCGTTTGGGTTTTATAGCGCCAGCTGGGGTAATCACAGCCACAAAGTTTGGAGCTGATCTCATACTGATCATGAGGGCAACTGCTTCAGTGTTTTGATCTATTTTGGTTGCTAAAGCTCAAGCCATAACCCTGTCTGTTCTTCACACAGACAAGAATGTTATCTTGAGGGAGGATGTATTACACTGGCACCTTTTGCCCATATAGAGAGTAGATGACTCCTGACAAATTTTTCCCCTACTTGTTATACTCAATATACTCAAGGAAGGCTGGACTTTTAGAAGACATTCAGAGATCTATAAAGCCTAAATGAATTTTCAAGATGTTCCCAAAGTCAGGTGTCTTCCCAAACTCAGATAGTTTATCTTGAGTTTGTCTTGAGTGGTCTTGGAGTTTTAACAACTTAGTCCTTTACATTCTTTTCTAATGTTTCAAAAGTTTGTTGCAACCACTTAACAGTAGTACATCCTTTAAATCCATCCCAGAGTCTAAGTTCAAATGAGGAAAAAAATAGACCCTCCAAATCTTCGGCTTAGAAAGAAACACCACTTTCTCAAAGATATAAAAATAAATAAAAATTTGATAGAACTATCTTTCAGTCATCAGCTCAATAGCCACATTCTCCTACACGTGGTCAATGAAAACTCATCAAATGGTATTAATGATTAAAAACCCCCTGAAATACAATCAAGAACAAATAGATTCAGGCAGCACAGAATCA
Organism: Sclerurus mexicanus; assembly: GCA_013396755.1. Taxonomy (NCBI): domain Eukaryota; kingdom Metazoa; phylum Chordata; class Aves; order Passeriformes; family Furnariidae; genus Sclerurus; species Sclerurus mexicanus. Next base: position 513,900 of record VWZF01001875.1, read on the forward strand.
ACCTCTCTAAATTCAGACACTTTACCCTAACCACTCTAAGTGATTTCTTCTTTCTGACTTTACTGGTGTTTATGGGGTTTGTTTTTTAAAGCAATCAACTTAATTTATAAGTCTGAATTCTAGTGCATATATAAAAATACTATGCATAGTCAGAGAAGCAGAAACTTCACTTCTCTGCACTGTCCCATTCTCCATTAATAAATCCCCACAACAGCCTATGTACAGAACATACAATTACACTCACTTTCAATGTTTAGAAATTCAGGAAAAAAAACCCCAAATAAAACAACACAACACAAAAAAACCCCAGGTTCAAGATACGATTTCTCTATCAGAAAGAGAGATCTGAAAACAATCAAAAATACATTAGGATGGGTGACATGTTCAGTAAATTGAAGGCAAGGCAATTCCTGTAAATCTTCATGATGTGGTAGATTAAATTTAAAGCTACCCAGGATGTGGACAACAGGCTGTTCTAGCTGGGTTATTTAGATTGACATCGATTAAGACTGTATATTTGTTTTTTCCTTGTGGAATATGTCATATCTTCCTAATAAGCTGTTTTTTCCAGTTGAGAAGAAAGAAATAATCATAATGATCATATCAGGAAGAAACATTCTACCTTGCTCAAAACCACATTTCTAGGAGAATATTTCTTTAGGTAGCTCAAAAACTTTTCTATTTCATTGCCTTCCTCTCAAAGTAAGCAAATAAAGCTTAGCACACCAACAAAAATTTAAAGCCAAGATGCTACTATAAGAGATACTGTGGAGAAGGGAGCCACATGCACTATAGAACAAAGTAATCTTCCAATGTTTATTGTCAGGGAGATTTAAGCATCCATAAAGGACCTTGTGGGTGAAACAAACAAGTTCTAAAGAAGTCAAAGTAATGGATCTCCTCCTTGGGTTAGAGGCAGGCTGTTCCACTGACAGCATGTGGGAGCCTCAGGTGCACAAGAGGACATTTGTTTCATTTAAGGGAGCTGAAGTTTAGTACATCACAGACTCACAGCCGAAATGCTCATATTGTTTCGGTTTAATCTCCTTCCCCAAATCAGCACTTATTTTTGGTAGGATCTCACCACCATTAGACAATAAAAAAGTACTGGTATTTGATAAAATTTTCTTAGCACAGTCAATGTGACACAGCAGCACCAGTGTCTGTTCACAGAGCTCTGCTCAGGCATAGCACTTTTATTAGGGGGAAAGGAAGAGAAGATGAGCCAATGATCTTTGTACTGCCTTCCTAAATCATTCAAGAGCAGGCACAATTTTACCTGAAAGAGATAGAATTTTGTAACTTTTCCTCTGTAAATTCTAGACAATACAAAATAGTCAAGAACAGAAGCAGAGCACAGGAAATGCCCTAAACAATCTGCCAAAATTATTTTCTGAGAAGAACTTCTGTTCAGTCAGCACAATATAAGTCTCATAGGTGGCTATTTTCTTTAGTTAGTGCTACCTAATAAAACCTTTTGGTAACTATAATTCCATCTGTGTTGCTGTAGTGATAAAATATACTGCCTATTAGTTAAAATTTATTGCCTAATTTTATAGAAAATTACTCATAAAACTAATGCAGAATGATCAGTTATTTTTATTTAAAAACACATGAAAAAATGCTGAACTGTAACCTGAAAGGCACATGGATAGGATATGACTATCAAATGAGAACAAGATGGAAAGAGAACAGCAGACAAATTAAAGAGAGAGGAGGAAATTCTCAGTTGGTGTAAAGCACTGTTGAAAATTAAAGTGAGATGAGCCAAGACTGATTCACATCAGCTGAAGATCCATCTACATGTAAATAGTAAAAAATTACCTCTGCATAATACTCCATTTGTTCAGAGGAATGGAAATATCTTGAGTTGTGTTAAAACTATGTAAACCATAGCACTCTCTTACATACAGAGAGGAGTGTCTAACCCATGTTTTCACAAAAAGATATTTGGCCCAGACAATTTTGTGCATCCAAACAGCCATAACTAACCTGGAAGGTTTGAGCCAGACCCTGGAGACAGCCAGAAACCTACATACAACCTGAGTCTTTGGACATGGCTTGACTATATTTCAGTCACTTCACTAAAACAAAAAGATGGAACTCTCTATAGTTTCTGTGGCAATTATAAACCCCAACTGTAAAGCAGTAGAAGCAGTGCCCACAGATGCCCACTGTCTGGGTAGCTGTTACAGATCACATCACAGAAGTTGAAACATTCTGGCAAATCAGACAAATTTCTTTCTTTCTGTAGTGCATATGCTAATAATAATTCTGCCTTCCACCTGTATTCAAGATTTTCTTCATCATGGCCATCAAAGTGGATTCTTCACTTGGGTTTGTGCAGAAAGACATTGCTGAGAGCTGAACTCTTGCTTAATGGGTGAAAAAGGTAGGTTAAAGTATGTAATTGTATTATGACAGGTAGAAAACCCTGTTTCCCTGTTTGATATATCATAAACTCAATGCATCTTCATAGCTGGTAGCATGCTTTCATCTATCAAGAAGGAGATAAAAGTTCCTAAGTCTATTCAAAGTAAAGGATAAAATTTTGGAAAATATAGTTATTTTACAAAAAAAAAGAAAACTCCAATAAACCCCTGAGTTCACCTTGTGGCTAAGACTCAATTCTATGCAACATGAAACATGATAAAGCTTTGTGGTCAAGGTATAGCCCTCTGAAGATATTGTTTAGTAATCATGCATCCTTAACTGCATTAGTGTTAGCTTATTTATCTATGGATGCCTGTTGGTACTTAATTGTAAAAGGTTTCTAATCTTGTAATGGAATTGTATTTTTGACTAGCCACAAAACAGAATCTGATTTGAGCATTGTAATGTAATTAATCATGGGTTTTAGTGTCTCATTTGAAATAATTTATTCAGATTTGAGAAATACACTGCATGTCTATGATTGCATTACATAAAAAGCAAATAAACTACATAATTGAAAATTAACCACATGGATTATTTATCATAAAATGGAACTACTTGAAGTCCAGACATTGATCCCAAGCAGCTTGAAGTTTATCTCCTGTTTGGTCACTTGCAGCTATAAATGAGAGACAAACTGCTGCTTGATTTTTAGCCACTTTAACACTGCTTGGAAAGTGATTGAAAAAGTTGGGTCCATCTCACTCAAGACTCACAATGAGCTTCACATTTGGTGAGCAAATGATATTACAGTGCAACCTGTAATTTTATGGGCCTTCATAGACCACTAAAGGAATAAATGAAAGTAAAAAGAGATTAATTGTACGGCCTTTGGAAATGTACAGTACAGAATACAATTGTTCTGATTTCCACCTGCAGGTTTTGCATTTTCAGATGTCATCCCAAATCTGAAGAATACCTAGAGCAATAATGTTTTGGTATGTTGTTTCTGAAAGCAATGTCTGCTATGTCATCCAACCAGTCGTCACCCATGACTGTCATAGTACATGGCAACTGGGAGATGCAGTAGGCAGTTTTCAAATCATGACCTATAATATTCACAGGAAAACTGGAAAATGTGTTACTTGACTGCTTTGTTACCTACAGTGTCAAGTGGAGCTCTCTAGTGTTCGCCTGATGCTACTTGTGAAGAAAGGTGAGCAAGCACTGTGGGTGCTTAAAGCACACTACACAGCTGAGTGGGAGTGGTGGAGAACAAGACACCAGGCTATGCATAAGGGAATAATATAGCCCACAGTAAGGAGGAATCAGACCATGCTGAGATCACAAACTCACACTGCGTTACCTCTAACTAACTAAAGAGACAGCTCTTCTGCTTCCTCTGCTTTCTTTGTCTACACTGAAACACAAATCAAAAATAGTCCACACCAACAGGTTCATACTCTTGTTCTGGGGGCCCCAGAGCTGGATGCAGTACTGCAGGCAGGGCCTTACAAGAGCAGGGTAGAGGAGAATCACCTCCCATGACCACTACCCACTCTGCTTCTGGTGCAGCCCAGGATATGTTTGGCTCTCTAGGCTGCCAGAGCACACTGATGGCTTATGTCCAGCCTCTCACCCACCAGCACCACCTGGTCCTTCTCCTCAGAGCTGCCCCCAGTGAGTTCTTTCTGTACTCATGTGTACACTGCAGCCAACCCACTGCAAGACTTCACCACAAACACAATACAAGGACAAAACAAATGCCTTTTGGCATATTTTCTCTCCCTTGTTCAGCTGAGGAAGGGGAGAAACAAAGTTCTTTGGTGGGCACCTGGTGTCCAGTCATGGTAAACCCACCACAGTCCTTTCTCTTACCCATTTCTTCCTCCTCCCTTAATGGATACATCTCTCCTTTCTAACTTCACTATTTCCACATCCTTCCAGTTTGTCAATCAGCACGACCTTTCCTGACACATATATTGACCTTTAAAATTCACAGATAAAATAACATTTTCTGATTCAAAATAACTTCACTGTAAAACCATGCTCTATTAAAGAGGAAGGAGCTGGGCTCTCCACATCAATTTTGTATAATGTGTTCTGCCAAATTAGTCAGAGAGTATCATGACATTATACAGAAAAAGCCTATTTGGTTTCTATGGAACCCTTTATCAGGCATACTATAATGAACAATACATCAAAATGTGGTGCCACATAAGCGAGTGTGGCAGAAGTTCTATAACTTCATTTTTGTGTAATTTCACAGTGCGTAAAGATAAGATAATTTGACCCTTAAGAGAACAGTGCATTCATGCAAACATATGCATTCAAGTCATCTTGTCAGATTATCACCCAAAACTAGGACTAAGCAGGCTTTATGTGTTATTAGTTTGCCTTTCAATTCTTAAAGTACCATCAACTTATGTATCAGTCAGCACAAAATACCAGCACTAATTTGATGTATTAGGTTCTTACAGGGAACTCTCCCACACTACCTGTTGTTGGCCCACTGCATCTGCCCTCCCCTTTAATTCATCTTCTGTCTGTGACCTTATAAATTTGTATCTGCTCCAAGTATACAGAATACCTAATTGTCTGAGTTTACACCTGTTGTATCTGCAGCTTGCTGAATGACAAACAGTGATTAAGGTGTGCATATTGCAGCTGTTTTCAATGTCTGTACAACAAAGATAATTCTGTGACTGACATATTTAAACAACTCTGTCACTGGCTTGTGTGTCTTTGTGTGTTCATTTTCAAGCATTATTAAAAATTTGATTGCATGCCGTATGAAAGCTTTGGGAGCACTATTGTCCAACATCCGACACTTCATCACTCATCTAAGGAAAAGCTTCCAAAGCCACTCAATGCAATTGCCACTGCGCCCTATGCAATTGTGCTGCTCAGCTGATATGGACAATTATAAATTTCCTTATAGATCAAATTCTCCCCCTGGAGCTCAGTGAAATTTATATCTGAATGCAAGGCAGAACTAACATAGAGAAATACAAGTCTGAACAATTTATACCTTTCAAACAATATGTATTCAGTGAAAGGCCTGAGAGGAAGGTCTTATGAAAGGTAAACTAAATCCATTACCTTCCACTACTTTGTTTTTATTCTGTGTTGAAAAATTAGTGAATTTATCAGGATGAAAACATAACAAAAATATACTAAATTTGAAAGTCAAGAAGAAATCTAATGATTTTTGTCTGTTCATGAGTTCAGAAAATTTTTTTCCCATCTGTTTTGATGCTGAATGATCTAAGTGAACAGAGTATAACAAAAGCTTCTCAGAAGTTGCTGAGCATCTATCTTGGAGCTATACATGCTTAACCATTTCCTTTATGACCTTTGACAATGGTATTGTAGATGCAAGTTCTGGTAGGAGATTAGTAGAAATAAGCAAATGAGTAAAAGAAGCAATTCCATTTGCATTTGAAAAGGCCAAGTGATAAATAGTGTAGTCCCTGTGTGAAATTCAAGGCATCAGAGACTGAAGCTGTAGAAAGAGATTTAGAACATCTTCAAAATGTAATGCCTCTCTCAGTGTTTAGTTACATTTTTTTCCAATATGTATTACAAAAATTAGAGTGAATAGCATTGAAAGAAAGCCAGAGGAGAAATGGTACTTCCATGGCTCAGATCACTCTTATTGGGATTCACAGAAATCTACAGAAAATAAGAGTATTTACAGTCTGCCTGAAGGCAGTTTTTATGACATCACTTAACCTTGCTCTATCACAAATCATCACAGAAAAATGCACAATAAAGTTGTTTTCCAGTTCCTGCTGGAGCAAAGGGGCACAAAGGAGGTCTCCCTTCCATAAATAACTGCTGAGGACTGGAACTATTTCTTAGGAAGCTAACAATTTTTCACTTAAATATCTATACTTCTTTTCAACACAGGGCCTTCACAAAATGACTGTCTTAACTAACACAGAGGCAATATTTGAGTGTGCCCACCAGCAGCATTCCCTAGAGAAAGATCTATTATGATTAATCAACTTGCCCTAACTAGGATTTCAGAATACCCTGGCCAAAGCACACTGCCTTGACACTTCCTAACTGGTCATGCGCATTCTTCAAAAGCTGGCAACTTCATAAGTTGGCTCTATTGGAATTACTGGTAATGCACTGCTTTGAATGAGTAATGCTATGACAAGTTCTTTCCTACATGCAAATAAAATGTAGGATTGAACATAAGAAATGCTATAAAATGCCTTGACTTTCAAAAAGAATAATTAGTTTAAAATTATTTTTAGAACAATATCCTTAAGTCAGCATTCTGCAGCTGATGATATTTCAGGTGTCATGTCCTCTATTAAGAAACTGCTGAAGAGATTAGAATTGCTTTTCTTCATTATTATTACATAGATATTTGCAAATTCAAAGGTTATTTAGTTCCACATGTCCTTCAGGAATCACAACAGTAACTACATTCCATGACTCCTTCAGAAACACTCATTGAAAGTAAAAATCAAAATCTCATATAAGCATTCTAAATTATTATTTGGATTAAATAAGTGAAATATTCACTATTGCATATTGTGTTAATGTCTTACCTTCTTAAATTTCCTTTAAGACCAAATTGTGCTAACCCTATTTATGGCTACAGTGAGACCATTGGCAAAGGAGCTATTTGCTTTAACATTACCAACCCAAAATTCAGTAAACTCGTTTCAGGAGCAGTTATGCCTACTTTGGGTTTGAAATAATACATTAGAAATGCTACTAACATAATTATAACATTGACTATGTATAGAAATATTACACAGGTTTTACAAGTAGCCTTAGGAGGGCCAAATTCTGCCAAGAACTGAGCATCTTTTCCTTGTTACTCCTTGGCTTCTGTTGAGCAGCTGAATGGTCACAGCCATATTCTGTACACCAGGGTCAGATGAGCTGCTTCTGTAAATTGGAATAGCTGGATCAGAGTGGTTCTAATGCTGTCTGTGTGGGAGAAATGTAAAATGTGTACATCTGTCACTGCTTTAACTTCTGCTTAAGGAGAGAATACTCATTTCATGGAGAGAGTGATGCATTTTGCCTTCGCAAGCAAAGACTCAAAATGTCTCTTAATTGCCTGAAGTTATAACTAAACCCAATAACAAATATATGTAGCATATGCACACTGATTCAACGCACAATGAATCATACAAGAGACTCCAAAGATGTAAATAAAAAGTGAAGAAATTTCTGCTTCTCAGGGCCACCTGACATGAATCTATAAAAGATGGGGCTGGATATACAGAGAGAAGAAAGGCCTGGAAAAACACATACCATTTTAAGCACATGTTCCATAATATTTTCACACAGAATATCTGCAGCCATTGTGTTTCTTATTTATGATCCAACCACAGAGCAGATATATTAATGTAGCTGAAAACACTCCAGGAAAATGCTTTTCAAGGACTGAACTATCTCAAGGCAGTTTTACTTTAGTTTCAGGCTAAATCTAATACAAACTAGTCTCATTCCAAAAAGGAGAATGAACAAATTCCCATGAACACAGATATCAAGTGCAATACTGCACACTTCTAGTTAACCAGCAAACCTATAGCCATTAGTTTCTTTTTTCATCCTAAAGTGTTTTCCTTATGTACTTTATGTAAATGAAGCTTACTCTGAAGCCATTCTCTGCACTTATTCCTTCTAAGAAAAAGAATTATACTGACATAGTTCTAGAGCAGATCCCATGAAGTAGTACCCTAGAGGACCACAAAAATTTACATCTCTCCCCATGAAAACTGTTGTGAGGGGAAAAAAGATCTGCTTTCTTTGCAAATTTCATCTTTGAGATACCTGCTTCCATAAACAAGATACCACATGCCCTTTCGAAATCTGTGCACTTGTGCCACTGCCAGCCACCTCAGGAAGAGGGAGCTCAGCCAGAGAGTAAAAAGCAAGAAGGAAAAATAATTTAAGCTCAGGGTTGTTAATATCCCTGTAAGAGTTAGGAGTATTGAACTTGACCTGAAAACCAGAGATACAACCCAAAGAGGAGTCTCATTACCACAGAAATCCTTACCTAATATTTCTGTTTTGACTATATCATTTTCTGCCAGGATACAAACCAGATAAATGTATTTGTCCTTCAGGTTGATTGTAAAAGGAGGTCGGGGAGAGCTTATTCTAATGCATTTAGATAAAATACTGTCACATACAAAGCTGTCATAAATCATCATTATTCCATTCACCTTAAGCAAGCTACAAAGGCTACAGTGTCTGAACAGCCGCTCTGTTTTCCTTTTATGTGCTAACATTTTAAAATGTAATATATTGACACTAAATTTCAACATGTGAAATCATAAATTGACTATAGTTTCTGCCCAATTACTTCATTATTTGGATAAGCAGTATTTTCAAATTCTTGCAAGATGAACCCTTGGAAAGCCTTTAATATTTGTAAAATAAATGTTAATTTAACTAATTTTTGTTCATGTGAGTTATTAACATTTTAATATGCAAAAATGTGGCCATTTTAAAATAAACACAGCAAATCACTTACAGTTCAAATAGACTCAATTAATTCCATTTAATAATGGAAATGAAGCTTTTGCTTCCCAGCAAGTCACAAGCATACTTTTACTTATGAAATGTTAGAAGAATTAGAACATTAAATGTTCCTGAGAACAATTCATTTATAATTTTTGCCAGGAACATTTGTAATAATTGTTTGAAAGACAATAAAATGAACAGAAACTAAAAACATTTTTATTCAATTCCAAATCATCAATTTCCTACAATTAAGGTTTTACTTTGACATAATACTTGCCTTCTGGCTCTTTTCTGAGTCAATTATATAATCTGCTTTTGACAGAAATAAGATTTGACTTCGATATTGAAATTTCATCAACAGAAAGTACTTAGTGAAAACAAAAGCAACTAAGGTTGTTAAGACAACATAAGAAGTTTTGCAATGACTTGTGTGTCTCTTGTGCTTCTTCCCCTTCCCAATACAAATATGTATTAGATTACCTAATACACTGCTGTAGTTATGACCTTTTCTCTTCACTCCTCTCTCTTCATTACACAGCCAAAGGAATATATTCCTTACAAGTTTTTGACGAAGTTTCTTCCAACCTTCAGTGCCTTAGTCCTTACTCAGTTGCAATTCAGTGAAATGAACTGTCTTTCACTTCCCTGTGGAGAACTACTTTTTTTGAATATGTGTTCTAGACTCTTACCAAAAGAAATCTAGACAAATTCCCACTGCTTTTTCTTTAACAGTGTTTCTGAACAGTAGCTTCACACATGAAAGGCTGTCTAGTCATAGAAGAATAAACAACAGCAAAACTAGATCACAGTGTTCAAAAATATCCCAATAAGCCATCAAGAGAAAGGAACCTTTTAGAGAAAAATAGGAGCAATTATCTTTTCTTTAGTACTTGCTTTGTCTTTGGCATCATGAAAATTCTCTAAACACATAATACACCAGTTTCAGAGACAAAGACATATTAAGTCACCAACACTAGCAAAACAATAAATCAGAAAAGATCCTACTGACAGAGAATCTACCTCACTGGGAGGCCAGAGAGCCCTCCAGCAGCTAAACAGTATTAATCGTTTGAAAATACTAAAGCAGATTCTCAAGGAGAATATATTCTGAGAATGATCTTTATACTACCTAGCAACTATGCTGTGTGATTAATAAGCAGGAAACATTAGGAACACCATTTAATAGGAACCATTCTTTATACAGCAGCAATTACAATAGCTTGGATTGAAAAAAAAATTAGGAAAAATAAGTCTCTTGTGATACTATCTGCTTTCTAGATGTTAAGTAATTTTTTCCTATCAGAAAACTTTTGCTTATTATGAGCTTCAGTAATTCAGTCTGCTTCATAGCATTCTCCAACTCTTTGCACTGAGCTATGAAAGCCTACCCTTCAAAGATCCCCCATTTGTTTCCCTAAAATAAGCCTACATACCCTGTCCTGATTTAAAATGCTTATCAGTTACTTTGCAAAAAATATACTCAAAACCTAAGAGATTTTGCTTTTTTTCCCCCCCCATAAAAAAGAATGCCCAAGACAGACTTTGTAAGTAGTAGTATTCAAATATTTTTGTATATTTCTTTTATCTTCCATTTGATTTTGGTAGTGTGCAAATTGCTGAAACCAAAGACCAAGTTGGGGACAAAGACCTGGAATAAATAGGTGCAGTCACAGGCTGGCAATAGAAAAAGAAAGAACTGACCACTTATCTACTGCAATGACATTTCAGCACATAAAATTTCATCACTCAAACAATGTCTTTAAGGGTCCTAATGAACGCATGAATGCTGAATATGGGCTTGTTGTATCTCAAAAAACTATGTTCTTAAGTTTTTTGGGTTTCTTTTTGCCGCCTAAGCTGGATTTAGACCATAATTTTAGAATCTGAAACAAAAGCAGGACACTAAGAAGTAAGAATAGCTCTAAATTACATCTCTAAGGTAATTTTTTAGATGCAGATGAGGCATGCACAGGACTGATTATACCTAAGGCTCTTTTGCATCTAGTTCATCTCAGAGCAGACATTTCAAACTGAGAAAAAAAATAAAAATCTAAGTTCAAGTAAAATCACCTTTGAATTTTTTCATGTCATATTTCCATGAGAGTTTACCTGGTTTTTTTTGCATGTATTTCCTCTTGAACACACATTAAACCCAAATGAAGAAATAGCTCCTGTGCTTTGTACTAGAGCTCTACTAAAGATAGCTTAAAAAATATCCTTAGCACAATACAACTTTAAAATGTAAAGGTAGAAATATACTTTAAAAACGTTGTCTGGTGCTACCCAAGTTATCAATCATCATAGGAGGTCTTCAACAGGCAGAGTCAAAACATATCAGATAATAATCTTCTAACTCATTTATATTTTACTCAACAGGAAAGAATACTCTGAAGACTGAGGGCTGGGAGGATACACACCCATTACTATCTCTAACCTGCAGTGAAGTAGAACTGTAGTTCTTTCTCTCTGCTCCATGTCCTATTTCCAGGAAACACCTTTAGTATCTAAAACACTGACTCATTCTAAGGGAACTACATCCAACAGAGACAAAAGCAACACACAAAAGTATCATAAATTTTTAAAAGTCACTTACAGCAAAAACCAGCACAACAGGCACCAAAACTTTATATGTATCTTTTCAGCTTGTGTATTTGAGGAAAAACCTGTGAGTCTTAGATTCTGCTAGGTACTGTTCATATAATATGGGGTCATTAAGGAAACAAAAAAAAGGCAAGGTAGATAACCTTCTGCACCTGAACTGCACAGCCTTTTGAAATTTAGGAAGAAATGGCCTCTTTGAAGGATGCAGTTACAGCCTTTGATTGGAGGTCTCTCCCACACAGGCTGAGGGGAATTGCTCTGCTCGCAAAATTAGCTAGTAATTGGTAACACCTGCCCTTGCACAGTCATCTGTCACATATTCCTTTTAGACTCCTTTAGCAGACATGCAGATATTCAGCGTAAAAGTTCACAGGCATTACTTCAGTGAGATTACTGTCAAGTATTTATCAGGCTTTTTAAAGTAAGATTATTAAATGGGTGGTACGTTATCAAATGAGTTTTTCCTCTTCTCTATCTCTGAAATCTAACTTCTGGCTTCTTAAAATCAACTGGCTTTCTACAGTAATGGAACACATTCATATACCTGTAACAAATACTTCAATCATCTTTTTCCCATTTCATGGAAAATTCAAAATCTCGATTTTATGCTGAAACCAACATAAAACACATGAAAATTTTTTCTGGGTAAACTTAAAAGTTTTAAAAATTGGGGGAATGTAAGTGCTTTGAAACCGAGGACTTCTATATATATATTAGACAGCAAAGCATAAAAAATAAAGCATAGTAAGAAAATAATAGTGATAACGATCCCTTTAGTTTAGCACCTTCTAGGTCTGTTGTCTACAATTGTTGTGTTACTTTTCAAATACCCATCTTCCTCTGATCTGCCTTCTAGTCTGAAGCAATGTCAACACTGTTAGAGTTGTATTTCCTTAAGATATTGTCAATATGGATAAAAATCATTTATCTCTAATTTTTATCGACATAGGAAAAACAACCCCAAGCACTGTAACAATTAGTTACCTTGTAAGCTTCGGAATAACAATAATAAACAAACAAAAAAATATTTAGAGCTAATATATCACAATGGCCTTCACCAGCAAAAGAACACTGTTCCTCAGGAAGCCCACATTTCCAGTAGATCTAACCACTGACAACACTGAAACTTAGACTTTAAACTTTAAATTTAATTCTATGCTTTGAAATTTACAGCAAAGAGGAGGTAAGGAGTTCTGGTTTTGTCACATTTTTTCCCAATGCAAAAATTTAAGATTCTGTATAAGCTAAGCTTCTATTAATATTAGTGGAATGAAATCATTACATCAATTACAACAATTGATCTGTTTGATTCTTACAGATATAACTTTATAACAAGATATCACTCTGTGGACTGGGAGAAAGACTTATTTTTTAACATATTCTCTATATTAACTGTCTGCCCCAAAGTTTGCAGAGGTATAGTCACAAAATTAAATACCCCCAGTATGTCTGGTGCTGAGGAGATAATGTACAGCTCTGTCCTTTGATGTGTCTCAGCAGGACAATTTTCTGAAGTCCTTTGCTGCAATGTTTACATGGACATTTTCACCTATTCTGAAACTCCAAGAAGCACATTATAAAAAAAGGTTTTTAGCTGACTTAACACTAGAATGTTTAATGTAGATGTGCACAGAGGAGTAGAATCTGGTCCATAACAAGGATTTTTTACGTTTAATCTATTGTCAGTATTTGGAACTGGAGTATTGTACAGCAATGCAAATTCCTGCACTCATTTTCGTTGCCTAAATTAATCGTGAAAATCTCCACTTCAGGCTTTAATATCTATAAATAGATTTGCTGTAAGGATGATAAACAGTGGTGAGGCTTCATCTTAAAGGCATGCCATTGGCTGGTTATTCCTTGGGTTATGCATCATTGACCTTCACAGAGCAATTGATAGAAGTCTGCACAGTCTGCATATGCAGTGTTGTCTGTGTGGTTTTAAAATGAGGGCACACGTGTAAGCAAACATAACACTTTAAAAAGCCCAGAAAATTCACATGAATATGATATGAGTGTTGACACTTTTAAACCAGCAGTATTCCATACTGCTCACACAGATTTCAGTAAAACAAACATGTCTTGCATAAAAGTAAGCGTAAAGAATATTTACATTTCAAGGAAAGAACAATTGTATTCCATTAAAAAAACATGGTTTCAGCCCATAAGTGAGAATAAAAAGAACAAAGGGCTTAGAAAGATGACTCCATTCCATTCATCTTTACTGAACCTTAAAGGCCATGGGGAAGTAAACCTTGAAAACACTTCTGTTGTCAAGAAGACATCATGAAGCAAACCTGTGCAGGAAAAGGCATCCAAGCTGTTTTTGTCTGGAGAAACCTGTAAACACTGACATCTTTTTTTCTACAGCAAAAAGTCATCCCTTACCCACAACTACTAGAGTCCCTAACATGTCCTGTTCTCACCATTCCTGGAGAGGGGAGCAGAGGGGAGGAGATGTAGGGCCTCTTCCTGGACCTGCTGCTAACAGGACGGAGGATAGAGAATCCAAAAATGACTGAGTAGGATTCTGGAGTCACATTGGGAATCTGTTTTTTAATCCTGGTTTTAATGGTTTTTCTAGCTGTGAGATCATGGACTTGATGTGTACAATATAAATAGACTTCCAGTTTATGAAAGAAAACGGTGACGTGTACATTCACACAAGCAGATTTAAATATACCTTGAATAAAAAAAACCCTTCAGCATTAAAAAAAAAATCAGAGTTTAGAAAATTCCATGTTTGCCATAAAGTGATCTAATAGCTCTGGATTGCACTGATAAAAACAATCAGTATCAAATCTTTCATGCTTGCCTAGAGTTTAAAGAATGAGAGTTGATCTGGACATAAAGAATAATTCCAGAAGTCATAAATTTTCTTGTGCATAGATAATATCTTGAAAAAAAGTAATCAAAATCCATACTACGTTTTTTAATCAACTTAAAGAAGCCATTCTTGACTTACTCCCAAGTTGAGGCTCTGTGACCCATTTTTTTGTCCAGAGGATATTTTTGCAATGAAGTCACAGACTCTTGAAAATAAAGTATTATAATGAAAAGTCTGTGAGACCCTGAAGTGTAGCATAGTGCTCCTAGAGTATGAAGAAAAATCTCGTACAGCTACTTTAAAAGCAGAGCAATAGCCAAACAGCATAGGATGACATCAAACCTAAAACACAGCAGCATTTTAATAGAAGAGAATAAATTCATCATTCTGACAGTCAGTAATTTTATAAAAGCTCCTGTTCTCATTATGCCTGTTAGTGTTTTAACTACAGATGAAAAATAGAAACAATTTTAGGCTGTTCCTGGCAGACTGAAGTAGGTCTAAGGGTAGCCAACCAGATAGAAGAGGCTTACTTTTAAAGCACTATATTTTACCTTCCATTCCCCCTGGCATTGAAAGAAGAGGAAAGCACTTCTGAAAATTCCAGGCTCTGCTTGTAGAAGCAGTAATATATGTTTAGCTAAAATGATTTTAAATAGGCTGCTTTTAGTGCTGAATTTACTATAATAAAAGCAACCGGAACATGTTTCCTGTAGCCCAAGAAGTGGCTGGGGAAAGGGCAATCTTTGAAGAACACAACTCCAGGTTTGTACAGGGAAAAAAGTCATCCCTTGAGAAAATGCATGTGTTCTGTAGTGAAACACAAGAGGCCATAGGTCAGGAAGGGTTTATATGGAACATGTCTAGCAGTTATTTAAATTTACTATCAGGAAAAACCCTAGTTCTGGAGTAGTAAAGAAATCATTTTTCCCTTGGCATGTGGTACCTCATGTACTTGAAAATAAATTTTGTTTTCTGGGAGTCCAGTGCAGAGAGGTTACTCTTAGCCTTAGCACATGCTGAACCACTAATGATGTGCTGTACAGACTGTGTAACACATTCATTCAGCAAAAATCTCAGTCAATTTTAACAAGCCACAGTCAAGAGGACTCAGCTGACTGTTCCCACTCCATCCCTATGATAAAATACCTCCGAAAATATTAATTGGGATCCAGTTCTGATCACCCTGACACTGGTATAAATTCAATGGCAACTGTGGGATAAGCATAATGCTCCCTATCCAAACCAAGTTCAGCACACAAACTGCAAATTTTTCAATCATTTCAACTTGGAATGGTCACTGAAAGCCTCCATTAGGCTTTTAGTAATAAAATTATAAGAGTGACAATCTTTTGTCATGCTAAAAAAAGTTTAACTTTTTTTTTGGGGTGGGAGTTCTGGCACTAGAAAACATATGCACAATTAATGCATTTGGGCCTTCTTTATTAACTATCACTGAAAGTCAACGATGTTGACTGCTCTGTGTTTGGCTGTAATATAAAAACAGTGGATTTTGAATTTTTACTCTAGAAGGTTGTTCTTCTCACTAGGATACAAGTGTTGGGCTCAGTAGCCAGCCTGGAGATCAAAGTCAATAGTAAGATTCTCTGTGTAATTTCTGTGGAAAATGATGAACAGTCCACTCAGTTACTGTGTGGCTCTTCTGAAGAGCATAAACCCACAGTGCTTTCAAAGTAAGGAGTGACTTTTGAAGTAGGCAATAAAAGCGGGAGGGATTCCTATCTATTCAGCAAACTGCGAGTTTAGGTATCAACAAGAAGCTAAGTTGATAGCACAAATAAAAATAGTCCAAACCTGCTGGTGCATAAGTGACCCAATGGCACCACAGCAGTTCCACCAACAGTATGGTATATCTTGAGTGCAAATATGTCTGCTCAGCTTTCCCGTCAGCTTAACAAGCTCATATCTGCTTTTTCTTATCAAAGTGAACCTCACTGCCAATGCAGAGCAAGGCTTGGATAATGAGACCCTTCGAGGGTAAGAAGGAGTGGCGCACTCCAGGCAGGGGTATGATGGATTGGCCCATTTATTAAAATGGTGCCAGCTCATATGAGGGCAGCCTGGAACTTTCCAGAAAGGGCGTTGAACTTGGGAGGAGCCTGCAAATCCTCCACCGTGAAAGATGGGAGACGATCATAACCATAAAAGGTAAACAAGGGAAGAGAAAACCATATAAGGAAAGGCTCCCCTCCACCGTGGCAAAATCTGACCAATCAGGGAGCGGGGACAACATGAGGGAGAAAACCAGACTCCATTTTGTCTAGCACGCAACAATGATATTTAACTTTACGACTGTGAATTCTTAAACTAGGAAACCCATAACAACCCGATATACGACAATAAACTTCTTATATGAAACAGCTCCTCTTGCTTGTAGCTCTCCTTCTTGATTCCTCAATCTCATCAAGTCACTTCACGGTCTCTCTTCCATTTGGTGTAATTTTGTACTCCTACACTTGGACTCTTCAAATAATATAAGAAAAAGAGCTACTGTGTCATTTCATTGCAAACAATAGAAGTTAGATTGTGCAATTCCACTGATTTCATCACTTCAGTTCCTTCCTGACCTGATTATAACTGAAAGTGCAAAAGGTGAATAATTCAAATCTATGGATGAACATGAGATATATGATAAGAACAAATGTTTGAAGCTTGATTGTTAGGGACATAATACATTTCTGATTTTTCTGCTGACCTTTATGCTAAGTCCAGTGTGTCTGAAATAAATTGTAATAAAAGCTAAAAATCCTGGGAAATCTAGCAAAGAAATTATGATTATTCAATAATATTAAGTTCATTACCCAGTTTGCTAAAGTATCCAATTATTAGCATTGCTACCATTGAATTTGCAGACATAGTTTGTTCTTTTTTTGTGCTCGTACTGGCTTACTTTACAGAAGCTGAGCTCGTGAAATCCACTGGGGAAGATTTTCTCTCAGACACACTGTACTGCCCACCATCAAGAGCTGGGCTCTGAGAGCTTTCTGAGATGACCACTTGCCTGGAAGGTCCTTTTCATATATATGAAACTGAATAGAAGTTCCTTTGATTTGCAAGTCTTTAAGAGATAAAAATCAAACTTACACCTTTAGAGTGAAGAAAAATAAATATAAAGATAGATGAGGGTTTTAGAAAGAGGAAAAACTGAACAAGAAACAGAAATTGAGAATAGAGTTTCTGGCAAAGAAAGCACAGAAATATCCAAATATGCACAGACCTAAGGATGTGTTGAAAAGAGCCAGAGTAAATGTGCAGATGAGCAGCAGGAAATCAGTTGGAAACTTTCCCTGTCTAATACAAATTTATTTTTGGCTAATAGTTACAATAGTTTTCCTATCAACAGAACCAGTAACACAGTTCAGTGATTATGATGCTCTGAACTACTCTGCCCTTACACACATTTAGAGTTTTATGACTTTTATCTTATTTTTAGATGGTTGCTTTGGTTATATGATGTGGTTACTACCAGAGTGCCTTCTTATTTCTGCTTATAGCTGTGGGAATGTATTTGCATCTTACTACATAAATGTCCAGCATGAATAAACAGGGAAGTTAAGCAGATATTCTGATTTTCTTTTCATTGCACAATCTTAGCAATAATGCTCTTGGGACTTATTCATCTATTGCATGAACTACATCATCCATTTATACTTTTTTTGAACAATAGCCTCTAAAACACCTGTGCATTTGTATGCCCATGTGGATCAGTCTGCAGGACACACAAGAATGAGGGGTAAATATCAGGGCAAGGGTCAATAGTTGAGACTGGAGAGGCATAAAAGGATTCTAAATATACAGTTACAACTTGTAGTCATTCCCACATGTCTTCTCATAAAAAAAAAACACATAAAAAGAAATTCAACAACCTTATTGACCACTTATTTGAATTTCATGAGTACTGAATGTACTGAAGGTTTTCATAGGAGTCATTAGCAGTATTTCATCCTTGCCATGTAAACTGCAGTTGTTTAATCCAGTTAATTAGATAAGAGACAGATTATGTTTCACTCAGCAGTAAATTATGCTTCTGAACCCAGGATTTCATTCTTAGTCATGATTCAAAAATACTGACCCCAGTTATTAGCACTTCCATACACAATACTTACCACCTTATAATACTCATGCATCTTGGGAATGGTACATTTAGGTTTTACAACATTCACATAATAGTTGTCAGGTCATATTCACCTCAAGGCAACTCAGTTCTGTGGGCAGGACAAAATTTTACTTCGTCAAAGATAAAAGGAGACAGACTAATCTAGTAGCCGTAAAAGAAAGCCAGGGGAACAGTAATGGAGCCAGGGGGAGATCCTTGAAGATGTGACTGGTAATTGCTGCTGACGTTAGATAGCCCTACTAATTACAGCTGCTGCATCCCCATACAGATTTACTTGTCCATCAGGGATGATATGGCCACAGTCAGCTAGCTGTTCACTGCTCTGAGCTATGCAAAGTACTCAGAATTTTGGCCATCTGTTTGCCCCATGGCAGTGCAACATCTACGGTGCAAAATCCAGTATCACATAACTGGAAGCCAGGACCCCTAAAGCAGAGAGCTCTACTGGCTTGTCCAAGGCAAGTAGACAGTGGGAATTTTGTGGTTCCTAGAGAGTTTTGCCCACTTGGTTTGCACTCCCAGGGAAACACATTTTGTTGTTGATTTTCCATCTCAGCAAAGGGTTTAAATGCATGCTTCATGAAAAGGCATTTAGGCAGATATACAAAAATCAGAATGCTGACAGACTTTCTTGAAATAGGCCTATAATAATGTCCACTTATTTTCGAGAATACTACTTGAAGAAAAATGACCATTTCATTTGTGTCACCAGTCACTCATTCTAGTTTTGCAGCCAGGGCTGCAGTTTCAGAGCAGTCATTCATCCTGAGAAACAATTAGATCTACAAATGAAGAGTCTGACCATAACTACTTTTTCTTCATAACCTGATGTCTACGTGTCAAGAGGAATTCTAAGAGTGAAGGTCATCTCCAAAGATGCTGAAGGCCATGCAGTGGGTGCTTTTATACAGCACCAGCAGCACAGCCACACCAAACTGAACTCTGTCTATGGAAGTTGCAATGATTCTTCTTCCATGGGCTGCTTGGGAACACTAGCCCTGAAGATTTGTCATGGCTGTGTTCCAAGTTTATTGAAGACAATCATTAGAGATCAGCAAATCATCATCCATATGATTCCAATCTACAGTTACTCAGCTATATAAGTCCCATACTCAAGCTCATTGTGTGAGTATTGATTATAGGTTGGCCTCAATAGTTTGTCGTCTAACTTCTCATCCCCATTTTATATGAAATCTATCATTAAGTTACTGTTCATAATCTCATTATAAAGTCTATTTCTCTTTAGTGAACTCTTAACAATTTATACTAAGTCAGAAATTGACTAGTCCTCTTGGGAAACAAATGAAAATTTCAACATGAAATAGAATTAGTGTAATTTAATTTTACTATTTTTTAATGGAATCTGGCTAACTTGTTAGCCACCTATTACTCTATATAGAGGTTTAAGTAATTTTTAAAGTTTTACTGGAAAATGCCCTTCTTTCATCAGTTATTCTTGTACATTTTAAAGAAATATTTAAAATTTTCATAGATCTATTCAGTCTTCTTTCCACTAATATTAACAAGAATTGAAAATACCTGCCAAAAGCTATAAAAATCTGGAATGAATTGATAATATAAAGTACAATACTGTGAAGAAGGTGCTGCCCAGCTATATCAGCTGAGCAAGATACAGTACACATAATTCCTGTGTGTATATTAAAAAGATTCTGTACCCTTCTGTTTAATAAACAGAGATAAAGAGAAATGTACACTCTAGATCTAAGCACTTTATCTGTAATTCTGTAGAGCTGAAGAACTACAAGATTTACTGGCTTTGAGGCTGTGTGTTTCAGTTATACTAAAGACTTTGGTTTTTTAGAAGAATAATCACTGTTTTGCAAATTACACCCAATTTATGCCCAGTAGCAATGAGTGACTAGTTAATATTCAGATCTTCCACTGATGCTGAGAACTGTGGCCCTGCATGAACTTGTACTCACATTCCGTTTACAGCAAGCACAGAAAGTCTTTAGTAGACACTTCTTAGACTGAAATTTGAGAATCATAGAATATCCTGAGTTGGAAGGAACTCACAAGGATCATTGAGTCCCACTCCTCGCCCTGCACAGGACACTCCAACAATCCCACTATGTGCCTGAGAGCCTTGTCCAAACACTCCTTGAGCTCTCTCAGCCTTGGGGTTGTGACCACTGTCCTGGGGAGCCTGTTCAGTGCCTGATCTCCCTTTGGGGGAAGAATCTTTCTAATGTCCATCCTAGACCTTTCCTGACACAGCTTCATGCTTTGGTCCTGTCACCAGAGAAGAGTGATCAATGCCTGTTCTGTTTCAAATTAGACAGGTCCCATCACACATCAAAACAGACTTTACAGTCCAGGTCTCCCAGTACTTTAACCGGACTGGGTTCCTCAGGCCATTGTGTGGAGATACACTATAATATGTTACGTATAGCAGGATCTAACCTCATGCTGTGTAATGTATGTAATATATATAGGGACACAGACATACCAAATTGCCTTTCTTCACTGCATGCCACATAAAACTTAGAAATACTGACAACTAAGACTGACCTTTTGTCTTATATGTTTATTGACTGTGCTTTTTACTATTTAATGGGTGCCTTTATGGTGCTACAGGAGATCAATTTTAAGTGTTAACCTTGGCTTTGGCAATTTTTTTTTTTAGCTACAAAAGAAGACTAAATGTTACTATGATACTTCTGTGGGATAAATGAATTGATACATGTTTGAAATTGTTTTCATAATGATAACTCTTAAAGAAAAATCTAGTGAAAATAAGTGCAAATTATACTGAAATGGATGGAAAAGGTTTTACCAAAACCCCTTGAACTTTAAATTAAAAAATCATATTTCTATTTATATTTAATTAATTCATCTTTATAATGTTAAAGATTCTTCTAAATCATCATTGTCTACAATGTTATATTCTATATTCTACAGTGCTTTTCTTGGAAAAAGGAACTTAGGTAGATCTTAACAGGAAAGTATTTTTATGACATCTACCTGTTTGAAATTTTTTGTGGAAAAATTTCATGTAAAGTTACAATAGAATTTTAAACTCCTAGGCATTCAAGGATAGAAGAACAACTCCCCCTGAAACCTCATCTGGCACACCAGAAAGAGTGTAATTCTGAAATGTTTCATTATCATATGAACAATTTTCTCTTCTTTATACTTGCTTCTCAGTTCAACATAAAAAATAATTTCAAATCAAAAAACATGAGCCTTTCCTTTTCAAACATCTAAAAATAAAATATTTTCATATCTTCAAACATTTTGCATTTAAATACACTGAAAATCATACATTTTCAAGCTTTTTATGAGTTAACTTTTTCTGAAGGCAAAATTCTCAACTGCTATTTTGGGTGATTTAATTTCTAAGATTATATTTTAATGCTATTTATCACTTCCAGGTTTCATTTAAAAAAAAAAAAATCCAGGACTTTAGTGCAGTAATGTTGCTTTTGAAACCTATTTGTTTCATATCCAGAAGAAAAATACCCCTGTTGGTAAGATAAATGGCCTGCAAATATCTGTAAATTAGACCAAGATATATAGGAAGGTGACATTTATCAGTAATGCTTTATCTTGCAAACGACTGAGCATGCTGGCCTCAGAGCAGCTAAACAAGTAATGGGCTCTCCACTGTACAATGATTAATTCATGCACAAATTTCTTAGGTTATTAGAGAGCAGTACTCAGTATCTAGCAGATAGACTTTATAAAGAGCATGTTAGGAAATGTACAGTGGACTTAAAAATTTTTGTTCTGAAGTGTGAATAAATACAGAAATGAGACTCCTTAACTCATACAGGAAATAAATGTCAGACAGAATGTCAGTGTGATTCAATGAAGTGTCACAGAAACGCCCAAGCTGCACCACAAGCACACACATTTTCTTACTCGAACTCGTCATTCAGTGCTCTCTCAGGACACTTTTAGATGTAGTGTACATATGTCTGAGATTTAAAAAAAGAAACTCAGCCTTGGTGAAGCTTAAACTAGACAGTCAGCAAGAGTGAGAGTAATTAAAACAAATAACCCAAGGAACATTATTGATTCTATGGGTTTAATCAGTAAAGGCTGTATTTCTTTTGAAAGGCCTTTTTCCAGTTCGGCATATCGGCCTTGATGAATGAATGTAAACAAAGTCCATGGCTTGCAGTACATTCTGTTACAGCAATAACTCCACCCACCTCTTCAATTTCTCATCTGAATACTGGCTGCTTTGAAAAGAATAAAGTCAAAGGCTCGAGTCAACTAGGTTTGCTAACAGGTATCAATGTAGAATAAATACATTGGGGTCATAGGGCTTTATTCATTGAAAAAAAATAAGAGAAATTTAACCCAAGTTATCTTGGCTGAACGGATGTCAAAGTGCCTGAGGAAGAAAAGGACATTCATGAGACAAATTGATGGGCAGTATGTTCAGGTCCCAGTGCTGAAGGCGTAGCCAAATCACACACTCAGGCCTCAGAGCATTACCATCATGCCATAAGCATTTTTACAATTTGAAAGAGCGAAGTATCACCTCTTTCTCAGAGAGAGAAACTAAACAAACTTCTTAAGAAGTTCTGGACATTCTCCAGTAGCCTCTCTCCTTCTGCGCTGCCAAGTCTGCTTATTGATTTTCTGTCTGTCATTGTCTGCCACTCACCCAGCAGAATGGCCATTGGCTTGGGTGTGGGGTCCCAATTTCTTTCATTACATCTGTGCCCACACTGAACACATTCAACATCCCTGCTCTGGGGGAAGAGGTGAGTCTTCACCCTGGAAAACAGAAAAACTTGCAAATGAGGGACTTCATTATTCCCAGACAAGCCTATAGAGCCATCCAGGTCATACATATTATATAGGTAGAACAGCATATGAAGTCACTGATGTGCTAGAGCTCTAGATATAAGAGGACAATTAAACCTTTAAACCACGGGCTTTAAGTTTCAGCAATTTCTGTTCTTTTTTTATTTTTCCCTGCAGTCTCTGTTTCACAAAAGTTCTGAAACTGAACAAGGGCCCAGACAACATGAGTTACTCACGAGCAAGTTACTCCTGAGCCACAGCAAACCAGTGTTCCTTTTTGCAACACCCTTACACAGAAAACCACCAGAACTCAAACTTGTACAGGGGTTCACTGTTAAAATACAGGGAAAATGTTTGTACTGCAGTCAGTTAGAACTGACTCAAAAATTCTAAAATAACTGGACAATTCTATTCTTTACAAATCAGTCCTAACCAAAGGTGGCAGCGCTGTATGTACAGGAATACATTTTGCATTTTTCCATATTCCTGCTCTGCCCTCTCCTGGGACAACCAGCACAGTGTTTAACCAGCCCACCGCAGGTCATGGCATGGGCAAACAGCACAGAAATGTGCTACAGGACTGAAAGACACACTGCATTTTTCTGAATATTAAGTAGAAGAACAAAAATTCTAAAAAGTAAGACAATTTGGGTACAGGTCTGCTTTTTACTGTCACATTCCAGTTAAAACATTTAGAAGAAAAGTGCAACATTTTTCTTAAACAAAAATTACATTGCAACACTTCTTTATCTTTTCTATTATATTACCTGAGTATTTTAATTCCAATATGAAGCAGCTGATATGTATTTATGTGAATTTGTAAACACTTTTTTTAAAAAAAACAAAACTGTGTTGATTATATCATTTATGTGTTTATTTTAACTAGCATATATCATTCCTTTGACTTATTTTTCAATGGAAAGAGGCACTTTAGTTAATTTCAGATGAATCACTAGTTACTGACCATCATTACAGGTAATAGTTCAAGGAAACTAAAGGTCAGCATTTTAAAATGAGAAAGCTTAAAAATAAAGCCTGAAGTACATTTTGGGAATCTGAAATAATCTTTTGTTTCCAAAGATTCTGAATCTTTCAGTGCCATTTTGGGGCACAGTAATCCCAAACCACTTCAAATCCCCATCCAGCCTGGTCTTGAAGGCCCTAGGGATCAGCATTTGCAGCTTCTCTGGGCAAACTGTTCCAGGGCCTCACCACCCTCACAGGGAAGAATTTCTTCCTCATATTTAATCTAAACCAGTCTCTGTCAGTTTGGAGTCAATGCCCCTTGTCCTGTCACTGCATGCTCTTGTAAAATGTCTCTCTCCACCTTTCTTGTAATCTCCCTTCAGACACTGAAAGGCCACAACAAGGTCACTCTGGACCCTTCTACTCCAGGCTGAACAATTCCAATTCTCTCAGCCTTCCTCACAGGAGAGGAGCTCCAGCCCTCCCATCATCTTCGTCACTTCAAGGTACCCTAATTTGAAATTTTCAGTTTACCAGCATTTCTGAAAACTTTTAGCTATTTGAGAAACAATTCCAGAAGTTCACATAAGTACAATTTAGTTTTTTAAATGGTGGTAACTTTTTCTGTTAACTGCTTTCTGATGGGCCAGCCAGTCTTTCGATCTGTTCTTTTCAGAAGTTAAAAAGCATTCTATTAATAATGCTTGACTGAGTAACTGTCACTTCACAGCAACCAATATCCATCAGACAAAATGTGTACATCTACTTCAATTACAGATGTACAAGAATAAAAGTTGCAGAAAAAAAGCATTTAGGAGAAAACATGCCATTTGCACTGACAAGATCTCTGTTATGGACTACACACTCTCTAGGTGAGGTGGATCTCTTGTCTTTTTGAATTTTGATCTACACTGTTTCAAAAGTAGATACCAAGAACTTCAAAAACTCATCAGCAATTCATCAAGGCACAGCATAAGTATTCTTCATGAATTGCTCCTTCACTGTTTAGTTAATGCAGTGACCTGTTGTACTGAGGATAAGTTATGAAGTAATGAAACAGGATGATTGGATTAAGCTAATTACTTGCTTTGAAATTACATTTGTGTATAGATTCTTTGGCCTTGCCAGAATGAATTATATAACCTAAATGGTGCTTTTTGCATTCATTTCACAACTTCTAAAGCCACATGTTACCTGATAGGTGGGATCACTAAAACTGATTAAAAAAATAAGTACCATAATGCACCATTGCAATGAAATAGACTCTGTATAAAGAATCACATACTAATCAATCTAGCCTGAGGTGCTTATATTAATAAGTATAATTATATGTCTGATCAGATTATTTAACAGAACTAATATTCTATGTAGAAGGATGTAGAATGTAGGACTGCACAGTTTTATGTAAGGAATAATCATACTGACAAAAAGGCTACAGTATGGAAAAGTGGGTTTTACTTCTATTTTATTTTACTGGCAAAACCACAGTTCTGAATGTAAAAGAAGGCTTTACTATAGTCTGTTTGCTGGGGAATCTTTGTGAACAGGTTAGAAATTCCCACTGGTCATGCTCCTCATCTCCTCTTTTTACTTTGTGAGCATGAAGAGAACAGTTAATGGCTTTCTGTGTAGGAGAATACAAGGCTGGTAGGTGTTTCAAATTGAATCCCACAGCAGACACAAGCCAAATGAGAAACCGCTTCTGTGGTGTATCTCTACCTGCATTGTATGTCTCAGTATCCTAATCCACCCTGACAATTCTGCTGCTGTTTCTGACAGGTTTTCTGACAAGAACCACTGAACAGGAGAGATAGGATCCATAACTGCTCATCAGCTCAATCACTGCAGCCTCTGGTACAATAGACAGAGTGGGATCAGGGTCAAGAGAAGCAGAACATGCTGAAGGGGTGAAGAGAAGAGACATCACTCTGCAAAAGAAGAAAATGGAATAAGGCAAATGGAAGGAGCTGGGGAAAAAAAAAAAGGACCAAGATGTGTCAGAAGCAGCCATTTGTCACAGATGAAGTGATTTGCTTCACTCATAAGAGAGAAGCAACAATTTACTGTAATAAAAAAATGAGTTAATTCACAAAATTTAGTGGTAGATGTGACAGTGGTGTAACACAATTCAATGCCAAGCTACCCCTGATTATTTACTGCACAGAGGACAGGGCCTGAAAAAACTGTAAGGGGGACTCTCCTGTTGAGTCACAAGGCTCAGGAAGGACCCCCTTGCTTTCTCAGCTCCTGCTCAGAGAGCAGTCTAGGTGATGCTGGATCCAGTCCTGGTCCCAGGCTTGGTCAGTGATTTATATCTAAGGGATTATATGTGCACAATCACTGCTTTGTATCACTTAGCTAAGATTTCCATGTTTAGCATGCTATGGATCTGTTGTGGCAACCCCTGCTTAAGGAGACATCTGTTTCTGGACCAATTTAGTACTTTCAAGGTGACGGGAGCCGAAGGAGAAGTGAATAAGCCTTCCTTGCAACAGTTAAAGTACAATTCAATAGATACTAGTCCTGATCGAGGACTATTTCCCAGGCTGAGGTTTGGGGAAAGGCAGGTGTCAGCTGTACTTAACCCAGTGTTTCTGCAGGGACATACCCCCCATCCAAGGACATCTCAGGCTCTCTGCTGAGCCTTGCTCACTGGTACATGTGTGGTACAGACATGCAGCTTGTCCTTGTACAGCTTCCTGTCATGGACTGTGTTCTGACTTCTCTCCCTCATCAGCTGAGACACCAAGTCGTGACAGCATTTGGTTTAGTGCAGACTGGAAAGCTGTCATTTGTGGGAGGAAACCCATGCTGAAATCTGGGAAATCTGTTGAGTTAGAGCCCCAGCTCCTTAGAATGACTATCTTTTCCCTTGGCCACCTGCAGCTTGGGGTTGAATTAACAACCTCTGGTATTTTCAATACTAATATTGGGCATAAAAACATAATTATCATCCAGTACTCACTTCTATGCACTTCTATACTACTTCCTCAGTGTGGCAGTAAAAAATATTGTGAAATTGATGTTTTAACCAAACTCAAAATATCTCTGTATTATATTGGTCAAAGTTATTTGAAATCACAGTCACAGGCCGGATTTATATTTGAAGAGACTTTTCACAAAGTTTCCACTGTCCTAGGGTAGAATGTAAGCCTGTGTATGCTCACCAGACAGCAAAGGGATAGTGTTTTATTTTATTTTAATCTATTGTTGTTTCTAATTATTTCCTAAAAGATATGTCAGTTCTTATAGAAAAACTTGTTCTTTCCTTTGGTGTTGGTTGCAAATTATGCCACCTCAACCATTTATCTTGTTCTGTACTAGAAATTTGCAACTCCACTTGCAGGCATTTTGGCTCCAATATACACATTCTGGAAAGAGCCCTACATGAAATCTAGTGTTCTGTTTCTCTTGTAGGTTGTTTGGCTATATCTGAGCTAATATGAAAGCAATTTATTACATTTGTCAGAGGGGTTTTCTGTTATATTTAGGCAAGAATAAATCTCCAATTAAATTACGAGCTAATGGTGTTAAATATATAAACTTAGGGGAAATGGTTATAAAATAGGATCCTGCAGAGCTTGGTTGAAAACATGGAAATAACAAAGCAATGAAGTTTCACAAAACCAATGAAGTTGTTTTGAATGTGAGCTTGTTGGATTGAATTTCACCTAACAGGAAAAGGGCTCTCTTTTGTAAATATCATCTTTTCAATCTAAGTGAAATCTTCAACTGTGGATAAGTAGTTAGCATGTGTTTTTCTTGCTGTTTCTAATTATTTTTTATAGCACAGTACCACCTAGAGGCTTCCTTGTCCTCTCTGCTTGTTTCTGTGCGAAGTGAAAAGCAACACTTTTTGAACTTTTTACCATTTTCATGAGAAAAAAAAGGTGGCGAGGATGGAGTTCCTTCAGAAGAAACACAGGATCTCAAACAGAATAGAAGCCAAATTTCCTCTGTCATTACATTTCTCCAGTATAAAATAAATAGCCACTCAAACTGATGCAAAGATTTGATCTCTAATCCTTTTTGCATATCTTATTACCATTTTTTCATATGCCACGTCATATGAAAAAAGTTTGTGCAATTATTTTCTGCCCCAACTCCATCAGGGAGTAGGTGCAGATTTATCCCTCTGGTAGAGTTAAAGGCTCCCTCACTTTCATCCTTGCAAGTATTTTTGACACAGATTTAAAAAGTGTGATCGCTTCTACAACATAATTTTACTTTAATTATACCAGATAGAGTTTTCCTTTCTGAATCAGTTAATGAAACTATTGACACCTGCCATAGAGAATACTCATTCTAAAGATAAGCACTGTCTTACTGCCTGGGAGTATAATTCGTTTCACAGACACCAAAATTCAGCAGATTAAAAAGTTAATCTTTGCCAGCATGGTGTTCTGTATTTCATATGTAGCATGCTGCCTGATTCTTTGTGCTCTCTGCAGCCGCTGGAATTCCCTGGAAGTTAGAGAAAAAGGCAAGTAGGACCAGAGTGATGCTGTTTCGCAGTCACTGCAGGTAATGCAGGAGGACAGGGCCTTATAGCATTGATGCCTCCATTGAAAGGAAATAGGGGCAGTGTTTCTTGCCTCTTCACTTGTGAGATTTCCACACATACCCTTTATCTTCCCTCTGGGCATAATGAGAAAGAGCATTACTCATGTTAGTAGAAGTAGCAAAGTGCATTCTTCCAAAAAGAAACACATCTCAGTGGAATTAGGCGTAATCCTCTTACCTCCTTAAAAGAGTACAGACTAGGTAAAACACTCACTAATCTTTCCAGTGATTATATATTTTATTGATGGGTATATGATGAATACATTAAAGATAATTTCTCATGTGGTATGAAATTCCTCCTATGAATTTTAAATGAGGTATGTATCCTTTAAATTGTTTTTTAATAACCAGAAAACAGATTTGTATTTATAGATAATTGATAATCTCTTAACAGATTGTCAGGAACATAAGACAGAAGAATTAATTAACTTGTTTTATTTTCTCAATTGATTTTTTTTGTAAAATTCCTTATTTCATTTCAACAATCTGTATGTCAGGCTGTTTTCAACACCTTCCAGGCAGAAAATCGTGTGCATATAGCAATTTTCATGAAAAGGAGACTGCATAAGTAGGTCTTTAATTTAGACAAATAGAGTTCTTATGATTGTAGATTGCTTCAAGGGTGGGATTTTAAAAACTACTTATTAACTCTCCTCCTCCAGTCTCATCTGGGGCTTGACACTTTGAGTTTTTCCTGTTTGAACGCCTCATACTACAGAAGAGACAACTTAATATTTGCAGGTATTTCACAAGGTTTTCTGGAATCTTACCCTCCAAACTGCCAAGGTGTCTTAAGGAAGGCTGATCACTGCCCTTAACTATTGTTGTTTATAGGACAGTTGCTGTGATCAAACCTTGAGCTCCTAGAAGACAAAATATTTTCTTTGGGTCCTCATAGAACACTGCATAAACATAGTGATTGTAGAATTGGAATGCCCAGTAAATAAAGCCTAAAGTAACATAATGTGTTCCCAGTGTGACGTTTCTATTAGTTATGGCAGAACATAAATGATGTCAAATTCTATAGCACAGTCCCAGTCAATGTTATGATGAGTAACTTGTTTGGGATAATTTTAAGAGAATAATCTAGTTGTGAATTGTTCTAGTGCTCTTGTCTACCTAAGATTTTCTCTGAAGGATTCATCAAGTCATACAAAAAGCTCAGTAAGTTGCAGTTGAGCCTTGGAATATCAAAGCAGACTCAAGGGAGCCAAATATGTTTATGTGGGCTGTCTTATCCATTCTGACCTGCAATCACTAAACTTACTGTTTGTGCCCTTTAAACTAAAGAAGATGATGTTTTCTAATTTTAGCTGAGCGTTAGGCACTCATACACTATCACCAGCTACTCTTGTCATACCTAGTCCGTGTTAGAGCCAAAATTAAGAGGCCTTTCTAGCTGCCCAGTGCCATGTTGTTGATTCCAATGATTATTTACATGAACATAACTTGTGAAGCTAGTATATAAAACCATATCCCTGTTCTCTGGGAATAGTCTCTAAAGAAATAATAGATAATACAAGTAACATTTTTTAAATATAAGAAATTTTAACAATATTAAAATGGTAAAGAAAAGTCATTGCTAAAAAACTAGCATAATTCATGATATCCCTTGTTTTCAAGTTTTGCTTTTTGTATGACCACGGCTGAATTTAAAACTAAACAATGAAGCTACCTCATTAACATGGACAATAGGATTTCTTAGAAGCTAACTCTTAAATCACTGAACATTACACTTGTACTCCCCTTCTATATTCAGGTTATTGTCATATTCAAGTTTATCTGCAGGGGGCAGTATGTAATAAGAAATATTTAATCCTTCAGATACTCTCAGAAAAGCTTAAAGGAAAAGATGGATTTTACCAAGTCAATTAGAAGTCCAGTATGTGAATTATAGCCCTTTATTGTGGATCTTTATGTATGAGAGCTTATCTGCTATTAATCTAAAAAACTGAACTAAATGATTGTCCCGATTTTTCAAGCTATTCAGAACTCCCTATAGGAGCATTCTCCTTTAGGGAACTGCACTACTTCCTGCATTGCCTAACACGATGCATGGCATGCATACACACGAGCTCACAAAGCACAACATGAAGACAGGTTATGGACATACTAGAGGGAGCAGATAATAAGGGGGAAAATCAGTTGTCACTTCATTTCCCAGTCAGAAAACTCTACATAAAATAAGCACCCTTCTTTCAAATTAAATAAGCCCTAAGATTAGGCAGCTCATGTGTAACTGTTGGCTGTGCTAAGTATTATGCAAGGACTGGCTCACAAGGGTGTGCATCTCAGAAAAAGAAACCTTGTGAATAAGAGGAAAAAGATGAAGAGCAGGAAATTGCTTGAAATAGAATGTAAAAAAAAATGCACCTCACCTTGGCTTAGTCAGCTGTTGAAACTAATAGAATTTGGTGAAGAGAGTTTAGATGAAGTAATAGTAGCAGGCATCATGTTCAATAAGAGCAGAATGAAAACATATTCAGGAAGGGTAGAGTAGGGAAAGCTTCACTCTCCCCACAAAGATTTTGTTCAATATTCTGCTATACAAATACAACATCAGGGGCCTTAAAAAACTTAATACCTATGTTCTTAATACAGGTATTGTGGCAGATAACTGTCATCTTAATCATTAACATATTCAGACCAGAAATAAAGACGAAACCTCCATGCTAATATACCCGAGAGAGTTCACTGCTACTGCCTCGCTCAGTAAAAGATCTGTAAAATCTCTTTGATAAGGCTTTGAAGCAGGCAGAGCTTTGCAGTGGATCTGCCTAGACCTTCTCCTCTAAGTCTAGGCAGAGGAACTCCCCAGAGGCCAGAAGGCTTTTGCATTAAAAAGAAAACACCAACAGTTTTTATTCAAATACAAAACCAAATAATTAACTTCTTAATTAGACAACAGATGATTACTGGGCAAGACAGAATATAAATTAAAAAAAAATGGTTATATAAAACTCTTCTTCTGCCTACACATCTGTGCAATGCACATGCTTCAGCCAGCTCAGTGGCTGCAGCTCTGAGCTGCAACAAACTGGTTCATCCCTTTGGCCATTCCTTCTACCCCCTCCTGACCTGCTCTATCCCCCCCCTCCAGCCCCTGCTGAGGCACTGGTTCCTGCATTACCTAAGTGCCAACGCTATTTTCCTAAGCACGGAACTCACTAAATAGCTCTTTTGCTCCTTGCAGTCCTGTCTGGTTTTCCCCTTGATCAGCAGGATTGCTTGCAACCAACCTTGTTTGTTTGTTGTTTTTTTTTTTAATTAGCAACAGCAATATAGAGACATTTTGTATTGGAATAGCATTTGATACAATTTAAAACAGACTTCCTGCCAAAAAGCCATGCTACTGCATTCTTCACTTTGCTCTTCTGTATGACCCAAGCAGAATGCCATGAAGTGAATTTTCCTTGATCTTTCTCAAAGTCTCGCTCCACATAGCCCAGAGGATTTTCTCTTTAGTGCTTGTGCATGGCATGAAACATGAATATTAATAGGCGAGAAGGGGAACTTAAATTCAGATGCAAGATTTTTCTTATTGCTTTTGATTGTTTCAAGCGAAAATAGAAAATGCAAATATGAAGCTACTACAAACAATAACCAATAAAAAATAAAAGTCTATTACTAGATTGCAGCAGAGAAAAATATATCAGCTGCATACATGAATTGAAACATCAGAAGTGACTTCAATTCCCATTCAAGCAAAACGATGTCCTCTAGCACAGAAAAAAAAACCAAAAACCTAAATTTGCAGATTTTCAATTGTAGTTATAGTTGTGCATTGGTGTCAAGAATATATTTAGAATGCAGTATTCCTTAGAGGCTACTTTTTGTGTCACACAGTATCAGATTCCAGTGTGTTAGAGGGGAAGCAATATTCCTCTGTAGGGTTTCTGATGCCAGGATGCTCCTCAGTGCTTTATTAATATAATTGCTTGGTCTTCCCTAAATTTAGTATTTAGTAGTAGTTCTGCCAAGAACATCTTTGTCACCATCCACCTCTGCATATATGTTGACTAAAATGTCCTTTATAAATCATATTCTATTTTGAATGAGATGTGGTACTAAATTCTGCATCCTCAAACAAAATCACTTCAAGTCATCAGAAGGCAAACATATTCAGTATTCTATATTGGTAATTCCTTTAAGAAAGGAATAGGTAATTCCTAGAAGAAAGACATTCGGTAAATGCTTATCTTCTTTAAGAAATAGTTATGATATGTTTTGAGATGCTACTCAAATACATTTTACATTTACAAAATAATGGAGGTCTTAGATGAAGGTGCAGGCAGAGTTTCTTAATCACTAGTGAAAGAAACTTGTTAATCTCTTGTGTGACATCTAGTGGATCTATTTGGGTCACTCTGTCACTGGTGAAATGGACTTGCCTCCAGAAAGCAGCACTGCAGCTGTTTTGCCATATCTGTACCAAAATCAGAAGAGTTTAGCATAAAATCTCAACTAATACCCTGTGAAGTTTAAACAAGGAGGAAAGAGCATGAAAATTTGGAAGACAGAATATGATGGCCTAGAATGATACATTCAGATCTCCCTCTTTCATACAAGGGACATAAATTCTTTAAATAATCCAGAATTTAAATCTCACACCAGAAAAATGGCCACTGGCATCCTGTTGTATTATTGATTCCTATAGATAAAGAAAGAAAGAGTCACATAGTGAAATCACCAAAGCTGCTTCCCAGGGAAGAGATCAAAGCACAGCTTGAAGGGCATTTCTATTAGGACAGGTCATTTCTTTCTGTGAAAATTCAGGCAGATATGACTGAAGATATCTGTAATCAACATTTTCGTGGTAAAATCCCACTATGAAGTGTTTTCTTGCAGATTTCAGTTGCCAGGAATCACACTAGTGCTGCTATCATACTGCAGAAATCACAATAACCATAGAAATTCAGTAACACCTACAATTCATGAGCCTGTCCTACACAAACTGAGTTCAGTAGGACATTGTGTAGGCCTGGCATAAGTTTGAATTTAAATATACAGTTGGAGATCAAAAAATTATTAAGCAACTATTAAAATCACTACTCAGGCAGATCACTTGAAGCTGACAATAATCTGTCACCATGTACTCAGTTCAGAGTCTTATATTCCATATCTGCTACTCCCTGAAGAGGTTTCTGATACTGTTCCAGTCATTGAAATATTGCAATATAGTAATATCCATCAAGACCTTATTATGTAAAACAAGTAGATAAGGAAAGCAAAGAATTCAGAGTGAGTTTATTATTTATATTAACTGGTCATACTTATGCTATTCACAAACTAGGCAAACTTGTTCATTTTGCTGTGGCTCCATCCCATCTGGGCTTAGCTCAGTGACAAGTACTGATCACCTTTCTCTTGATGTTTTTGGTACAAGATGGGTGCTCTTCCATGGAACTTTGTGCAAAGGCCTGAGACAACAAGGCAGCAGAGCTCAAAGCAACATTTAAACAGGATTCTGCTTCATTTATGATGAACTCCAGTGCTTGGTTCAGGTGCAAAAGTAGCACCTAATCTACATTTTCATCCAAAAACATGGCAAAAATTATATTCTAAGGGATAGCTGCTATGGTCATTGATCTTGTTTTCGTATTCAACTCATTAAAAAAGCTGTTCAGCTGATGGTCACAGAGTGAATATTAGAGATCGGAAAGGTCTGGGTTGGAGGAGCCCAAACTATCATATTCTATTCAGATTTCTCTGTTTTTTGCTGGTTTAATACTGTTGTTTTAATACTGTTAGGAGAGTTTCTACAGCCATACTTATAAAACTGCAGATATATGAGGTGCTATTTTGGATATACAGCATTTCTTAGAGATGAACTAATTCCTTTTTGTTGCTGTATAGCCTGGGTGAGTTTTAGTGCAGTTGTTCTATGACAACTCCATTAGCCTGACCCGAACTCCCCTATCATGAAGCCTCCCACTTCATGCTCCTACCTCCCATTCAGGTCCAGAGCCAACTTGCTAACTACAACATTATGGTATACCTGGGAACTGGCAAGTTTTCAGCCTTGATGGAAGAGCTGCAGTGCTATGAGGTCAAGGCAAACAGCACACTGTACAGTGGTCTGCCATAATCAGTCAAAGACCTGAACTACACAGAATTGTTCTTTGCAATTTTGCCTCTTGACTGCAATTCCATGAGGTATCATGTTGGCACTTTCTTCTAATATTGTTCAAATTTTATGAAATCAAAGGATTACATTGTGTTTAGATCAACTGTGTCAGCTTGCACTTCTCAGAGTAAAAAAAAAAAATATTTTGTCAGAAGCATGGAGAAATACAATCCATTTAACCTAGAGGTGATGTGAGATAACATAAGATCTCCAAGAAATGTGATTGCAATAGAATAGAAAGAGGCACAAAGCATTGACGTAGCTTAAAAGAAGGCGTCTAAGCCAAGCAATACACCCAGAAAACATTGAAATCACTGAGATTTCCTGCAGCTGCAATGTTCCTTGTGGTGACTTGATAAGTG
Source organism: Sclerurus mexicanus (assembly GCA_013396755.1). NCBI lineage: Eukaryota > Metazoa > Chordata > Aves > Passeriformes > Furnariidae > Sclerurus > Sclerurus mexicanus. The sequence goes on from VWZF01001875.1 coordinate 549,143, forward strand.
TTTGGAGTTCCAAGAAGCACCAAATAGCTGATGTCGGACAGGACCTCTGGATGTCATCGTGTCTAGCCCCCACTGAGAGCAGGTTGCCCAGGATCGTGTTCAGAGAGCTTTCAAATATCTCCAAGGTGTGAGACTACACAACCTCTCTGGGCAACCCATGCCAGGGCTCGGTCATCCTTGTGGTACAAAAGTGTTTCCTGATGTTTAAAGGGACCACCACATGTTTCAGTTTGTGCCTTGGGCAACAGGCCTTTGTCTTGTCTCTATTGAAAAGAGCCTGGCTCTGTCTTCTTGGCACTCTTCTTTTGGGTATTTATACATATTGATAAGATCCCCATGAGCCTTCTTTTCTCTAGGCTAAACAGTCACAGCTTTCTCAGAGTTCTCTTCAAATGAGATGCTCCAGCCCCTAAATAAATCTGGTCCATGTCTCTTTTGTATTAAGGAGCCCAGAAGTAGACACAGTGCACCAGGAGGAGCCTCATCAGTGCTGAATAAACGAGAGGGTCACCTCCTTTGGCCTGTTGGCAATGCTTTTCTAATGCAGCCCATGCCGGCCTTCTTTGGGCCAAGGGCACATTGTGGCTCCTGTTCTGCTTGATGCCCACCAGAACCCCCAGGTCCTGCAAAGCTGATTTCCAACTTGGTGGCTCCCAGAATGTATTGATACATGACAGTCTTCCTCCCCAGGTGCAGGAGTTTAAATTTCCACTCATTGAACCACATGAGGTTTCTGTCAGCTCATTTCTCCAGACAACTGAGGTCTCTCTGGATTGAAACATGACCTTTTGGAGTAACACTGAGTCTTTCCAGTTTAATGCCATCTACAAATTTTCTGAGTGTCCACTCTGCCTCATCATCCAGATTATTAATGAAGATTTTACACAGAACTGGACCCAGTATTCACCCTAGATTACACTGCTAATTATTGGCCTCCAACTACACTTTTGTACCACTGATGACCATGCTCTGGGCCTGGCTGTTCAGCCAGTTTTTATTCCACTTCAGGGAAGAATCGTCTTCCTATGAGGTACAGACACTAATGAATATTTATAGATTATCCCATAATTTCCTATAATATTTTGCAATAATTATGATCAAATTAATTTTGCTGTTGTCTATTGTGAATGAACACAGATAATTCAGATATTAATAACTTTTTATTAAACAGCTTTCATCAAGCTTAGCAATTAATTTTTGGACTAAAAAGTGAATGTATTAGTCTAAAGAGGAACAAGCCAAAATATACTCTTGTTATAGAAAGCACTTTCCTTTGGTTTTCTTCTAGTAAAAATGATCTCTGATTGTCCTATAACCCCCTAAGTACTCCTGAATGGATTCTTAGTTCATGTAGAGTGTACAAAAGCAATTATAAAGCGGCTTCCCTCAGCAGGTTATCTGACTATCAAACTGTTGAAGTTAGACGTAATTTCCAAGGACATACTGATTTTCCCATACATTAATTTGCCCTTTTTTAGAATAGTGACATGATGGGCAGGTGTATGGCAGATTAATTGCCCTATGACAACCAAAGTGGCTGCAGCTCAGTGATGTGTGAAGGGATTCTGCACCAGCAGAATAGTGGACTTAGATGACCTTCTGGGTCATTCCTATTTCCGGTGTTCGGAACTGTGTTACAGAATTCATAAATCAATGCAATATCCTCCTTAAAGGGAAATGTCATAGATATAAATGCTTCTAATTATATATATCTGCAATTTATTTGGCAGAACTTAAGGTAGTACTACTGCCTGTTACTAGATGTGTCCAAATGCCAGTAGTTTTCATTCAGTGCAAAGTAGAATCTGAATTGCTAATCCAACGGTTTTCAAATGAAGTTGTTATTCATTTAACTCGAGATGCAGAAGACTGTGGTTGGAGCTGAAGGTCATAACTTCATCACCCTTTATTATGTGGTTTAGATAATGGTCTGTTATGTACTGTATGTGTATCTAAAGTATATCATCATGTTTTTATTTCCCTGGGCTCTGGCATAGTGCATTTCTGTGTACACTTCTGATGAGTCATTTCCCTTTTTGTTACCCAGAGGACCATCACAGAATATAATGCCTTGCCCTTTGTAATGTGAGAGGACCAGGAACTTGTTGCTCAATTGCCAGGGGCAAAAGAAGTTCAAAAACCTGTTTGCACTCTGTTCTTTGGTGTATTACACTGTGGTAGTACAAGAGACAAGGAAAGACATCTCCTCTCTTCCATTTACTAATTCCCATAAGGAAAGAATCTCTACCAAAGAAAGTAACCCAACCAAAACCCCATAAAAAAACAAACCAAAAATCCCACTGTTTTCTGCTTTCCAATTTAGGAAGCAAAGATCAGACCATGATGGTTGTGACTGGCATATTTTTATGGAAGAACAATAATGATGGTATCCTAGAAAATGAGCTGCTACTGCTATGAAGCTTATGAAGATCTGGGTAAGACAAACACCAAGTAGTTGCCCTGTACATGTAGTAAAAACTGTTTGCTATCTGCATGTATAGGTGAAGGAAATGGCAAATGCAAACTAATCCTCACCCTGAAATGGAGTAGCATAAATAAAAAAGGAAAGTGGCAGGAGTTTTCAGCTTTAGCCAAAGCTCTCTAATGCAATTTTCAGCATCCTCTTCATAATAGGCCACTGCAGCAACTCCAGGTGCCTCCAGGGTGCAGATGGTCACAGCGAGGGCTGCATTTAGAAAATTCATTAACATAATCTAGCCAGAGGAAATAAAATTACCCTCTCCACACTGCAAAGCCAAGTCATGGGAAGATGTGAATGTCACTCTCTGTCACAATAGCAGAAAAGTTCCAGGAAGTAACTGGAGGGTGTTTCAGCTCACCGAGAACTCACAAATAGAAACCCATTCTTGGATCAGGGTAAGCACTAAATTGATCTGAAGTGCAAGCACCTTGTTGAAGTTATTAACTCATCTATACATCATCTAGAATATCTGCATGCCAAAAAAACCAAAGGAAGGTAACAGCTGTCTTCAGGAAAAGAGGTCTAATTGGTCATGTGGGGCATTGGTGAGAGAAATTAATCTCTGAACCTCATGATTTAGGACCAAGACAACATCCAAAGCCACTCTACAATTTAGGAAGATTGTACACAGTAAGGTGTTCTGTAAATTTGCAGAGTATGATTTTGCTCTGTGTTAATTTCCATCATTGCACAAACCTCCAAACTCCAGCCAACAGGGTTTAACAGGTGTTTCCTGATGCCCCAAGTAAGCAAGTGCTTCAACAATGATACATCTCCACGGTGTAGTACAAGTGCAAGTGGGTAATCCTTCACAGCCAGTCACATTTCCCATCATATTGCTATGACAACAGAGGGTTTTAGGTGAACTCATTGAATTTTTACGGCTCAAAGCTACACTGAACTTCTAAGGTTTGCAGCAACGAGTTTATAAACTGCAGTGGTTCTGGAGTAGCCTGGGAGCTGATAATGCCCTTTGAAGGACACTGAGCGAGACAGGTAACAAACTCCCACTGACATTCAGTGCTACCACAGGAGTTTATCTGGTCTTAGAGGGAGAAGAGAGAAGGAAGGGAGGATCTCTGAGACATTCTCTTCATTCTGCTATTGGCTTTGTGAAATATCTGTAGCATCCCTTGATTAAAGCTATTGGGAAAATATATGCAAATACTTACAAATACATTGGAGTATTGCCTCATGATTAAACAGGGAAAAATCCCAAACATGCTCAAGACATGATTATTATGTCATCATGCTTCTTACCTCACATTGCTTAAACTAAATAGTAAATAAAGGATAATTTTAATTCTGACTTTGGGTAGCAGGTAAAGATAAAATCCCTGTGGTAGTCTGCTACAAAACGTGAACTGAAAATCACTGTAGTTGATTTAAATAAATCACACACTTTGATTCATCCCTTCATTCCCATAATATTAGCTAGTCGAGTTAAGAATGTAATTGCCTTTTGAAGAGACCTGATTTTTCAAAATCAGTCAGTTGCCCATAAATGCAACTAGATATCTATTAAGGAAGTGTAAACTTTAAACATCTAGAGCATCAATATCTTCCTCAAATACAGGACAAACCACTTACATGATTCCACAAATGTCTACATTATAAAGGCAATGATAGAAATGACAGTTTCTCACAACAAGCATAACAAAATTATGTCAAGAATCAGGTATTTAACCCTATGCTACAGAAGTTGTTTTTTTTTTTTTCCCTAACATTCTTCATGGGTTTTCAAAGCTATATTTCCCCTTAAACTCCTTGAGCATCCCTGAAATGAGAACAACATTTCTATGAAGAGAGTGTTGTGATTTTCTGTTTTATACCCTGCTTTACTACCTCATTACTCCTCCCAGCAGAGAGGGTTGTGGAGAGATATTTTTGGCCTTCTCAGCAGAAACATTTGTCTGCTTGGCAGGTATTCCCAATGGCTATTTTTATCAGCTGAGGTGATATCCTTGAATTTTAGCTTTCCTGAATGGCTGTATAGATAGATAGATACACTCATACATATCAACAAACTCACCTCCCCATTGAAAGCAATTATAAATACATTGAAATTAAGGATTCCCATTGTTCTTAAGAGATTTTCATCATATATTATCCCTTCTATGTAAAGAACTAATTACATTTTCTCCAAGTCTTAAGAGCCAATTGCTGCGTCTCTTCAGTCTTCTCATCTGATCTGACTATACATTCTATTTTGAGAACTTTCGTATCTTTCAATCCGTAGAACTCATTATTACTAGAGGTACAGAATTCTCCTTTATTTAGATGGGAATTACATAAACTCAGGAAATTCATATTGAATACATATAATTTTCACTCACCACATTTTATATTAATGTCATATGATTGGTCTTCCAATCATTGCTACTTTTCATTTCTTTCTTTGCCTATAACTTCTCTCACTGAGTGGAATTTCATTTTCAAATCCAGTTTTGCTAATCCCATCATGCACCATACTTTTCAATTCATCCACTGAAGACTGATTTAAAGTTAAATAGACTTATTACTCACAGCAACTACATCAAAGTTTCTATAATTCCTTACTCTCCAACTCTGGAAGAATACTCTGAGAGTAATTTTATATCTTGTGGGATATTTACCTATATTTTCTTCTCATTACAATTCATATTCTCTGCCTTCTGAAGTCTAATAGGAAGACTGTAGCAGAATGTGGAGTTAAATTATTTCTTCCAAGCATGTCGGTTCAAAAATAATCCTTTTTTCCCCCAGCAAGTTGTTTTGTTATAATTACAATTTTAAGAAAAATAACAATAACTGTATAGAGATCCTTCACAGGCACATGTCCTGATTGTTTCCCAGTTCCTAATCCTTTAAATCTCTGTTTACCCTTCTTTCTGTTTGTGTTATTTGTTGCCTCATACTGTATGCTCTTTCAAGCAGAGATTAGCTTCATGGAGATATGCACAGCCTCTAGCATAAAGGATGCCATTCCCAATCAGGGCCTCTAGGCACTCCTGTAATACAAATAATAAACATTACCACAATCTTCTATCCCTTTGACTTGCTGCCATATTCAAGCATGGGCTTGGTATGAGTTGAACAAAATTGTGGCATTACTTGCATCCCGGCACTTTATAAGTCTGTCAACCCTTCAAATTCCTTAGGACATAAACACTTAGGAAAACCTACCCAATGAGGCTTTTCAAACCTAATGGACACCCTGTCTGAGCTGTTGCTGTTTGCAGACAATTATCATTTTCTTGAGGTAATGTCAGGGAAAGCTTTCATCTCTTAACACACTGCACTTGGGTTTCATTTTTTTATGGATTGAGAAAAAGCACGAATTTATATCATGGATCACTTGCACATCCAGCACACAGACAAGAAAAGTCTTAGCACTGCAAAACTGTAGGGATATAGAAACTGAGTTCATCTATTTTGTATGAATTTGAGAAATCATAAAACATCACAATCTCATAACTCTCTTCAATCTGTTCAAAAATGGAATAGCAATAATTTGCTAGAGTCAGAAGAGGCACTGCTAAGTGTCTTCCCACAATACTTACTAAACATGGTTTGAAAGATGACTCCAAAATAGTGAACCTGTTCTCACATTGTGGTGCTTTGTTAGTTATCAGCAATGAGAATTTTTATTTGGGGGTTGACTGCATTGCAAAAAATATTAAAAGTCATGACATAAAATTAATCTGAAAGTTGTGTCCCAATTGCAGCAGAGGGTAGAGATCCCAGCCCGCAATAAGGACAGAACTATGTCTTGACAAGAAGAAACTCAGAAAAATAATTCTATTAATTTAGGGATGCAAACTACTGAACAATCTAGTAAATATCTGTGTGCATGTTATTTGTTTCCTCATTGAAAACAAATATTTTAGAAGTAAATTTATGTTGGTGTCTGTGTGTGCATACATTCAAATTCACATGGCCTAATTACAATCCAGTTACAAGAGTGAAATTTTGAGAGATTCAGCTCCTTGGGACAGTATCCAGCATGTGAGATGTTGAGCACTCTGATTACATTAGAGACAAGCCCAAGCTCTGAAATGAGATCACAGTCAAAAACATCTTAGTCCTTTGATATATATCCTTTGATATTATATCAAAATATGGATTTTTTATTTGTTTTCCAAAATCTAAAGTGAAACCTTAAAAGGAATTTTCCTGGCTGTTATTTCATTCCTGGTTCATAACAATCAAGTTCCTTGGGAATGTGTAATGTCAAAGGACAGTAAGAAAGATACTGCCATGCTACTCCTTCAGTGATTCTCAAGACACTGTGATGTTCACAACCAAAGGCTTATGCACCATTACAAGTATTTCAGAGGAACATCGCCAGGAAATTGGGCCCTCGTGGCAGTGAGGGCACAGCACACAATGGAAATGCAGTGCCCAGGGAACTAAAGAGATCACCACTAGTAAGAATGCTGATCACACACATGTGCCCTGCTGTGTACAGAACATGTATTTGAGGATTCCAAACTGCTTAAGACAATTCAGGAAATCAATTAGAATAGTAACTAGTTTATTCCACGGAAGAGCTGGTTGTTCTTTGGCAATTTGATTTTCCCACCTAGGCTATTCTTTTTAAAGGTGAGAACAAGAGATAAGCAAGCTTTCTCAGAAGAAAAGGCAAACCAGCAATTAATAACATGTTGCTAGGTACCACTATTGCATGTAGCTATTCTTTATCAGCATTTTACTGATACCACCACTCAGCGAGTATGGAACCATGCTGAATCAGGAATTCAGCTCCTCTGCTAGTGCAAAACTGAATCTAAACTAGTTTATGCATGACCTAAACAGCAACCCTTACAAAACTTGCAGAAACAGAGAAAAACTTTCAAATATAAAGTCTTACAGTATCTAGGAGCCTGCTTACTCTGCAGCGTTTGCAAAGAGAAAAAAGAAGAAATAGATTCAAACATCACAGAGATCCCCAACAGCCATGCCAGAACACCAGGGACTTCTGCAAGAAGGTAAATATTTGCTGAGATAGCAGGAACAAAATGCTTCAGCAAATTAGATTAATCAGAAAGGTTTTGGCAAGTTCTCATGGGCACAAGGTGCTTTAAGATTTGTAGTTCCAACACACCATTTGGCAAATACTTTTCTTGTGATTGCTTTTCAGAACATGCTCAGCATCAAAAACAGCTCAACATTCCAACCTGCAAATGTCAGAAAGCTCTTCCAGGAAAAAAAAATCACACTTTGAGGACTTAACCAGCTATGACAGCAATGCTAGCAAGGAGTAGAAATGGTTATTAAAAAAAAAAATAATGCAAATAATATGAAGAAAAATCACCAGCCCCAAGCTTAACGTAGCCAAGAGTTTGAACTGAATAGTTTAAAAGAGCACAATGACTGAGACTTTTAAATAGATCTCATTCTTATAACTTCCAAGAATCTATGAAAGTAATTACTAGGATTGCAGCAACAACAAAAATAAAGATCTGTGAAGTTTTAGAAGACTTTCAGAGTCAGTAGAGCATATTGCTGTAAGTAAGTAAACACATTTGTTACTTCTCAACAAATGAATCCTCAGAATGTGCCCTGTTAAATATATGGAAAGAAACTCATGAATGTCAGGTCAAGCAGTAATTCAGTGTGAATTAGCAGCTTAGTTAAATTCACAAAGAACAGTCTCCTCTCCTGATTTATACCTCAAGGAAACAAGACTGCAAATTTTAAGATGTTTGTGGTGCTGAAGGACAGAGTGCTCACAGATAGAAATAAAGAGCACCCAAGCATGTGTCATAAGTAAATCTGTCAGTAGTAACACCCAAGATTACTAATGTTTCATACTGTAGATAAGAAGAAAATAAAGAATAAAATCAAAAAAGTGGTTCAAAATGTCACAACATTTTTGTTAGTCTTTATTATTTGTTTAAAAAGAGGTGGCATTCCACTCAAACCAAAAATATTACTTCTTTCAACTCTGTGAATGCACCAGACCTGGAATAGCAGAAATATATGACATCCTTTCTTGTTCTTCGTGTTTCTTTTGTAATTTAATGAAAAATTACATCACCTAAGATGAAATGTGATGTGTGCAGGAAAATGAAGAGTCAGCAATTTAAACATATTGAACTTTTACGGTAGACAAAACCTCAATTATTCATTCTGCCACTGTTTTATCTGAACCAGATGCATGGAGGTGTGTGCAACTCTATTAATAATTTTGACGTAGCTGTAACTTTGTTTTTTCCATATAGTCAACTAATAAACTTGGCACTGTAAATTGTCCCCGACTTCATTTTGTGTTGTAAAATACTGCAAGACAACATTTTCCTGATGACAATAATTAATGTAGGATGCATTACTCACTACTCAGATCAGTGAAGCTCAAAACCCGTCCTGGATTGAAGAGAAACTTAACTTTCCAGATACCATAGCTGTTTACAAACTTCAGTGTGTAAAAGTAAGCAATAAGCTCTTGCTGTTTTTTGTTTGTTTGTTTTGTTTCTTTTAATAATCTTCCCAGTGCTGCATCACTTGAAATATCTGATTTCCCCAAAGAAGTAACATTCTTCAAAATGCATTTTAAAATGCCAACAGTGAAACTGTTAACAAGAGATAAAGACTTCTGAATACCTTTGAACACTTATGTCTTGAAGTGTCATAGAGGACTAGCACCCAAGAATTTCTTAGCTTTCCAATATCATAAAAGAAACTCTCATATCTGACAAGTGGCTATGACCAGACTGTAGCAAAATTTGGTAACTCTTGTTATGACAATATACGATGTTCCTTGTTTTTGCTTTAATCCATCAATTCTGTTTATTGATTAGACTGGGCTGTGAGAAGGACATTACTAATTTCCCCTTGGTCATGGTGTTTGTGCTTATTGAAATATTGAAAAGTTAACAGAATCCAGCCAAAAGGCTTTTATGTGAACTGGGATACCTTTTTATTTTTTCCCAGTGGTTCAGTATATTTTGGTACTGAAAATAATTGCACTGATTAACAAGGAAACAATATATCAGTTAATCACTGACACAATAAAATATCATGTTAGCATTTCCTTCTACAGGGGGCCACACATTTTCTCCAGGGCAACACAGATCTTTTGACGGATCTTATTGTCATTTTAGTCACATACTCCTATGTCTTATCAAATTCCAGGTTAATTTGCTCCTATTTTTGTTGACAAAACCAACAAATTTTGATTCAAAAATTCCAAGTTTTCTACCTGTTCGCATTCTTTTCTGTATAAACCAGAGTCTAACATGGACTAGCCATGAATGAATTCTCCTATGCTGGATTTAGATCTGTATTCCAGCGGTCTTATTCCATTGGACCATTGGTACTATTCACTCCGCCTCAGCTCAATATGTGGCAGAATGGCTGAATTAAGCAATAACTCTCTCTGGGCACTGCAGCAGTCCCAGGATGCATTTACAGCTACTCTGAAGGAACAGTGGACAATGAGGCAGATTTTCATTCTCCCTGTGCAGCTGGAGCCTTGGAGAAGCTGACATTACTGATAAGTGACAAATTCATTCCAAATTAGTCTCATATGCATCATGAATTTACAACTTTCCAAGACATCTAAAATCCAAGTCTCTTCTCTTGACAGAATCTCAGACATAAAACCAGAGCTGTTAGAACCTTTTCTAGTGGACTCAGCTGAGCATAATTTTTAAGTCACTACAAAAGTTGCTTATTAATTACCTTCTGTCCCTGAAATGAGTATGAATCAATTTAGGTCTTGTTCTTTGAAATCTTTTAAAAGTCCTGGCTACATTATGCAAAGTCAAGAAATAAACAGTGTTAGAATCTTTGCCCAGAGTAAAAAGCTCTGGCACAGCAATGGAAACTGCCCAATCTCAGTATAGCTCTGCTCCTAATACTAGACATTTCCTTATGTTTATCATCTTCCACCTAAGCACTTATATTTCAGAAGAGCATATGAAACCATATCTAGCTTATTCAGGTAGTCATAAGAAAAAGTCAACTTTCTATTCAAAACTGAAGTAATGCCATTTATATTGCATTGCTCTCAGGCAAGCTATCTTAAATCAAGTTGTTTGAAAACAATTACAATAAGTCATGGCCAGAGCTGAGCCTGCTTTAAATTCAATTCATTTAACTTCTTTATCATCAAAGAGAGATCACAGTTCTTCACATGAAAGACCACAAGAAAGATTGTCTTTGAATTTCATCAATCCAGGTCATGAAAATATTTCAAAAAATTTTGTGAAGAATGTTAAGAAAGGGATTAATAGCCTTGTTTTGCTTAATGCAGTTGTAGCAAGTTGTCGATCAAGCTTTATGAAGACAGGGACTGAAATGAAAATAAAATAAATGCTTTGACAAAGATGGTAGGGGAAAAACAATGGAGTTTTAAAAAAATAGAAAAATGGTTCTGTTACCAAAATGAACTTTTAGTGATTGTACTTCAATCTGAGAAATTTATTTTCTCACAAGTTTCATTAAAACATTGAAAAGGATAAAGATAACAATGATGGTAGTAATAGCAATAGATATTTGTATAGAATGTACATTGTGTGAAGCTCTAGGAATTAATGTAGATATTTTTAAATACAGAATTTTTCTCTGTTACCTCCATCTTGTTAGACTTGGAAGGCATTATACAGTTAGCATTGCACATTAAAGTCGCTGCAACTCAGCTCATCCTGCCCTGAGAGAGAAGCAGTTCATCTGTTTGTCCATGGAAAAGGAGCACTGCCTTGTCTGAACAGCCCTTTAGAGACCCTGTGAGTTGGCCACAGCAGCAAGGAATGGATGGGTTCTGCTTCAAATGGGCTCTATTTTTGTGGGGCCTGTAGGTCATACAGATGTCCTGCTTTGTAGGGCCTGCTGCTGGATGAGGAGGCTAGTTTTTGCAATCTTCTGGATGTTTAGATGTCTTGAAAAATTGACATTGTACACAGTATTCCTGAGATGTTTGGACCAACTCACCAAGCCACTTGTAGAGTTGATATGCCCAGCCCATAAAAAATTGCAAAAAAATATTCAGTAAAGAATATTTTATAAGAAAGTTTACAGAAATTGTAGAAATCCTAACAAAAACAATGCTCAGGCAGAGACAATGGCCAATTGGTAACTGGCTGCTACTTAGAGGATTATTTCACTTCATGCTGTGAAACTGTCCCTCGCTCATGTAACTGTTCTTCGTTGGGTACAAAGTATGGGGCACCCCACTGCTTTGATGCCATATTTTTGTTTCTGGTAGAGCAGTTTTCAACTTTTTTTTGGTGTTCTTTGATGTTTTCTATGTTTATTCCTCTCACTCCATAGCCTACTATTTGCACTGGGTATGTTATCAAACGCCTAAGCATTCCTTACACGCACAGAACTTTTAGAAGTTTATTAAAAACAAACCGAGTTTTCCCAGATGGTTGTATAGCAGTAATTAAGTAAAAACTGCTATTCCCAAGGTGTGCTCATTTCTGCTAATATCATCAGCACTGCTGCTGCATGCTCAAGCAGGTTAACAAACACAGTCACATCAGCTTTTGTTCTTCCACAACAGCAGGGCTAAATCTTCATTAAGTATAAAACAATGGAGACAAGTGGAGGAAGAATGGAATGAAATGGGTTTATGTCAGTTGAACACCCGGTCTGCATAATTATATAAAAAATAAAAAAAGGATATGACAGGATTTGCTAAGAAATTTTAAAAAGTCAATCCATTTCCTAACTTTCCAGTCAGTTAGATAGGAAAGCCACTGTTTGACATCAAAGAATTGTGTGCGTGATGCTTGCAAAGATTTAATTCTTTAGTTGAAAACCAATTGTATTTCTTGAAATGGGGGAAGAAATAAAAGGAACAGATGTTGTTCCACATTGGGAATGTAAAGAAATTAATGGAAAATTTAAGGAAACAGAGAGTTTTTTGACATTTTTAAGTGTATGGAGGGAAGGGAACAAGGTGATGACTAAGCAATGTCTACTCTAAGCAATGTGGAAATGTTTATTGAAAAAATTATACTTATTGGGTCAATTTTATTTTTAAAGCAATGTCAGAACAATGATTATTTCTGAATGTTATTTAGTAACTGAAAGAACATTTTAAACCAGCATAATTATTTTCTGCAAACAGATAAACACAGCAACATAGGGTACATTTATCACTGCATAGCTATCTATGTAAAAGATGGTGAAATTATGTAACCCCCTAATTATCACAGGGTCCAATTCTTCAAGAAAAGAGATCTTAGTGAAGACCCAACATAGTTCTGCCATAGCTTAGTTCACAGTGATTTCTTCTGACATCCCTCACTTATCAAAGTGCATTACTTGCCATCCAGCTTGTTTTCCTGTTACTTAGTCATGTATTTTGCTGCTTTCAGCAGTGTCTCTGCAGTGATGTGTTCAGAAAAAGATTTTGGAAAGAGTTCCAACTCCTGTATTGAAATCCCAAGCTTTAAAAAAAGGATTTTCCCCTAAACTAGAGCTATCTACCTGTAAAAGCACTACCCAGCATATCTTGGCAGGTTTTACCATTTGACTCAAAATACTCTCCTGAAACATCCACCACAGGCCCTCTGAGTGCTGTGGTTTACACCTTGAATGTGTGTTTGAAAATATGGCCATAAGTCCTTTGAGGACCTTTAAACAGATTTTTGCTTATTAGAAGATATTTTACCTGCATTTATTAACATATATCAAACACTAATTTGCTCTTGTTCTGTCTGAAACCACTTCCCTGAGATCAGTCTGGAGCATTTTCCCAATCACATCTCTTCAATACGGCCTCGTGAAGCAGACTGGTTTGCTGGCCCCAGGAGCAGCATTTTCACCACCGTTGCCCTAACATCTCAGCCTCAGGAGGGACATTTTTCCACTGTTGCCAGTGCTGCTGGTGTTTTATGGGAACAAGGACTGGGAGGAGATGTAGTTAAACACTCAACAATGAAGCATCTTGATAAACAGCCCTTGTTCTGGTGCAATTACCATATCTCTTGATTGTCAGGAAATAGGCGCTTGATAAACATGTGGTTTCATTGTTTACCCACGTTTGTTTTCAATTAAAACTAGAAACCTATAATGTGCATTAGAGCACTGCTCAGCTTGGTTTGAAAATTGGCAGGTAATTAATGACTAGACATTGCATCTATTTATTTAAGACGGTCTCCAGAGATTTCAGGGACTGGTTATTCCAAGATAACAAGCTTGTTGGAAGGCTAGAGGAAGAGCTGTTTCTTTAGGTATATTTCCTCTTGTCCAGTTCTTGCACTTCAAGGGCTTTTTTTTTTTTTTTTTTAAAAGCCTTTTGGCTCAGCATGTTTCAGGTGCAAGCAGAGCCCTTCCCTGCATGTAATAATATAAAATAATATAAAATAATATTCTGCATGTAACAATATAAAAAATGAATGCAGAAGAATATTCATGTTTCCTCTATGCAAAACAAAGTAGATCAGTTACTTACATCATTTAAAGATCAAAGTCACATTTTCAAGATACTTTGTGTGTCTATGCATTATACATGCACACCGCCCCTTTTTTAGACTTATGTGACTCATTTTTGTTTTGAAGGTGCTCATTCATTTACAGAACTGGAAGTTGTTCCTGTGTGCCTGAGGAACATCAATTCTTTCTATATGAAGGAGTATTTTCTGTTTTCTTAGTATAAAAAATATAATCATTTCTCCTAATTTACAAAAATTGCTTATTAAAGAGACCAAGAAATAGCTTTTTAAACACCCTAAATGCAGCCCAGATTGGTTCCTTTATAGAAATAATAAAGATGTAATCATGACATGACCATTTATGTAATTTAATAGAGCGAGTCACTGAACTTGTAGAATCATCTGGCTATAAGACAACAAATGATGTTCAGTCACATCTGTTGTCATTAATTTGCGCCCAACTAAATTATATGAAAAGACAACCCCTCAATTGCACTGGCTATTTGGGCTGATTTCTGCTGATTTCGGTAGAACTTATGTCCTTAGAAACAGGCATGGTGGAATTTAAGACCAGTCTTCGTTTCAGAAGCCTGAGAATAGGACTTTGTCTTCCACTTGGTCATAATTATAATGCAAGAGATGAAATTCTTTCTAAATTATGGATTTCTCCAAAAGAACATGAAATGCAAGCAGTTGATCCTGTGATTTGGAATAGCTCATTGGTATAATTCTTAAGCTGTTACATGTAAAGATACACTGATTTAGATTCCTTGATGAAGAAGCAGGCCTTAATGAGAGAAATGGTTTCTCTCCAGTCTCATTTATAAAAATGCAAATCTGAAATATTTTTGACATACAAGAATTCAGGAAATGTTCTTTAAGAAAATGTGCATCCTCAGGCCTTCTTTTTTTTTTTTTTTTTGGTCTGTTTCAACAGAGACATAATCTGTGAGAATTATTCAGTACAAAAAGTCAATCTTATTTATTAAGATGACAATAGAAAGCTCTGGCAGACACCACTTATTCTTAAAAGTAAGATGGGAGCTGACCTGCTTAGTTGGAATTTTCCAAAACTTTTATGGCACACACAGGAAAAAAAAAAGCATTAAAAACCCCAGCTGAAGATGTCTCTGGTTTAGCAACCCAAACAGACAACAATGGATTTAAACCTCCTCAAAGGCAAACGCTTTGCCTCCTGAGGTTTTACTGCTCTTTAATGCAACTTCAGCTTCACTGACACCTGCACTGCTGAGAGTTTGACAGTTTCAGGTAAGGACACGAGTCTATCTTGTTCTTTATGGCAGTTTCACATCCTATGGGATTGTCAAATGACAATAGACACATCAAGTTTCTCTTTAAACACAAAGAAACAGAACAGTGAGTCACTTCCTAAGTTGCTGCGTTTAAGATACAGCTCCTAATTTCACTTTGGATGGCAAACTACTGTGTCACATGGACAGAAAAACTTTCCACTAGAAAAGTAGTGTTGAATTCTGTACATATTTTATATGAATCTTTTTAAGCATAATTTTTCAGCATTTGCATTACTGAAACAATAAAACATTGTAACCATATGTAATTATCCCAGTTCTTTGCTACTGAACAACCAAATAATTATAATCTATTGGTAAGCACCGGCACTTTCAGGAACTGCACGCAGAGTTGCCTTGAGCCTGGTTGTTGTTGCATGCCCTGCTGTCCACAGAGCACACTGTCTCTTTGATATATAGGCTGCATTTTTTCCAGTCAATGTGTGTAGTTAATTTTTAAAAGGTATTTCAGAGAGATATGGACTTCTGATATTCCAGAATCGCAGCTCTAACCTCTTTCATTAGAACAGCATCATCATGTTTAAAAATTCTGTCAGAAATACTGGACAGCTCTGTATCTGAACTGTTTTTCAGATTCAGTTTTGCATTTCTATTTCCAGGTCTGAAAATGCCTAATTTTATCAGCGAAGGAGGACAACAGATAATTGTGGAAGCTGTGCCTGTGCTTTTAAAAAAGGAAAAACATAAATTTAAAGGGTAAGAAGAGGAAGTAAGATAATTCTGCAAGAATATATGCAATGGCAAAATAATAAAGAAAGAAAAGAAACACATGTGCACAACTGTACTACTAAAGGCAGAGGCAACAAGGGAAGCAGTCTGATTTCAGCTGAATTATGGGCAGAAAACGAGAGGTGAACCAGAGGCCAATTTTCTCTCTACTTCTTTGAGAGGTGAGGAAATCCTAAATCCTTCCACTAATTCCTCCTTACTCAAACTCCCACCAGTGGGAGGCCAAAATTTAGAGAGGTTCTGCAATTCTGAGATACCGATTTAGTTCATGAGGGATAGCAAGGATGGGATCATCTGAAAAAAAATGACAAATGCATTGCCAGGCACATCTGCTCTGTCAGAGCAACAGTTAGACAAGTGACCCACTTAGCTTTCCCCACCCTCTGCCAATTCTCCTTTATTTCTATCACCATGCTACACCTATTGGCAAAAGCCTGCAGCACTGTTAAAGTGCACAGCCACGGATACCTAAAGGAATTTTAAGCAGGTCTTACAATATATTCACAAAAAGATGATAATAAGAGGAGCACCAGACAATATTTGTCCCAGAAAGCTGATATATTCCAACAGTTACGTATATCAATTCACATAACAGAACACTGGTGTTTAATTTGCTTAAAACACAACCATTTTGTGTATAGTCCATTTAGGATAAATACCTAGCAAGCATAAAATGGGCCAGGAAATATTTTACTTTCAAGGTACCATACATGGATGAATTATGTTAAATACATAATTGAGGAAGACCATTCATCCATTAGTTGTGAGAAGAACTGTTTACATCCCCTTATCTCCAACATTTTGAAGGCGATATTCAGAAACAGCTTGGGGATGTAATTAAGGTAAAACAGAGGCCATATCAATCATTATTGGCCATCCTATCTATTTCCAGCTATCCTGCGTTTTCATTTTAAAATTATCACTAAGTGAATACCCACTACACTGTTATACATAACTCTTAATCATCTATTACCTAACCACACCTGTCCCTTGGATAGGATAGACATATAAAACCTTTTGAGGTTTCCAGGTGAGCAGATTGGGGCCTCTGTAACATTTGTTCTTCAGGACGAAGGAAGCCAAGCACAATTCCAAATTCAGAAGCTGAAGATCCTGAGCCAGATTTTAAATTGCAAAGTGCCTGACTTGCTCTTGTACCAAGTAACACCCAGCTGGAATGTGACTCACAACCACTTCAACAAATCTGCATGTAAAATAACACGCCTTTCAGCCACTATTTAAATTTTCTGTCATCTTTGACACAAAACTATGTAGACATTACCTTGAAACTATTCTCAATAGTTTAAAATATTTGCCCCAATATTTTCTCTCAGTTTGATTTTCTAGATTTCCATAAGTGAGACCTGTTGTTAGTAACTTTTGCTGTGTTGCTTCATAAATAAGCTTTAGATCTAATTTCAAGTCTCCCTCCACCTACTGGGAGATTTTTCTATCACTAAGAACAGACTCCTGGACTTTTCATATCTTTATGAAAGGCAGGTGAATAATTGTATAAGAAGGTACAATTCACTGTAAAAAAATCTAATACCTTTGATATATTTCTCATTTCAATGGAAAACTGAACCATAAGGATAGCTTTGTGAATCAAGTTTTAATGCTCACATCCTGAGAACATCGTTGTGAATAACTGCAAAGAAGCATTTACATAATTAAAAGCTTTTCCTGTAAGCAGTCACATTTTCTGAAACATATTCATGATTACTTGAATTTGTTCTACAGTTTTTTTTTTGAATCAAATAAGTAATTACTTCTAAGTGGATGCCAGTTGATATTTAAAACATATGCATTCCTCCTTTCTTCAATTTGCCAGGTAGGCAATATGGTTGTTTCAGCTTCCTTGCTGGGAAATTATACAGATGTGCTTTGCCATACTTGAAGCTTGTAATTTAGAAATTAATTTTTCACAAACAGTAATGCCACTACAGATCTATTGTTCTGCTCTTGCCATGAAATGAGAAAGAATGAATCTTGTCAGAAGAAAATACCATGTGGAAAATATTCTCAGAAACACATTAGTGATGTTTGCTTGGAATCAGTATGGTATAATGAACTCATTACAAATCCATATCTGAAATCTTGGACAGATCAATAAAGCAAACATAGGCTTTATGCTCTTGTTATGGAAAAAAAAACCCCATAACCATTTAGGGACAACAACATTTTTTGCGAGCTGGTAAAGTGGAATGTATTCACCAAAGAGACAGGAAGGCCACAAAAATTATCCCCACTTATTTCTTATCTTTCCTTGTCCCATGATGTGCTACCAGAATTATTTCAAATCAATGAGCTTTAATGGCCTTCCACTGCAAAATCCAGGTAATATTTAGGTGAGATTTGTTCAAAAATGAACATAACACACGATCAACTTCTTGGTCTAACTGCAATTCCAAAGGTAACTTTAATTTTTTGGTGTCTTTGGTCCTCCCTTGCTGCAAACTTATACTCAGGGACTAGCCAAAGAAGCAAGAAACTTCAGTCTATGTTCAAACACACAAGGAACAGTGGTTCAACATCACACAATCTCTTCTCCCCATGAAAATTAACTTCCTTGGGATTATGAGGAGCCTGTGAAATCTCACAGCCACCATCTCATTGTAGGCTTGAAAGTACATAATATAAACCACGTTTTTTCTAGCGTGTCATCGTATCTTCTTCTTCTGTCAGATTCTGGACTGCAACACTTCTCTCTATATTTGCTGAAAGCACATATTGTTCTGTCATTTCAAAGGCTTCACTGGATCATGCATATCACTCATGGGATACATTTGATTTATATTTTCTTAGGCAATCCAGGTTTTCAGTGTGCTTTAACACATGTTCATACTCTGGGGCTAAATGCTGAACTGGGAACCAGTGGCATTGTTTATTTACAGACACCACTCAAACTGCAACTTTCAGTGTCTAAACTATTCAGAACAATCTCTGCCAACAAAAAACAAAAGCAAACAAATGAAAAATCAACTCTACCTCACTTGTTTTTCCTCTCTTTCACAAAGCCTGAGCTTGAATTTTTGGTTGCAGTTTTCAGTGGTGTTTAATTTGACTTTCGAGTGTCTAGAGCTTCAATATTTTGAGGATTAACACATTTTCCTCTTTGTTTTCCTGGTTCATGTACAAAGAGCGTGAGGTGTTTCCTTCTGTCCTGTAGATCTGAGAGCTAATTCATATATAGCAAGTTTTTTAACAATCAAATGCTGCAGTGCTTGAGTAATAAGCACGTTATTGCATCAAAGCTATTTTCAATTTGTCTTGCAGCATTTGAAGGCTGTCATTTAAGCATTTTGTTTCTCTTTTAAGCAGTTTTCATCATGCTGCAGATGTCAGAGCTAAATGAACAATAAGTAAAAAGCGGTTTCCGTGCTGATATTGTGCCTCTTTCCATTAATTTGACCCTAACTGCAGCAGTGATGTGTGTAATCCTGAGAAACAATTAAAGACAAGGACAGCAGTCTAGCACTAGTGAGAATGACTTTGATCATTTCCTCTTTGTCTACACAGTGTCTGGCAGGAAATATAAATGGCAGTTTTAATGGGAAGGCTGAGAGAACGGACCTATTAATTTAGCTTTCAGACTATTTTAAAGCATGCATTTCTCTCAAAAACTATTTTTTTTTGTAGACTCTGTTCAGCAAAACCTCAGCTGAGCTTCCCAAAGTGGAAACACCATTCTGTTTTATTCTAATGCTGGTGTCATTTTGCAGCAGTAGGAGACAGGCTGAAAATGCATGTTAATACTCTACGGCAGCTCTGTGCATTTGTTTATACCCTGGCTTACAGTGTTATGAGGGCAGAATCACTCAGGACTACAGCTGATTTACTGTATTGCTGGAAAAGCAAAGAACACACCACCTTTTGACTCAGCTATTTATATGAAGCTCTTTCTTTTGCCATGTACTTTCAGTACTGGTTGTGCTGGTCTGCACAACCAATTTATAAGGAAGGTCCCTCTCCAACCTTTTCTAGGGGATTTGCTAACATTTAATAAAAGACAAATAGAAAGAAAGATTCATATTCTGATTCTGAGCATGAGTTTTATGAATTCCCTTACCTCAACTTACTTATTAAATAGCAACAATACACTAAACTCCTCAAATGTCTCAGCTGCTTCCACCCTTCAGATTGCCGTTAAAAGTGGAGAAGTCTCAAGCACGAAGGAGGTACTGGAAGCATTAATATTAAGTGATATTTATTCAAGCTGTAAGGCAAAATGAAAAGTATTTGCTATACAATTATATATATATGTAATATATATTAGAATATATACATATTCTACCTACTTGTACATCATTGGCTCCTGTCTAAACTCTAGAACAACAGTTTTGTAAAAGAAAAATGGTGCCTTGGAGGAAGAAGACAATCTATGGCCGGGATTGCAGTCCTCTGGCTAACTGGACTCAACCAAAAAGTTCAGTTTTTGGGCCCAGTTTCTATTCCTCTAGGGATTTAGGCAGCCCTTTGGGACAGTGGTGAGAGTCTGCAATGCTTGATTCTTCAGACATGAATATCTGTAACTCAGATCCTGCTCAAAATGCAAAAGGAGACAGAAATGTGCTAGGAGAGTATATTAAGACTGTGAAGAATTCAGACATTACAGTAGCAAAATACATAAAAATAGCTTCAACTGCAGAAGGCTGCTGGCCTTCTTATTGGCCAAGCATATTTCAGTTTAGTCTTTATGCTACAATACTTCTTTAATGATACTGCAGTGGAGAAAATTACTATGGGGAGTTGATTACACCGTATGGTGTTTTGTTTCTAAATGAAGATGTTTGGATTGCCAGCTCAAAGCACTTCAGCACTGCTGAAATTCAACACACAGCCACAGACGAGCATTTGGAGAGGTCTTTTTACAGTCTGAAAAAACTGTTGATTATTTATACTACAACAGTGCCTTGGAGCACAAACTGATAGGTCAGACTCCTCTTGGAAAAGGTGGTGCAGAAATACCATATGTCTTCCAAAATAACAGCAGTTCCATGGGGCACTTTCTGATCATCAATAGAATGGAAAGTGTGATCATGAATTAGATATCAAACCCAAGGTAACAGAACTAGTAACGAAGACATCATGCTGAATTATAAATACTGTACTGTACTGAGTGGTTTTGTATCAAGTCCTCATTGCCAGATCATCTGAGCACTTCCTAGTTGTGTGTCAAATAATATAATTAACATCATCAAAAATAAACCATAAAAACCCAGCATAACATAACATAACATAATAACATAACATAACATTCATTTACATGAATTTCTGGTGTGAATTACATTTGAAAATCAGAAAAACAACTGTGGACCCACACACAAAATATTCCCCTTACTGCACTGGTCCCCAAAAGTATCATTCAAAGTTAGAGCACTGGAATTTGTATGAAAATCCAGCAGAACGACACAAAGTGTGCTCATTTGCAGCTTTGATTTTTTGAAGCACTGAAAGGACTACACAGTGAATCAGTTTCTTCAGTATTACATGCAGATAATTTAGTTGCAAGAGCAGTCCACCACTTTCTAGATAATTTCTATGTTTGTAGTGTTATATTTTATTACTAATGCAATTAGGCCAGAAATCCCCCCTAAAACAAAAGTTACCATTTGTTTGGCCAATTCAGCTTTGATTTATTCATCTAGATATATTAATAATGCACAAACATGAATAACTCTTCTATTTAATTCAAATATGATACCGTCATTATCTCAGTTTATGTGTGGTTCAATATAAAATAAAGAAATATACAAAAGAGAAGGCACAGCAAGTCTGTAGGAAATTAATCATTCCATAAAATAATTGGATTTGGATGTCCTCTTCCCAAATACTTTTAATGCCCTATTTGAATAGGAGTAGCTGGCCTGCACTGAATGCAGAAATAGAAAGGAGTCAAAGCCTATTGAATCTGTAGGGTCCAGATTTTGCTCTAAAGGGGGAAATGCCACCGTTCCAAGGGAACAAATCAGACTTATCCAGACTGTCTATGAGAAGATTAAATTGATCTGTTCTGGTAAATACAATTATTTTAACTTTGTAAGTACCACAGAACCATTTCTATTTTATTGTCTATGAATGTTTAGATTTATGGCACAGTTTTGCTTCTCAAATTTAGACATTTATATGAGTTTTACTGAAATAGTCATTTGAGGGGGAACTGCAGCACAGCACTTGCAATCCGTTTGCAAATACCCAAGGTATTAAGTAATATGATAGTTTCTCTTTCCATGCATTTTGCACTGGCTTGTCAGTAACTCACATTCAGGGCAAATAGACTGATTTCAAATTCTTTCATGGCATAGGTACGAAAAACTTAAGTTATTGCTTCTGATAAGACTAGCAAGAGACTCCAAGTTGATCTTTAATATGATGAGATATCCAGATTATACAGGTAAGAATTTCAGAACACTGGAAAAAAAAGTATGCATAACAAGAACTTTAGGTGGGAACTGACTGTTTTGGTTGATTCATGTTTTCAGTTTAGGTGGTACAAGAAGCACAGGCACCTAATTTGGTACTTGGAAAGCTCATTAGATAAAAAGCCAGAAGGAAAAAGTGACAGGATTTAAGAATCTAAGTCCATCGATAGAGTTACTAACCTTTTGTGTCCAGAGTTCCTAAAGGGAAACCTGAACACTTAAAAGGGGATTTCAGTTTTGAGAGCCATCCCAATGCAGGTTTAAACATGTACAACTGAGATGCATATTGCCATGTAATTATAATCACCAATACAGCTTATTGGTACAGTGTGCCAACAGCAGAAGTGAAATCACTCTCTGCTCTGTCTTTTTGTCACCACATTACTATCGGTACATGAATCAGTGGTTTTGAAACACTCCTATCATGATTTGTAGCATAGACTTATGAGTCATTTCTGAAAAACAGGGCTTCAGCCTACAAAGTTCTTATCACATGATTTGTTATAAGAAGTTTGTTATTGCAATAACCAAGTCTATGGTAGTACATTTATAGCAAACAATCTGCTTTCATGGTAACTATTCCCAGTTCTGTCCCTTAGCTGCAGAATGATCTGGAGCATTATTGCACTTTGGCTGCTTCAGATATAAAACTGGACTGGAATATTATTCCCTATGCCCCAGAAGTATTCTCAGACCTATGAAAATTTTGCAAGAGTACACAAAGACATGTGTGCAAAAATAGGTACTGGCAGTTCCTTTAATGTCCTTGGGTCACTACAGAAAGTATTCTCAGACACTAGTACCAGTAGTAGTGGTGACAGATTACATGAGGATGCTTTTATCTTCAGATTTAGCTGATGATCTACAAATATAAACCACTAAAAATGACAGAAGTGAAATATTTTTAACCCAGGTGCAGATGGAAGTGGGTGGAAAGGAGAGAACAGTTGGGATGGAAGCAATATAAAATTATGTACATAAAATGAACCCTCTACTGGTTGTTCACTAGAGAAACACAGTGTTGAAATCTCTCTCATCATGTGCAGAGTATATGGATGTAATGTTCGATAGTGAAGCTCCTTGAGTCCTCCAGATGAATTCATGGTTTTAATTTCGTGAAGGGAATGAAAACTGATCAATAAAGAAGAATTATGTGCACTGCGACTACATTGTGATTCAACATATGTTGAACCTGCCACTGTCATCATGTTTTCAGTTCATGCTGGCAATTATATTTGTGCATATGAATTCATTTCTAATTGATGACAACATGGGTGCCCCAGGAAAAGAGAATTAAAGATATTCTCTCAGGTAATTGCAGTTTTCCCCAGTGAATTTTAGAGGTACTTATGACAGCTGACTAAATTATACTTATGTCCTTCACTTCAAGAAGAGACGTTTGCCAGACTTTGCCTTCTTGACTACTCAAGCAGCCAATTTTATGTGTGTTTTACATCGTGCACTTCTCTGATGCTTATTCCTTATGCTGTTATTCCTCCTTGATCAGGATCTTTCATAAATGCAAGTTCCATTTCCACATTAACATTATGTTTCAACATAGCTGTGTCCAAGGAAGCATGCCAAGAGACATAAATCCAAAACACTATGGAAAACACGTGGATAAGAGAAGGAAAAGTAAGAAATCCAGCTGCTCAGAGAAAATGGCTTCTGACAGCTGTTGCATGTCCTTCAGAAAAGGACTGGCAGTAACTCCCACTTTCCTGAGCGTGTTTCATTTCAACACCTCAGTGGAAACATCTTCTGAGACCACAGAAAGAGATAAATGGAGCATTAAATAATGTCTCTATTGAACAGGTACTATAATAAATTCAGTCATTGAAAAAGGGCTTTAAAAAAATGCATAGAGGCTCTGTTCCTGAGTACAGCCCAAAGCTCATCCCAAAACCTGCAGTTTAGAGAGGACTATAAAGGGAAGAGCAGGTGGAAGATCTCATTCCCTCTGTGCCCAGGTGCCTCACGGCCATGCTCCTTTTAAAGGGTAAGAGCTCATTTCAAGAGAGATGTAGTAATATTGCTTCAGGCAGGGGACGAAGAATGGTCTACAAAGGGGTCTACATGAAGAGTTCTGCACAACCAGCCCCACAGCTGTTGGCTGAGCACTGCAAATACCTTGTGCCATCACTCAGTTTTTGTGTTAAAACACATTTTTTCATGGATACAATTTCTACACTTCAATATTAGACAGATCTCTGTCTAATCTGTTAAACACTGTGTGTATTCTCCTGTCTAAGATTTGATTGTGGAGAATAATTTTAGAATGGGAGATTATTCCAACATTTATTTTCATCAGCACTCCTATCAAGTTTTGCTAAAATCTACTGAAAATCTAAATTCCTGTGCTGTTAGCAGCATCACAGTAAGGCATTATGTAGGGTTTCCCCAAACTACTGTACATACTTATGTAAATACTATATTACTTTAAGTTGCTCTTAGGTGTCTTTTACCAACATTCACTTTTTCAAATGGCTCTGTAATTTTTAAGTTTTCTTACCAATCAGAGGACCTGATGTTGTCACATTCAAATAGTCCAAGGGGAGGAAAAAAAAAAGAACACAGCAAATTTAGAGAAAGAAAACAAGATGTGAAGTAATCCATTAGCAAGAAGAAAAATTTCCTTTTGCCTCAGTTCCTTTTTTTTTTCCCCTCTGCTTTTTAATTCTTCAGAGAAAAACAACATTTAAACGTGCTTAGTTTCATGTCTGTACATTTTTGTTTTCTTTCTATGTTGTCTGCTGTTTTGGTAATATTTCTAAAAATTATTTTTAACTAGGAATTGGGCATTCAATGCTGAATTATAGTTACTGAAATCAATCTTTCATGTTCACTACCTCAGTTCTTACAAGAGAAAAATGTCTTTTCAGTGGGGAACTAATTAGCTACTGCAACTCTGAATGTTAATATGCAGGAACTGCTCAAAGTCACCTGAAATTGTGCTCCTTCCCTCTCATGCCCCAGTCTTTTCTGCCAGAAACTGTTGGGTTTGAGTTTATTTAATTTTAAGTCATCTTTCAAAATAATCTCACATCTATTATTCACTTTTCACACAGCACTCGCTTGTGTCTTAAAATCTTAATGCATCAGTGCATGGTCTGGGATTTGACGGCCAGAGAGTAACATCTAGGTACAATATTAAAAAAAAAATAAAAGAAAGACTTCGGGTTAGTTCTACATCCTGGAGGTAAATTTCTGACCCCAATACACACAGTGATCCTAAACTCAGAGACTTTTAAGATCTCTAAGACCTAATTCAAAATTAAGTCCCATAGTATATAAATTTTCCTTTTTGCAGAAGGGAAGGAGAAACAGAGAGGCAGGAATAGAGAAGGAAGAAGAAAGGAAAAGGAGTTGGACTATAGGTGAAAGTAAGCATAAAGAATCTCAAAATCTGTCTACAATTTAAACATAAATATCTGTTTCTGTGGAAGGGATGTTGATCTGCAGGGACACAAACCACGGCCTAACACCAGAATGCAGCAAAGTTCTTTGACAGTTACTGCCAGAAAGTAACTTTGAAAGTTACTGGTTTTGGGGAGAAGAGCAGGGAAGGAAGAGGAAAAGACAGTTTTAAAGCAATAACCAAGAAATTGCCTGCCCTTTGGACATGAGGGCAGTCAGGAAACGAAATGACTCAGATAATCTCATGTGCAAATGGAGGAGAGATTAGTCCTGTTTTAGCTTCAGCCAGGGACTCACAAGAGCCCAAGGCTGGAGGCTGTGCCTTAAGTCACTCTGGGGAGGCCAAAGGAAGTTGCTGCTCTTCCCAGATGAAACAGAATAAGAGAAAGGCACCAATTACTTTAAGCAGCGATAGAGAAGTGTAGCTTCTTTAATCAGATGGGAAAGAATGAGGTCCTTTCAATACTATTTTTTTCTGTGCTACAGCTGTAAAAATACCACAAAACATTAAACAAACCGACCCTCTGAGCTGAATCCAAAGCATTTCCCAATTTTATGCTTTTTGTTTCCTCACAAATTCAGAGCGAATCAGCCAGTTTACCATTGGCTTGAACTCTAATCCTATCTCATTTTTGGTGGATGTATCTTGGTTCACTGCTTTAGAAAGCAGGGAGAGTTTCAGCACACCATGAAAGCTGAGTTTTATCTGTATTTTTGTCCATGAATTGCCATCACAATATACTAATTCCCTTTCTCACATCCAGTGAAGCGTCAGCTGCCTGTTTTACCTCCAGCTTCCCATGTCCTGATTGACACCTGCTCTGAAATCTTTTCCCTTGTAAGAAAGCAGAGCCTGAATCACTAATTATTTTTTTTTAAATTATTTAGGATCATAATTACTTTTAAGACTTCTCTCTCTGTCTGGCACTGAAGACAGGCACTCATATGATATTTATTTTCTTAGAAAAGTAAGCTAAAATAGGAACCCCATTCATTTTCATTCCTGAAACAGAGTAGAAAAATCAGTGTTTTGTCAAGTGTAAAAAATATTGTTTGTATGAAAAGAGGTTTTTTAATCACATTTCTAACTCATAACTGGAAAAACTAACAAAAAATAAGAAGTTCTCATTGATTATTTAAGATAAAAATCTAGGCTGATTTAGTAGATTGACTGAAATTTAGCTGACTGCCAGTTTTCTAGAAAAGTTGACTCTATGTATCAGGTTAAAAAAAAACCTCTTATGGAGATCAATATTCTATTAAAACTAATTTTTTTTTGTAATCAGAATCTGAGCTTCCTCACATTCTACAACAGGTAATTTTGTTATTGTGAAATGTATGTTATTTTTAAAACTAACCATCTTGCTAGAGGTGTATTTCAACTGCAAAATAAGCATAAGTTACAAAACTATTCAAATTCCCGACCTTCAAAGCTAAAAAGAGCACAAACATATGTTTAATTAAAAACACTTTCAAGTGTAAATCTTACAATATTGTATTAGGCCATTTATTAAACCACAGGAATTAATGAAATAATAATTTCTATTTTCTATGTATTGTTCTTTTAAATGAAAAGATTTTTCTCTAGATGTCATTTGCCACAGAGCAATTTCCTGTTGTTTCTGCAGTCATGGTGAGGTTTCAGCTATGACCCAGAACATAACTCCGTAACATTCAAAATTTAAAATCAGTAGCAGGATTATTTCTATGTCATGCATTCTTTTTTAAAACCAAACAAATTTCAGAGTTTTCCAACATTTTACTAAGAGGAAGGACCAAATATCCACTAAGCAACAAAAGCTCAGTTTCCTTTAGAGTCTGTTTTCACTAAAAACTACTCTCAGAGCCTTGATTTGGTTCTTGGTTTCTTAAGACGTCTTGGAAGGCACCAGCATGAGTGTCATACTTTATCAGAAGGCTTTGGTACAATACACAGAATTATATTTCATTTTTTGAGTAAAGTCCTTTTTCAATATTTAATTGCTTCATTATTATGAGAAGTATTGTTAGAAAGCTTTTCACTTTGCCTTCCTGCTAAGTTCACTACATTTAAAACCCATTCAACAAGGTGACTTAGTACATTTGTGGCAGAGTACCCTGTTGTTGCCTGAACTGCTGACATCGCCTATTGTGGAAACAATGAGGGGAAGAACATGAAAGGAGACTGAAAGAGACAAATACTCCACACAGGACAGAAAAATGCAATAGAAAAATTTGTAAAATATTTATGTGCTGGGCAGTTAATTGTTAGGAAAATTAAACATTAGATTGTTTATTGTTACAAATAGTTGTGATTGAGGTCTTCAAATTCTATTCCCTCCTTAAAATATAAAAACACAAAAACCACATAATCCCCATCCATAAATATCAGAAAATAGAAGTCCCTTATACAATTTAAAAAATTGGACCTTTTTTGTCCATGCCTTGGTCCTGCCTTCCTCTTGGGTGTTCATGCCTTTCAACTCTTTCAGAAGCATTTCAAAGTGCTCTGACAAGATAAACTACTTAGCTTTTCTCTGGTATGACATAATCTCCTTCAAGTCACAATTACTGCCTTCTCTTTGACGCCATCAAACACAAAATTCTGTCTTAATTTTCAAAGTCCTTCATTTGAAGGACTCCACTTTATGTTCTCCCAGGAGAATCCTTTAGCACATGGCAAAGTAGAAATTAAGAAAGCCATTATTATTTGTCAAAGTCTTCTCAAAGACTCCTACATGTCCAAGAGAGACACACAAGGAACATACAATTAAAACACCAGTGACCAGGCTGAACAGCACCGTGGGTTCTCCTCTTACAAGTGTCAGCTCCAGTAAAATAAGCTCCTGCTTTTGTTATCAGAATGTTTAGTTTCAACCACCTTCACCCACAATTGTGTTGAACCCTCAGGTTTCTTACCCGCACATTTATTTCTATTTTCATAGCAGGAAGACGTATTAATTACATGGTCACCATTACAGTGTTTAACAAAAAGTTCAAAACAACACATGCTTGTACAGTTTTGTGGAAAGAACAGTATTTTCCAAAGAGTTGATTGCATTAGTTTCACATTCCTTATAGGAAAGGATCTTCCTGTACCTCTTAAAATGAAAGAAAATATGGTATTCTCTTTAGAATGAGACATAATTAAAGAAAGGTATAATTTCAACAGCCTGAATCAGCTCTTCAGTTCCCTTTGTCAGCATAAGGAGGTCTGTTGGCTGGGGTCAGAACCTTCTATGCATTCCCCTTCTGGAAAGCATATGAGATGTGTTAATATCCCAACACCACCACACACAAGTGATGGGGAGGGGTAGGGCTGAGCACACCTTCACTATTAGTTCAGAAAGAAAGGCACAGAGCTCCAAGTGAAAGGGAGATCAGTTTACTGGGAGACTTTGTCAGTGGAAATGGAATTGCTCTGGATTTTACACTGACTAGAGCTGGTTGATATCAAATTCATATCTGCAGAAAATATATCCTTCAAATGCAACAGAACAACATTTCTTGACAGAAAGCTATTCCATTAAGCATCTAAACTATCTTAAGTATTTTTTCATGTGCAACTATTCCTCTTTCAGCATAAGACCAGTTGTTCTAAATAAGGCTGACAAAGACCTTGTTGAATTTAATAACTGTTTTGCTAGACTGCAATAAGTTCTCTTTTTGGTATCTGAATAATCCTTGCTTTGCTGCCCATACATTTGCTAAGCAGAGGCAAGCCATAGTCTTTTCCAAGCATATTTTAGAAATACAAGTCTCTGTTTAAAACCAGCTATCATACTAGCTGGAGATCAGAAAGTGATATTAGGTATTACAATTAAAGAATGCAAAAAACTGTATCTGGTAACGTAAACCTTCGAGTTCATCTTGAACCCTTGTACTCAATACCAAGAGAAAATCAGGAGTCTAAGACACTGATATTACAAATTATTCCATAAAGAAGAGTTCAAATGTTTTAAGAAAGCTCTGTGAGACACCTTGTATATGTTATATTACAGCAGGATTTGACTTGTTATTCTTGACAAATAAATAAGATTTGGATTTTATATTCTCTTTCTCTTTTTCTTATTTTCTGAAAAGAAAACCAAAATGAAATCCAAGCTCTATAATTGCTTCTAACTTAAATACAAACCCAAACCTTACAAACATTCCCCATTTTCTTTTCACTCTTCCACTGCCTTTTCCTCTAACAGTTTAGATGTGACAAGGAGAACAATATACCCTTTACTTCAGCTCAAACTGCCTGTTACTTAAACATACAACAGAAAAATATGTATTGCTCTTTCCTCTTATCTCTAGCATAATTTGATCTTATCATACATATAAAAATAATTCTATTCTTACAGCAAACCAAGTTACATCAACCGCTGAAGAGGGATGACCAAATTCAGTCACAGAAGTTAGATACCAAGACAGTTGTTTTTCTAGAGCCACTGCTGAGATAAAAGAAGTTGATGTTTGATATTATTTGACTTCCAAAACCACAGTCTTATCAGTATAATCAATGTCAGATGGTGCTGCCAGACTACCAGCAACATGTGAAAAATATTAAAATCAATTCTTTCCGAGGTACTTTTGAAAAAGATAAATGAGAACTCCTTTTCCAGTATAAATTGCTAATTAATATTATATTTTAAACAGAAAGTCCACGCAAACTATAAAAAACATCAGCTATTCTCCTAGTGCTGCTCTCTCCTGTCACTGATGTCTATCTTTCAAAAAGATATGCTAAGAAGGATGGCTGGAGGAGACTGAGAGAAGGGGAGGTGCTTTGATCCAGACCCTTTCACTGAGTTCAGGCTTTTGTAATCTAAAAGGCAACTTGCGGAAGGTGAAATAGCCAAGTATATTTTCTCTTCCAGTTAATCAAATATAGATTCTATCAAAATTATATAGCCATAAAACACTTTCTATAAGCACATGCACTTTCTGAATCAGCCGAGAATTTAATAAGCCAGTAATTAGAGGCCAAACTGAGTGATCTTTCATCTCCTGCTATTAGTACTGTTTGCTTCCTTCAAGCAATGTTGTTCGTAATCTTCTTCTGAATATCAAGTGGTTTTTATTTTTATTTTTTAATTCTCTCAGATAAATTACATGTGTCTAATTCACTTAGATAATTTAGAGCTAAGATTTTTTCAGTGTTGACCTTTGCAGAGGTCTCTTTGCCATCTGTTTTTTATATTTAATTAGCATTTATTTCCTTCTTGCAGCAATCTCTCAAAGAATGAAATAATGACTATAATTCTTGCTATCAGTTTGCCCTGATTTGGTCTCCTGACCACAGCATCACATTCTGGTGATAACACAGCATTTCCACTCTGGATCAGACGTTAGACATCATACTTGTTAGATCTATTAATCATGGTAAGAAAATAGAAGATAAATTTTCCCCCTCTCTCCAGGTAAACTCTTAAACCATAGCAGAAAAACTCCCATTCTATTTTCATTTCTTCTCTTTTTCTTGTTGCTATGGTTCTTTCCTCACATTTTTGGTCATTCTCATATTTGTTAATCAAAACAATTTGAAAGCATTTAGATACTGCTCTAAGCAGCCCAAACACTGGTGACACATAATTTCTGACAGCTAAATATGATTTAAAGTAACACAAACAAAGATTTAATATCAGAGATTGGACTGGGCATTTCAATCTTCAGGAGCTGAGTGACAAAATGGAAATCTGTTCCTGGGAGCTATGTCCCACCTTAAGGCAATTCACTGCACAGCAGTCTAGGCATAATGTATTAATTCTAAACAAAGAACCCTGGGCCTAAAGTGTATTCATCTCAACAGTTAATAATAACATTATTCCATTTATGTCAGGTAATGTTTTTCATTGGCGTTTTTAGAGTTTGGATTTTATTTTATTTTTACGTTCATTTCAGGACAAAATCACCCATGTCTGGATTTCGAGACATCGCTTTGGTATGCATTAACTTGGGACAGTATATAACTGGATAAAAGTATATAACTGGAGCAGAGTTGTCTGCCATTAATAGAAAACACTCCTTTGTATAAAGTGAAGAGAATGGAGGAAGGACCGAAGAAGGAGCTTCTACACCCACAATGCTTCAGCTGCCCGTGTTCACTTGTGGGGAGTTTGTGCAGCTTCTGTCTGAGCTGCCTGTGGAAATTGGATCTCATTCCCTCCATTTTTTTTACAGAATTCTCTGCATTAAGCCTGATTGTTTGCTCATTGTTCAGTAAAGGGGTGAATTTAGTCCTTCTAGCACATAATTTAAAAATTATTGTATTGTTTTTTAAAAGCATTTATTTTTTTCCTATTTTTTTCATAAGGTCATGCATACAGAATTAATATTGCTTTAATTAACGAAGCATATGAACTTCTGACTCCTGAAACAAGATTTCAAAACTCTGTATCAAATATTTCTGTCCCAAAAGTTGAGATTCTCCATATTTTAATTTCCACTGGATGCCTTTGGTCTCCATGGAAACTGCTCCAAGGAGGTTTGAAATGTTACATATTATTTAATATATCTTATATTCACATAAATGTTGCCAGAAGATCTGTCATATCTGTTCAAGTGCAAAGTACCAAGAGAGTTAAACAAAGGAATACATTAAATTGAAACTCATTGTAGCCCATCATTGTTGACACCACTGGCCTTGAAAGACTTTCAATGAGGCTCCTGAGAACAATCTCAAAAAAAAAATCAATAATCTCAGCAGAAAATGCACCAATTATCACAGTCAACAACCTCATAATAAATCATCATATTCTATAATTACACCATTGAATTTTGGATAGACTTTAAACAATTAATGCTTCACTTGTCAGTCAAAATTAAAAAGTAGTAACATTTACTGGGATTAATGAGGCTATTCTTTTATTTCTAACACAAGTTATACACTTAAAATCTATACTTTAAAAGATAATTTGATGATCAAGGAAATAAAATATGTGACAATTAGCTGGTACTCTGATTCCTTAGGTTTTCACAAAATACATAGTTTCTTCACCAAATTGCTGGTTACAAGTGGGTTTTAAGTAAAAATAACACAATACAACTCCATTTAAAGTCTTGCTAAACAAAATAATTGAAAGTGTTCAAAACATTTCACCAATTTCTTTTTCATGGATTTAAAACTTCTTCTACTGAAGTATTCTTAAATTATGGTACAAATTGCTACATGACCTTCAGCTTCTTTGACAAGAGACAAGAATGAGATGTGAATACACGCAGCTGAAATCTTTGTGGCTGGTATTGTCTTTTGAGCAGCGTCCAATTTCTGTCCTTTATGGGAAGTGACCCCAGACGTGTGTGCAGCAAGAACAGTGACTCCTGATAGCACCAGTGACCCCTGGCCAGTGATTGACCTGCCGTGTCAACTGCTCACTAAACCTCCCTGGCCCCCTGTCAGTGCTGAAGTTTAAAAATGTGCAAATAAGGGGACTGTCATTGAAAACCCCATTCCTTTTCTCAGTTGAACTATACTTGGGTCAAGCAAAACGTCAGGGAAAAAGCCCACCCTGCTGTCAATGTGAGAGACTCTTAAACATGTCCTGCCAAAGCCTTTGTTAAAAGACTGAGGAAATAAGGAAGATCTTGCTGTTAACTGTAACACAGAGAATAGCACAAATTAATCTTCTTTTAATGAAAATGAAAAGTAACAAGCACAGAGTTCTACCTGCCTCATTTTTAAATATTGACCACAAAAAAAAAAAAAAAGAAAAAAATACAGAAGGTTGCGCTAACTTGTTTCAAGATCCCCTTTTAGAACATTTCTTCCCAGAGAACCAGAAGGTGATATAAATATACTGCAAATGAAACTGGGGGTTCAGGGGTTCATTTCTTTCAGAAATGAAAGAAAATATCCCAAACAAAGAAAGAGTGATTTAAAGAAATTCATAGAAATTCAGGGAAAAGCCTCCAGCGCAAGGGAGCCTGCAGCATGCACAGATCAGCTGCAGCAGGCACGGCAAACCACAGCAGAGGAGGCACAGTGCTCTGTTTGCTCACTGAACACCCTCAGCAGGTAACTGTGCTGCAGACACCACCTCTTTCCTTTCTTTCTGCTACACAAGTCTTATCTTTAGCAATTAAAACTCTGCCTGCAATCTCATTCAAAACGAGGGTTTGCCTCCTGCCCCTCGCTGTCTGTCGCTCCACGATCCTGACCCAGACACAGAGCTGTGGTTCTCCAGCAAGATGTCTGGCATGCTACATGTGGCACTTTTCTCAAGCTGTGAAGACCTGCTGCTGGAAAGGTTGTATGCCAGAGCATCTGGTTAAGGACCTCCTCTGCCTCTAGACCAAGGCAGGAAGTGTATTCCTGGTGCTTGCAGGGAAAGAGGACTGTGAGGCGGAAGAGCATTCCCAACAAGGAATTGCTGTGCAGATAGAGTACCTCTCTGGGGAGAGAGACTCATTCCATGTAGCCTTCCTTAGAGAATCAAAGCACAGATATCTCTCATATTAGGATTTAACACTTAGGAGGCATTTCTCTCCCTCCTTTCCTGCCTATTAATAGTGCTACAGTGAGAACAGACCACCTAATATGCACAGTAATTATAGAAAGCAATACAACAACAGCAGCATCACCCACTAAGGAGTCAATATACCTGTGGGATTGATTCTTTGCTATGTACTATGCTTAGAATATTAACAATAAGAAGTTCAGCATAGAAGACTTCTCTGGGATTAATGACTGACTGGGTTAATGACCTGCAACTCAGTTGTTATTGCTTAATAATTATGCTGAACATTCATGTAGTTCCTTTTTTAAAGGATCTTAAATTTTAAGTATCAGTTTTCATTCAGTGCATTTATATTTCAAGTATCCCAAAGTGGTAGTGGAGAGCTGTGGGCAAGGGCAATAGCTATTATGTGCTTAGCAATAGTGCAGAGGTTTGAAAATTAGTTTAGTAGCACTGATGAGAGATGTAGTCTCTGCAGAGGAACTACTGCAATGGATTAACAAACCCACGTATTTATTCTACCAGCCCACTCCAAAGGGAGGACAAAGTAAACAATAGTTCAAGCACAGCAGACTCCTGGAGATTCTTTTTCAGTATTTCACTGCCTTTGCCAAGACCTTCTGGTGAGTTTTCATATATAATTATGATTGTTTTAAGCATGCTATGGCAGAGGTGACCAGATTCTCACATACTAGAGTTCAGTCATGTTCTTTGGCTGAGTGGTAGATATCCTTAACCTCAGGTTCCTAATAAAAGGTTTGGCAGGAATAGTGAGAAATCATCTAGTCACATCTTTGTACATCTATTCTTTGCAGTAATAAATGCTTATATTACAGCTATTGTATTTATATACAGGTATTTATATTTTTATATACTGTATTTATATATATATACACACACACATATAAGCCTCTTGAAAGAAGTAGCATTATTTCCAATGAATTCTTCTCAACCACCCACATAAAATGCAAATATAGAGCATCTGAAAGCAGCAAGCTTAAGTGCAAGTGTCCATTTCATTTATCTAATTATACCTACAAAAGTAGTTTCAGAGAGGAAATAACTTATCTTCCTTTTGTGTTTTTATTACCTTTCTCCAACTTCCCTCCAACAACAGACTGCATTTAGAACTGCATAGTTACTCAGCAAAAGATATCCTTTTTGATGTACCAAGATAAAAATGTAGTTCCTTTTATGACAAGTGAATCCAAATTGGATTATAAAATTTGTCTAGAAGAATATTTACAGGTTGAAAATGTTTCCTTATTTTATTTTAGCTGCACAAATAATTGTTAATAATGCACAAAGTTTCTGTTTGCTTTCTTTTTTCCTGCAGTGAACATCTACATTTCCTTTCTCCCCACCCAGTCCATGCTGTTCCCTAGTACAAAAATACATCATGGTGGGCATATATCAAGAGGAAATGTTGGTACAAGCTCAGATAAAGTACTTTGGAAGATGAAAAGACTGTGGGTTTGATAATTGCCTAGGTAATGTTTTCACTTTATACTTTACTATAGAACATATTACCTCTGCACTCTTGTCACACAGGTCCAGCATCCTGCATA
The DNA here is from genome assembly GCA_013396755.1 of Sclerurus mexicanus. Classification (NCBI taxonomy): domain Eukaryota; kingdom Metazoa; phylum Chordata; class Aves; order Passeriformes; family Furnariidae; genus Sclerurus; species Sclerurus mexicanus. The sequence continues at coordinate 584,884 of VWZF01001875.1, forward strand.
CCTATAATAGTGGTACACCATCAACCTGTGCTACTCGGATTTTCTGAAAATATACTGGAGTGGCATTTAACTTGGGTTCAGTTTGATACGAAAATCCTGGAATTTGAAAATGCAGAAAAATTTCTACTGACTTCAGTAGTCATTTTGGCATGGCCAAAGTTACCCGTTTTCTCTCAATACTTCAGGTCAAGAATACATTCGGAGTTGAAGCATTGTTTGTAAAAGAATCTTGAGATCTTCCCATTATCAGGTTAGGAAAGAGACCAGGAGAAAGGTATCACTTCTGTATAACAGCAGTGTTGGCAAGAATGAATATTTTTTAACAAGCCTTTTTATTTTCTTTTAAAAACCTGATTTTCAACAACGGGTTTCAGAATGTTTGTTCTTCTCTGGAAGAGTTCAAGAAACAGTTGGACAGTTCTCTCAGACACGTGGTGGGATTCCTGGGGCTGTGCTGTGCAGAGTCAGGAGTTGGACTTTGATAATCCTTATGGGTCTCTTACAACTCAGAATATTCTATGGTTCCACAAAAAAAACAGGACAGTTTTTGCAATTCAAAAGGCAGATCAATTCCCTATTTACACACTATACAAAACCTACAGCAGCTGAGTAGAGAAGAGTTACTCTGGGCTGTACAAAGCCACTGATAACTTGAAATTTGCTTTTCAGACCTGGGCCTGGCATAGAGAGAAACACAACAGCAGCCTTGGCTCTCTGTGGCTTTGCAAGTAGATAAGCACTGATGATTCCACTCTCAGTTCTCTGTCTGATCACAAATTGGTCAATGCACAGCTCATGTTTCTCCTTTTCTTACTCTGATCACTTTTCCCAACACCATGCAGATTACGGGAACACACAAAGGCATTAAATAATAATCTCTGAACTCCACTGGAAATAATTTTCCAATGTCTTCAATGCAGAATGCTTCAGAATTATTTTTTGACAAGGGAAAACCCTTTATCTTTAAAAAAAAACAAACAACTGCCTTTAAAAGTGTATTTTTGAAGGTAATAACTCCAGAGTGTAGGCAGTAGGACATCTTTTTTATGCACAGGAATATAACAAAGTTAAATAATCAATTGTAGAAATCATCTGGGAAGGTCTGATCTCAAAATGCAATTCTCTTAGCCTAGGCTGTGTTCCTCACTATATATCACCATAGATCCCATCATTATTGACTGAGCTGGAAGGCCTGCAGGGCTTGTTAAAAGTCTATAAAATCTATCTAAAGAGTTTCAGCTTTGGCATTTGGTAGAAGCAACCTGACATCAGCTAATCCAAAGTACTTCATCTATGCAAATAAAAATTTCACTGTAGTTCTAAAATTTAAGAGAGGAACTCAAATTTATTTTTTTAAAAATCTTTTTGGCCCCAGATAAAAAGCAGCATATCAACACATTTTCAGCATCTGTTTTTCCCCTAAAAGGTTACTCCATAATGTAGTCTCTTCAGTGGCATTACCTTGTGAGTGGATAATCTTCAGTCTTGCCAAATATTTCTACTGTGCATCTTCCCTAAAGGCTCACATTAAGAGGAACAGCTGCACTACCTTTCTAGGAGTGATTAGTAACAGATGCATCACAGTTGCCATTAATTAAAAGTACCACATAGAGTAAAAACAGTTTTATATTTTTGGGCCCTGGTTCAACACTTAAAATTAGCACACAAGATACTGCTGAATAAACACTTTCTCTATACCAAGTATGTTTGGATTTCTTTGTTTGTGGTGGGGGTTTTTTTGGGTTGGTTGTTTTTTTGTTTGTTTTGGGGAGGTTTGTTTGGGTTTTTTTTAGGTATTTATTTATAACAAATATTGACAGAGCTTAGCATAGGTTCAGGTGTCATATTTTTCATTGATTCCAGGATGTATAGGCAAGCATAATGAAATCTAAATGATCCAGTCTTTAGATCCAAATCAAAAAGACCCCTCTGTAAGCATTAAAAATGTGCAGGCTTCAGAAGTGTACCAAGGTTTCCCTTGGTAAACAGATTCCATATTACAAAAAACTCCTGCTTGTTCTCAGCGTGATAAATCCTAGGATTTTACTTATTCCAAAGGAAAGAATCAGGGTCAGAATGAAGCACTGAAATCTTCCTGGAAGGAGGTACCTTCCCTTCCCTGTTATGAATCATTTTCATTAACCATCATAAGCTAGATCACCTGCTTTTAAATTTTGCTAACCAAGACTTTTTCCCCTATTTATTTGTTGGAGAACTGTTGTATAGTTGTTGCATATTTTGTGTTAGCCCTCCCTCCACCACCTTGAACTTAATGTCACAGATATAGAAGGTTTATCAGAATTACAGATTTGAAACAGACGTCCTGTCCTTATGATTTTGCTCCTCAAAATCATTTGATTGAAAGGGTCATCTGAAGATGGGGGCCATATGAGCTCATTGTATTTTTTGCTATGAGATTTGTAGAGAATACTTTTAGTTATTAGCAATTGACAAATGAGGTGTTATGTATTGGAAGGCAAAGGCTATATCCCAAGCTGGCATTTATGTCAGAAGAGTGATAGAGTATTTTAATTAAATGTATAAACACGTGTATAGTAAGAGGGGGAAGACACTGTAACACTGCAAGTACACACAAAGCCATCTAGACATTCTAGCTGTGTTTCCTCAGATATACCCTCTTCTTGTGCAATGTTAGCATAAAGGTTGCAGGGCTAACACTTAACTTTTTGATCCAACAAGACTGTTTTACTGAGAGCTTTAAGCAGCTCACAGCAATGCCTTTTCTCTCCTGTGAACCTATGTAGAGGACAAAATCACAGTCAGTTTTTGTACAGTCAATAAAGCACAGCAAAATGTCACATTATTTTTCCCCTGGTGGAATGATCTTACTAAGGATGCAACTGCTTGTTTACTTTTTACAAAGACTATGCCTACAATACAGCATAGTACCCAGTAAGCATCATATCACACAGATATTTCTAAGCAAACATTTTGCAGATCAAGCAGTACTCTCTGATGATGTTCCCAATCTTAATTTGTGGGTATGGATTCAGTTGTTTATTGGCCTCTTGGGACAAAAATCTTCTGAGCCTTTAACTCCAGGATTTTGACATAGGCTCATTCATGTAGGGACTAACAGCCTTCATCTCCCTTGGAAGCTATGATACAATTTAATGGAAGCACTTTTTTTTTTTTTTTCCTTTTGGCCCTGATGCAGCCAAGGGTCCTTTTACATAATTGTAAATATATCAGAAAAAACAAAGCACCAACCTTGAAAGATAACAATCCATTACAGAAATCTTGTTCAACAATTAAATGCTAGGAACTACGGTTGACCTAAGACTGACTGTCTCACATTAAAAGGTATATAGTGAAATGTATTAACTAGTTGTAGTATTAACTAAAAGTTAGTAGTTCTACTAAAAATGCCATTTTTTCAGCAGCAGCCAGTATGATTTCTGTTTAATATTATTTTGAGCTCAGTCTTTTACAAACAATTATCACCTCCTGCTTCTTCAAAGCCAATGTTTTCTATCAGTTTGCAAAAGAGAATGAAATGTGAGGTGTAAGTTCCCTTACAGAAAGAACAAACCAGAAGAAATACAGAAGAATAAAAACCCCTACTGAGCACTGAATTCCAATGGCTACCTTTGTAATACAAGGATGATGCAAAAATAAGCAACTAATAAAGACTTTCCTTTTGCTGGAAGAGGCAAATCAGTTCAATGAGCTCACACAGTTTGACAACTGCTCTTAGGGAAAGAAAGTGTTAAGAAAACTTCCCAGCTGACTATTTACAAGACTCTGTGGCAAATGGATGTTCTCAGGAGGATTCTTCAGGTTAATTTATACACTCCTTGGAGACCAGAACTATGAGCATTGGATTCCTGGATAGAAGAGGTGTAGCAGCATTTAGTGCAGCATGCAGGTTGTGTTTACTGGAAGCAAACTGCCCAATTTTGCCCTCTCTTCAACCTGAACATCAAATTAGAGAAGATGAAGGGAAGGCATAGAAGTACACATCCCTCTTTACCACTGCCCAAATCCAGGTTGGAAGCACCATGACAAGAAAAAAGGTTGCCAGTCTTATATTCTGGGATCAAAAGACACAACAGATTTCACGCAAGAGAACCTCTGAGGAAACACAGCATTCATTTTTCACTCTAGTCTGTCAGAAATATGACTCAACCAAAACATAAAAGGCTCAAAGTACTGTAAGGACAAAAGATGATGAAATTTTTCTCTAATTTCGCTCTGCTGTTTCTTATTTCTTTACACCATCTCTTATTTCTATTTCTCCCTATGTGTGTGAGATAAAAAAAAAAAAAGAACAGTCATCCATGACTAGTAGGTGATGTTTAACCATGAAAGTAAATTGACCCCACAGCTTATGGAGAACAATTTTTCTGGAAGCCAAGAAATCCCACAGAGCCATATAAACACCAACATTACCCAAAGGACATGCTGACATGAGCTACCTTGGACAACAGGGAATGGAGCCAGAACAAACAGTAGCAGATTTTGGCTTCCCTCACCGATCAGGAGTAGCTAGAGTAAAATTATTATTAGGGAAGAGGAATGAGAAAAGCATCACAGGGCTAAAAATAATGGCTTCATGTATCTGGGAAGTTGATTAATGTTCCTTATCCAGCCCCCTTCACAGTACCAGAAAAAATAATGAAAAATGTAAGAATATTTGTAGGAACAGTGGAATGAGAATATATGCAGGGGAGAATGACTCTGATGTTCATATCAAATAGCTGCCCAAGTATGCACACAGTTCTGAAGGTGCAAAACAGCTATTGGCAGCACATGTTTTATTTTTCAAATTGAATTTCAGGAGAGACACTAAAGCTTTTTTTCTTCCTCCTCTCCTGCTTCCAGAAAGATAGCCTGAGCAAAATGTAATTTAGCATGCAGGAGCTCTGGACCTTTGTAATTATTTGGGGAGAAGATGTTGAATGGCTGGGGGTTTGGAATCTGAACAGGAGCCAGGCAAGAAAATAAGAAATGCCAGGAAAAGCTGCATAGCAAATAGACAGAAATCCTATTAAATACTCAAACCTGAACAGGAAATAAGCCTGAGAAATACACAACTGGAACAGAGTAGAGAAACAGTTTCGTGCATATATTTTTCAGAACTAACACTCCAGTAGATTTCATGGGGTTTGGATCAGTCTTCCAAGAATGGAAGATATGAATGAGAAATCAAATAAGAAGGAATTGTGAAGAAAAAAATCGAGTAAGGAAGAAATAAACTCTCAATTTCATAAATGTTAATATTTAGGGAATAGTTCATTCAGCTTAAACTCAATACATACAGTACAATAAGTTTTTGCAAAAACACATTGAAGCTCAGACTAGACTGTGAGAAAGCGTGTAACAAATCTATATTTGAGTTAAATACTACTTAAATATAAATTGTTTGACTTATGAATAGATATGAATTTTTAAAAGTATAAAATAGAATAAAAATAACCTTGAAAAGTCAGTGCTGGCAGGAATCCATATATTAATTAAAAAAAACCCCAAACAACCTAAAAAAAAGCCAAACCTAACAGACACTGAAAAAACCCTCACCAATAAACACAGCAACCTAGACCTCAAATCTCAAGGCAACGAAAAAACCTTCATCTGTTATTTTACCTTCCGTTATTTTCTACCATGAGAATACATTAACAGGGAGCCGTGAACTGGGCATTGTACCTTTATATACCCCCATCCAAGACAGATACTCCAAAGCAGGGAGCAATCTATCTGATCTGCCTCCAAAGTTCATTAGGGTTCTTTTGGTCTCTGCACAGAATATTTTACCCAAGCAGCCTTTTTCTCTCTCCTTTAGGCATTTTGTCCCTTCCTGTCTGCTCCTTGGCTTTCTGTGATATTACCTGTTTTGCCTTTGGGACCTGTAACTACCCTCACAGAAAAGAAACATTTTTCTTTTTTTTTCCCATTTGTTCCTCAGCCCAAATCATAGCATCTGTCAAGATGGTGTAAATGAGGAGCACCGAGTTAAAAAAGGCTTTTGATGTTTCAGTGTGCTGGGACCTTACAGGATTACTGATGATGACTGAGATGGATGATACAGGCTAAAGGATTGTTTTCAAAGTCTGTCCTGCTAAAAGTTGTTCGAACACAGTTTTACCGATGAGGAGGAAAATAAAAAATACTAATTTACCCAGTACTGCTGTCATTAATGAAAAGAAGGAAACATAATTGTCTTACTAAGATTCATTTTGATAAACATATTTGACTAAAATATATGTTTGTTAGGAAACAGCTTTTCTATTAAGTGTCCATTTCTGACCAGCTGTCTGTTTTTACTACCCCTTGTATCTTTGGAACTCAGTTTTGTGGATCTGTAGGAATCAAAAGGAGGAAGTTCCTGTTCTTATTAACAGATTCACTTATTAGTGTCATAATGGATGGGGAGAAACATTCATATTTTTTTACTTTGCATATTGATGATAAACTGCAAGGAAAGCAAAACAAGGCACCATCACCGCAATAGGGGAACTATCTTTCTCTAGGAAACAGGAATTTAAAGGTTAAAAATTCTGTATTTTTGTTCAACAACGTATCTTATTGCTTTAGGACATCTTTACAATGTACTAGCATTCTGCTGCATGTGGAGTTTAGTTGCGCTTGGCCACTCTTCACTGACTGCTTAAAAGAACCTCAATCAGGAGCTCAAGGCAGACACTGCCTCCATAAATCCCTGAGAGTGTGGTTGCTGCTGCAACAACCTGAACAACCTGATCTAGTGGGAGGTGTCCCTGCCCAGGGGGCAGCAGGGTTGGAGGTTGGTGGTCTTTAATGTCCTTTCCAACCCAACCCATCCTATGATTCTATGAAATAAGTTCTCAGTCAGAGTTGGTGGTTTTGGGTAGTATCATCCATCCATAACACCAACAAAAATCTGGACATTTAAAAAAAAAACATTTCAAAATTTATATCACTCTACTAAAGCAACAAATGTATGTAGGGAAACAAAACTGATTTTGCCATAGTGAGATGGAAGAGTTTGCCCAGCAACACTCTCTAGTCAGATTGAAAAAAGATTTACATCTTCTCTTTAACAACTGGGAAGAAGTGGGATAACAATAGGAAATACTTCAGGAGACAAGCCTTGAATACAGGAACAGACAATCTTAGTGCCATGATTAAGTCTGAGAAAATCATACTCTGAAACAATAATAATATTATTAATAATATAGATTACATTAATTTTTCACAGAAAGATCTTCATGCTTTCCTAAATTATCTCTTTTCCAGGGCACTTTACTGCAAGAGCAGATTGCAAAGAATCATGCCCTCAAGACTAGCAACTGATGAGTGGAAATTTCATGGGCAGTTTAATGAAAAAAATGGGGAACATAATTTTGCTGACTTGCAATAGTGAAGGTGTTTCAGAACTGCAGTTCTCATGCAGAAAAGTGGAAGACCTCAGTGGAGGGCAGAGGGGTAATTTTAACCAAAAAGGACAGCGTGACTACTTGGATCATAAAGCACAGATTTTTATCATATAGTGAACAAAACAAACAAACAATTTCTTTCCTGAGTGCTAATTCAGTTCCTCTTGTTTCTTAAAATCCTGGTAACAGATTGGAAACAAGCTTTGCACTGACTCCAGCGTTAAGGAAATGATACAGAGGGTGTGTTCCCCTCATCCGCACCCCAGGCAGAGTAGCAGAGACTTTTGCTTTTAACATCAAACCTCCCATGACTCTTAGAATATTTAAATTAACCAATTTCATCCCTGACGATTCATTTGGACAAAAATTTATTGTTGCATACAATACAATATTGTCATCCACTAAATTTATACAGCTGCCTTCTCTATTTTGACATGTAGTATTTAATGTCTCCCACTTCATCTAAACACTACTGGGAGCAAAAGAATTCTATACTACCTGACCATTTAGAGTTTAACTAATTAGATTTATCATTAACTCGCTCTTTCTATTCCTTAGGCAGGAACTCAGTTTAGATTCATGCCTTCTGACAAATCTATTAAAAATATATATTTTACTCTGAGCTGCTTTCTACAGAAACTCTATAAAAATGGAATTACTTATTTTTAAATATTGCAATATATCAAAGGCTTAAAAGCTATTTGCTTTAAATTTCAAATAGCAAATTTAATCTTTGCAAAGGTGCTGAGTTTTGTGAAACTCTGAGCCATTGTTTAAATTTTTGCTGAGGGGTAATAAAAAATAGTCGGCTTTTACTAGAATGTGTGGTGGGAGACAGCATAAGAAGATTTCTGGTTAATGTGCATTAAAAGCAGTATTAGCTCCAGGTTTGTAAATCCTCTGAGCTAGTTACATTTCTATACAAACATCTCTTTTGACCATTTTAAATGTGGAAGTATGGAGGAAAAGTATATTTGTTTAATGCTTTAACAAAAGAGAACTAAATTGTATTAACAGTTGCATTTAAAATAAGGCACTCAAGCTCACAAACTCCTAAGGACATATAAATTTAACGTGAATTAATGGTATCACTCATGTATTGAATGCAATTACTATGTCTGAGCTGTTTGCCTGTTTGGGTTTTTTTTATCTCATACTGTACACAAGTCTGTTACACAGCTGAGTCAGAGAACCTTCTTTAAACTTCTCATACCTCCAATCTCATAAAAAATCCTGTCACCCAATATGGCAGCAAAGGTCTATTGAGCACCCAGGATGGACAGACTGACTCCTGCCTGCTTTAGTCATTGACAGAAGCTAATTTGGAGAGAGTGGAATGAAAGCAGAAATATTTAAGCCTTTGCCTTTATCTTCTTAGTTATCAGGGGAACATCCAATTTTATCTTGCATTAGTAGACTGAATCCTGTTTCTACAGTTGGGAAGACACCAAAGAGCCTGTATAGGTGCAGTTTGGATTGGCATAATTGTTGCATCGTTGATGCAAAAAGGGTCTTCAAAAGAAAGATGTGACCTTTGTAAGAAAATCTGACCAGGAAACAGATGTACAACTAGGAAACTGTCCAGGGACCAGTATATTTAAAAAAAAAAAAAAAAAAAAGAGATGTTGAATATAACATACACATATAAAATCACATAAAAACACTTGCTCCTGGAGGTGCTGAGAGCAGGGCTAACTTTAAAGTCAGATCAGCTTTGTGTTCAGCTAAACTGGAACTCGGAAGGTGACCTTCACTGAATAAATTGGTGTCTGAAAATGTTTCCTGTAAAAATGACCTTTTCACCCACAGTTAGAAGAAACCAATCCATTTTCATGATGATGTGATTTCTTATCATTCTTTTGGCTCCATTCAGGGAACTCTGAGACTCACTGGGAAATTTATGTTCTCCGACAACTTTTTAAGTGGTCAGAAAGGAAAGCAGCAAGTTCATGAATATTTTGTTCGCTGATAGTTCAGAGAATTTACAAATCTGGTTATTTATGGAGCACTTTTGTGGAACCACCTTTTTAGGGTAAAGTTTCTTCACAGTAGAAACTTACCCACTGGGAAATTGGAAGTGACATCTTTCTAAAAGTTCAGGCATCTAAATACATCAATAGCAGGTACTAGAAGGATAATAAATATACAGTATCATTTCCCTAATCTCATCTTCTCTCTCCTTACTGAGTGATTTTCTTATTCTTTATTACTAATAAGAAATACATACTGTCTCAAAGATGAAGCTGAAAATTTAATTATATACTACCAGATTTAAGAATTACTTCTTCTACTTTATAGTGATTCTTATTACTCTGCTACTAACTATATTTAATAAAAGTATAAAACAGAGTAGCATAAAAATATTACAAAGAAATCCAGTTTTCAACAGATAAATTAATTCTTTTTTATACACACACACTTATTGAGAGTAAAAGAAGTTGTAAGGGCAACTTCATAATTTTTCCTGCTACCTAAAGGGCCATGCAACTGCAGCTGCACAAAAACTACCCAAACTCCTTTATTATAAAATAATAATAAAAGGAGGCTGTTATGTATTTGAATACTCCAATAAAAGTACCTTTGGGATGAACTTTTAAAATCATTTAGCCCCTAATCTACCACATTTGAATCAAATTAGTTTTTTTCCCTTGTCCCTCCCCACCCTAATGTTCATAATAATCTTTCCTGGCAAACCTAACTGGGATCTATAGGATTTTAATGATGCAATTTTCATTCAGTTTCTGTTATCAATGTGCATTCAAAAATTCTACTGAAGTATATATAATATATATAAATGTATATAAATAAAGGTATGCTTTTTACTTTGTAGAAAATTGCAGGACTGAGAATAAGTGGGAAATTCAAAAGCAAAATTTGAGAGTTTTGATAAATTAACATCATGGCTTACATCTGACCTTGGTGCATTGTTCCTACCTGCTTTGATGGAAAACAGTCTCACCAAGAAGGTAACTCAGAATCAACAAAGTTCCAGCAGTCCCAAGAACTTTTTCAATGATTACTTCACAACTGTCAAAATATAGACAGGTCACCTTGCAGACAGCAAGGGAATAGGTTCAACAAACTAAGTGTATTCAATGTGTCAAGGGTTTTGTAGGCATTTATGACTTGCATCTTTACGTGACCCCTGTATTTTGCTGGAGAGTCCCTATGCATAGGAGGGAAAATACAAATACTCCAAAGAAAAATGAAATAGCAGGGAGTAATAGTTGGTTCCACTGTCAGAACAATGCTACAACTGGAAGCTTCAGGAGGTGAAATAGGGTAGGTTTTTGAACAACATTAAAATGGAAGTATGTCATGTATTTCTAGTGCACTGCAAAACTGGGAGTCAGCATCTGACCTGTACAGTCTTCCAGACAGTGCCGTCTTGCAACAAGTCTAATTACATTTCTTTCTCATGGGGGCAAACAGTAGGAATCTTTATGAGTGTAATAAAAAAAATATTTGAGGAGAAGGGTCAAAGAGCTAGTAGTGAGTCCCCAGTTCTGGAAGATTCTTTGCAATTGTGAGCTGAGAGATGCAAGATCTCCTTTGGGAGGAAAACAGAGAAGCCTTCAGACTCCGCAGCTCTCAGACTCTATTCCAAACCCATCATTCATGTCTGCCACACAGGCTAGAAGAACTGGGAAGTACCTGGTCCTGACTATAAAGTATTTGATTTGAATGGATGTTTATGTTCTTGGCCTGTGTTGTAATTTCTTTAATAAAACAATCTGTTATTTTCTGCTTTGTACCTCGGTTGGCATTTCTCTGTTGTACAGGGATTTAGTGCAATTTTGCAAGTATGCACAATTTATTTTCTGGCAAAGAATCTGTATGCATCCTAATCATCTTACTACCTATTTACTTATTTATTTCTACTAATGGTCTGATACCTCTTTTTTTAATTTAGATGAAAAAAAAAGAAAAAAGATGCCATTTGGAGACACAGAAAGGTTTCGATATTCGTGTTTGATGTCTGTGCTAATGACTTAATGTTTCTGTGCCCTTCAATTAACTAATGACCTTAATATACTTATACATGAAAGAGAAGAAAACAGAAGGTGATAAGCAGTGTTTGAATCTCAAAGCCACAGCTCTACAAGTATGTCTTTTCTTCTTCTCATATAATACATTCTTGAGTAGAACTGAGAGTTGCCCAATTTCAAACTGAGGAAAAAATTACAGTAGTTTAGCATAATTTACCACAAAGTCGACGAGACCACTGCATTGCAGTATTTACCCTGAAGTCTTTGGGGAAAAAGATAAGGTTTTATTCTTTACAACTTGGACTTTCTGTCAGTGTTCTGAAGATGTTAATAGTGTGCTATACCAGCACAGTACTGCTAAGGTATTATTGAGGAATCAAAGTATGATTGTCAAAATTTTTTTGGTTCTAGCATAGACAGTTTTGTAGATATATATTGAAAAGTATTCCCAAAGAAAAACTATATAGTTAAAATAAAAGTATCCATGCAAATTAAAAAAAAAAGCACCATTTTGTAACATGCATGTGTTCTCCCAATAGACATCTTTAAAAAAATAGTATTCACAGGTATATA
>VWZF01001875.1:596826-629885 GCA_013396755.1 Sclerurus mexicanus
AATATACACAGATATATATATATATATATATATATATATATATATATATATTAAAATGTGAACAGGATTAACAAGATCAAAAAATCTGCTCCCAAAGAAAGTTTCCCAAGTCATGTCCACTGGACACCATTAATCTACAGAAGTACAATAAGAGTTACTGTGGCTTTGTGACTTCTTTTCTCCACATGTTGCTAAATGCACTCTATTTCTATGAAATTTTGCATTGATTCAAGGTTTTCTGACCCATTTTAAAAAAGAATTGGCCTTTCAAACATGTTAATTCCAATACAAAAAGAAAGAGTGATAGTTCTATAGGATCACACATTGGAAATCATTGAAACAAAAGTATGTAAAAGGGAGGAAAATATGACAACCTTCAGAATCTATGTACAATTCTTCTGTGAGAAGGAATGGGAAAGCAGGACTGTTGTCAGGTTTAGAGTGCATCAAGGGTTAGATTTTGATTTGGTCAGATGTTAGATCTGCAACCAGCAAGACTGGGGATCTCTGAAGGATGCTAATAATGGCTGAGCAGCCCTGTGGATTTCCCCTCCCATTTTGTCATTGATCTCCTAACCCAACATACACGGAGTGAGGGCTCTCTCATGATTTGCTGTTCCAGCACTCTGTTACAAGATAACATGGAGACAGCTGACTCTATCCTGTCGTCAAATCTTCAGAGCAGAGTTTGCCCTGGCTTTGATGGCCTCTCTGATCTCCCAGGAGTGTTACAGAAGGGTTTTGACAATGAGCAATGCTAAAGCACGTCTATTGTCCCTCATACTCTTTTATGTGTGAAAGGCCACCTGTCCATCCTTTTCATGTTCCTGCTCCCTGAGCTTTGTCTGAATGTGAGACAAGGCAAACATAGTTCTGTCTTTTAACAATAGCTCTGTGCAAGATGATCACTAAAACATTTCAAACCTTTTAGCTATTAATATTAAGTGTATTTATATTGAATAGGTCTGTCTAATGAATTAGCTTATTGTATTCCCTGACACAGCCATCCGCATGAAGAAAATGCTATTAACTATACAGCATTCTTCCACTTCTCTGAAGAGGAGCCCTTCTTACAGTCCTCTGTTCTCTTGATGTCGATTATAAATCATGAGTATTCTGACCTCTGCTTCACATTAGCACTAAGAACATTCCAATGGTTAGCTCATAATTATGCTTCTTCTTTGTTTTCCTTTTATTCTTAGTTAAAAGATAACATTATTCCAAATCTTTTAATTCCCCAGGTAATCTATGAGGACTTTCATGTGGGAAAATTAATTTAGGGGGAAAAAAAAGAAAGGAATTTATATATTTCTAGTGTGTATTTCTCCTTCTAAACACTGTCATCTCCATTAAAGTATTTTTCAATGTGTATTATGTATTATCTAACTAATTTTATGAAATCTCATTTAATTTTCACTGACTTAAAGAAAGATAAAAGCTACTACAATTACTTGATATTGTGTGACTTGCACTGTCTGATTTCTAGAGACTAGTGAGCTGCAGCTGAGATCAGGTTCCTTTATCGGCAGGCCGGTCTCAAAGGCCATAAAGCCAATGAAATTTTCATCCTCAGCACTTATGAGATCAAGGTCTCAACATGCTATAGGTTTCAAGAGTTTTGGGATGTTCCCATAGCCACTCACGATGGCCATGTGAGCAGGCTGAAATTCTAATTTTGCTTTCTTCCAATATTATATCCTTCTCTGAAGTATCCACCACTGCTCCTATGCTCAGGAAGAGGAACGTTATATCCAGGGTTATCTGGGGTACAGACATTACTGAAACTGAGGGAGTATTGAATGTGGAGAGATGAACGTACTTCAGATGGGATGATTAAAGTGCCTTTACCAGAACACTAATCAGCTCAGCAGACCTGCCCCCTTTAGCCCATGAACCTGCTGGTAAATTACTTTGCTGGTAAATTAATTTGAAAACTAAACCAGAACACTACTTACTCAGAACTATTTTTGCCCTTTGAATTGGGCTGGTGAAAGGATCTGTATATAGGGAAACCTGGATCAAAGAGAAAACATGCAGCTTTGGTTCAATGTGTACAGGGCTGAGTAGCATAGGGAGAGTTTTGGGAATGCTGTTTGGTCTCAGGGCAGAACAGGCATTTATTTATCCACAGATGGAGTTGATATACACATCCTACTTCTCTTTCTGTGTCATAAGTTATGCAGAAATAATTGAAAAACAGACCCTAAACAATACCTGAATGAGGGGCCCAGGTATCTTCATCAGATTTGGTTCCCATTTTGAGAGATCTTCATTTTCAGTTGATTGTGAAGCTGTAAACCATCAGAATTCTTCATGTACAGAAAAAGACTCCATGAGACAGCCGGCAACTATTTTATGTGAAGTGTGGAAATAATCTGCAGGAGTGTGTTTTCTTTAAAACCTGCAGGCTCCAGTTCCATACCTTTTCTCACCACACACACATCTCTCTAAAGATATTTGATACATGTTTAAACAGCTTCAGTGGTGGATACAAAGAGACCTTCCAAATCCCTTCATAGTAATGTAGCCCTGGCTAGAAAATTTGGAGATGAACATTTAAGTCTCTGTAGGTAAAGTCAGGTGTTGCTTCACATGTTGTGTGAATTATTTCCCATATCTTGGCTAAGAATGCTAAACAAATTATGCAAGAAAAAAATGTCAGTGTCCATTTTCTTAGTGCATCTAGTCACAAAATGTTCCTGACTTCCAATTCAGATCATACATAGAGAGAGAGGTGGATGGATTAAGAATGTGCTAAAAGGCAATATTAATATTGTTGGAAGGTATATACTTAAAAAAAAAACACAATAAAAACAAAACAAAAGTTAAGAATATTTGTGAGGTAGGAAATACACCTCCTATTCAGGTTTACAGCAAGCCCCTAAAAAGACTTTAAATCCTTGTAATCTCTTAAAGATCTGTCTTTATTGGTAGGAACAGAGATCTTCCTGAAGTAATTTAACAAAAACTTCAGAGAGAAAATAACACTTGACAAAATGTCCCCAAACCTGCTGCTGATTGCGTATACTTCCAGCACAGAGAAAAATTGGGAGAGATTCCACACCTAACACAAATCAAACAGAGGTATTCAACCAAAAATCTCTCATACTGCAGCGAGTCACTTTACCTTGATCATCCCAGCAAAATGAGTCCCCATTTGAGACTAAGAAGTCTTTTCCCATTAAATTTTCATCAAACAAGACAGATACTGTCAAAAAGTTTCACTTTTGACAGATCAGCTTTTATTGAGCCTCTGACCTTCTCTCTTAATGTTCCTTCAGAAAAAAAAATCAACACAGTATATTCTCCATCAGCTCTGTTGACTGTAATTTCCAAGTAGCTTCACACGAACTCTTACAATAATGAACAGTAATTAACACATTCTCTTAACTCATCCTAGAATTTAATGTTGAACTCCAGCAAGCAGCAAGGACTATTAACTTTTATGAGTGTATAATGACAGAACAAAACCTTCAATGTAAGTGACCTCCAGGATTTGTTTTGATACCCAGACATTGTGAAATAAATAACTAGTTCATTATATCATGCAGGGAGTTTATTTGGGCAAGTAAATCAGGCTATGTTAATTAAAAGTAACATCCCAACTTCTATAAAATTTAGTCTCAACTATTAACCAGTTTGTTTGCTATCAAACTGATGAAAAAAAAAAAATTCTGACTTCCCAAAGTCAGAATATATATAGAACATCTTCTGTATGCAGAAAGATCCCACTTCTGATTGTCTGTTAACTTTCTGTTCGTTCTCTTGGATTAATACCTTCTAACTTTGATATACACTTCATGTGATTTAATTTTTCTAGCATTAAAAAGATACAGGTTACCTTAGGACAGAAAACTATATAAACTTTTGCCTTCTGGCAATGAGAGCACCAGAATCACCCTTGTAAATTTCTCCTTAAGTCAAAGCAGAGAGCAATCACACCAAATATCATTTAATTTTAAAACACAGAGAAAATTATATTTACTGTCTGTTGAGGATTAGGTTTGTGCTTTCACAGGTCCCTGAATCAGTGTGATGGGTTGATCTTGGCCAGATGCCATGTGCCCACCAAAGCTACTCTGTCACTCCCTTCCTCAACTGGACAGGAGAAGAAAAATGCTTGTGGGTTGAGCCAAGGACAGGGAGATCACTTGGCAATTATCATCACAGAAAAAAAAAAATTGACTGGGGAATATTAATTTAATTTATTACCAGCCAAATCAGTATATGATAATAAGAAATAAAAGCCAAACCTTAAAACACCTCACTCCTACCTCTCCCTCCTTCCTGGGCTGTACTCCCAATTTCTCCACCTCCTCCCTCAGTGGTGTCAACTTCTCAGAAGGTGTCTGCAGAAGGTGCTGCCCCACAGCTTGGCACGGTCCTGGGGGGCTCTCACGGTGATTTTCACCCCTGTTGGTTTATGCGCTGGCTTTAGCCCACTGTCTGAGAAACATGAAAGCAAGATTATGAAGTGCAGTTTCTTTTCCTTTGTTGGCTTTAGTTAGTTAGTTAGTTTGGGCTTTTTTCTGGTTGTTTTGAGTTGTGGGTTTTTTTTAAATCCCTGTTAAGTTCATTTTTTTACTTTTGTAAAAGGAATGTTTAGTTCTTTCCTTTGTGTTCCTTAATGTGACTTTTTCATCTCATGCTAAGTGTCTCTGATGACATGACATTCACGGCTTCCCTTCTGAGAACAATTCCATTTAGTATGATTATTTTGACATTTTAGATGCATTACTAATGGTAATAAACAAAGTGTGAGCTTCCTAGATCTTTTACATTCCTGCTGGTAATTTCTGCTTGACAGTTTATTGCAGGCAGGAAGCTCCTGCTTCTTTTTTTTTCTGTCTTGTCCCATCATGACTTGATTGAAACGTGTTTTGTGTACGGTGGATTTTTAAATCCTTCACTTCTATGGACATTTCCCACACAGCAATGCATCATACAGTTTGGCCAGATGGGCTAAAAAAAATCTTTGTCCAGCAATTTTTACTGATTTTACTTCAGTTCAGGTAAAACTTCTTGAAGTTAGTGGGAGACATGCATGAGTAAGGACTGAATAAAACTGAGCAAGATCTTGAGAAATTGACTTCCTGAGACAGAAATAACTGTTCTCTAGCTTTTTTACTACATTTATTTAATTCCTACTTTTTATTGTACTGCTTCTCAGATGCAACAACAATACTCTGGTCTCAATGCTAGGCACTCACACATAACCTGAGATTGCTTCAAAGCAATCTCATACCAAATCCACATTATATCTTCTTTAATGCGTTCCAGTCTAGTTCTGAATATCCAAAATCTCCTATTTGTATTTACCGAGGCTTCCCCTATGTTTCCTATTTTATTTGCTCATCCATGTCACAGTGTAACTATTTTTTGCTTGGACACATCTATGAATGTTGAAGTAATTAGTTTATACCTTGTAACTTCTCTAAGTGTAGTCAGTAACAATCATGTAGTATCGGTGTCTCTAAAATCCACTTTTTCTGTGACAAACCTGCAAAAGAACAACTCCCATTGTCAATCCACATTCAAATGTACTTGGCTATAATTAGCAGAACAACATAAAATTGCTAATATAAAGAAATGAACTGAATGAAGCATAATTATACTTAACAAACTAAGTCGAAGGTTTAGTTTCCCCATTAATGAATGCATTGAAATTCACTTATACTACACCTTCTTAGGGTTTTCTGGAAAATATCATGTTCTGAAATTTTGTGAGAAATGTGGGGTTTTTTTCCTACACAGAAATCAATTTGGCCCCAAAATAATTTCATGGTCTTTGACCTCAGATGACAGTCCTGAGCATGGATTTTTCCCATTAGCTCTTTTACTGCAAATGGAAATATCACTCCCTTGCTGTCAGGCTGTTATTGCCAAGGGCTGTATCTTGGCATGTAGGCAGCTACCGGTAAGGGGAAATTTGCAAGTCTAATTCTGTTTTGTCACCACTCAAACCACTGAACACAATCCATCTAAGCAAACAGAAGAACTTTTAGAAGAGAGAAGAAGTGAAAAAAACATCTAATATGTGCATGTGTGAGTTGAATAACATTCAAATCTAAATTGAATATGTCATGTATGACTTCTTTGTAGGTCTCTTTTTGGCAGAAAAAAATAATAAACAAAGAAAGAGCTGAATTTAAGATAGTGTTTCAAAGCCTCACTCTTCACTGGGTGTATTGGGTTTGTGTGTCAAGGTTGAAAAGCTTACAGAGGTTTCTCCAACATCCAGTGGAGACAATGGACCTGCTGCTGGCCAAGGCTGTGCCCATAAGTGATGGCAGCAGCACCTCAGGGATAACAAAATTAAGAAGGGGAAAAAAATCCACAGCACAACAGCACTTTCAGCCTGAGAGAAGAGTGAGAATAAGTGAGAGAAACAGCCCTGCAGACACCCAGGTCAGTGCAGAAGGAGAGGCAGGAGGTGCTCCAGGAGCTGGCGCAGAGGTTCCCCTGCAGCCCATGGTGAGGCAGCTGTGCCCTGCAGCCCACGGGGGCCCTCGGGGGAGCGGATAATCCACCCACCTGCAGCGCTTGGAAGACTCCGTGCCAGAGCAGGTGGATGCCCAAAGGAAGTCTTGACTCTGTGTGAAGCCTGTGTGGAAGCAGGTTCCTGGCAGGGAACTGTTGGCATACAGATGTACTCAAAATGGAGAGATCACCAAACAACTTGACATGATCGTAATAAAGACGGAGGACAGCAGAAATAAGGAATGTTCTTGTCAGCAAGATCAACTTTCTGCATATTGGACTGTTATGAGTTCCCAGTTTTATAAGATTGCTGTCGTAAAGTNCATGTGTGGGACTGCACACCAGGGCAGGGGAATAGTGTGGGAGTCCTTCCCTGGGGAAGAAGGAGCAGCATAGACAACTTGTAATGAACTGATTGTAACTCCCAAATCCTGACTCCCTGCATCTCATGGGAGGAAGAGAAATTGGGAGTTAAGCCCAGGAAGAGAGGGGCGGTGGTAAGGTCTGATAAGATTTGGTTTTATTTCTCATGACTTTACTGTGATTTGACTGGAAACAAATTCAGCTAATTTGCCCAAGTCAAATGTTTTGCCCATGGTGGTAATTGCAGAGTGATGTCCCTGTCCTTAACACACATTCCTTTTGTTATATTTTCTCTCCCCTGTCCAGTTGAGAAGGGGAGTGCTGGGGGTGCTTTGGTGGGTACTTGGCATCCAGCCAGAGTCCACCCACTTCACTGGCTTTTGTCAACAGTATGGTTTACATCACAA
This sequence comes from Sclerurus mexicanus, assembly GCA_013396755.1. Lineage (NCBI taxonomy): Eukaryota > Metazoa > Chordata > Aves > Passeriformes > Furnariidae > Sclerurus > Sclerurus mexicanus. The sequence continues at coordinate 604,077 of VWZF01001875.1, forward strand.
TTCCACAGGACCAAGATCAATAGGGACAATTCTGTACTTTTATATGGCTTTTGTTGGTTTATTTGGCACACTTAAAAATAGTTTATAAAAGACCGAAAATGCACAGCCCCTCGGAGGTCTTTGAGGAGGTCTCTTCTACCTACTAGAATAATTATTGCCATTTTTCATAAGTAAGTCTACGGGGAAATACTCTTGCATCCCTCTATGCAAGCTGAGAACAGAGCACAGCAGGGCTCTGCCTCACTGCTGCCTTGGCCAAATATTGGTGTTCAGCACCAGCATTTATCCACAGGCCCCTGTGAGAGACTCGTCACCTCCTTTAGGCCCTGGGGTGTCTGCAGGTGTTGGAATTCATTTCCATAGCAGGACTGGAGCTGTGCCACTGTACAGCTTTTGAGTTTCCAGACTCCAAATTTCCCAAAGCAGATGGATACTTGACAGTGCTTAATCTTGGCAATGTGGTCTCAAAATCATTAATAAATTCCTTCCTGCTGGTAGGTCTTGGCATGCTGGTGATTCCCTCAAGCCTTCCTCCTGTGTTGTGGCACCTGTGTATTTTGGACATTCATTTTTTGGTTTCTTCTAAGGTTTTGAAAATACTTTNGACTGCACACCAGGGCAGGGGAATAGTGTGGGAGTCCTTCCCTGGGGAAGAAGGAGCAGCATAGACAACTTGTAATGAACTGATTGTAACTCCCAAATCCTGACTCCCTGCATCTCATGGGAGGAAGAGAAATTGGGAGTTAAGCCCAGGAAGAGAGGGGCGGTGGTAAGGTCTGATAAGATTTGGTTTTATTTCTCATGACTTTACTGTGATTTGACTGGAAACAAATTCAGCTAATTTGCCCAAGTCAAATGTTTTGCCCATGGTGGTAATTGCAGAGTGATGTCCCTGTCCTTAACACACATTCCTTTTGTTATATTTTCTCTCCCCTGTCCAGTTGAGAAGGGGAGTGCTGGGGGTGCTTTGGTGGGTACTTGGCATCCAGCCAGAGTCCACCCACTTCACTGGCTTTTGTCAACAGTATGGTTTACATCACAATTCCACAGGACCAAGATCAATAGGGACAATTCTGTACTTTTATATGGCTTTTGTTGGTTTATTTGGCACACTTAAAAATAGTTTATAAAAGACCGAAAATGCACAGCCCCTCGGAGGTCTTTGAGGAGGTCTCTTCTACCTACTAGAATAATTATTGCCATTTTTCATAAGTAAGTCTACGGGGAAATACTCTTGCATCCCTCTATGCAAGCTGAGAACAGAGCACAGCAGGGCTCTGCCTCACTGCTGCCTTGGCCAAATATTGGTGTTCAGCACCAGCATTTATCCACAGGCCCCTGTGAGAGACTCGTCACCTCCTTTAGGCCCTGGGGTGTCTGCAGGTGTTGGAATTCATTTCCATAGCAGGACTGGAGCTGTGCCACTGTACAGCTTTTGAGTTTCCAGACTCCAAATTTCCCAAAGCAGATGGATACTTGACAGTGCTTAATCTTGGCAATGTGGTCTCAAAATCATTAATAAATTCCTTCCTGCTGGTAGGTCTTGGCATGCTGGTGATTCCCTCAAGCCTTCCTCCTGTGTTGTGGCACCTGTGTATTTTGGACATTCATTTTTTGGTTTCTTCTAAGGTTTTGAAAATACTTTCTGCCTGGTATTATGCAAATGATATTGATGCTGCTAGATTATTGTTTACTTTCAAAGATTGCAAAAGGACTGGACTCCAAGTGGTTGCTTCCAACTGTCCATTCCTAATTATGTAAATAGAGTAAGGAGAAGAACTGAATGCGTAATTATGGATATAAATTCTGAAATGTCTGCAAGTGACAGATTTTTCTTCAATCTTGTACTCTGAAAACCTCCGTTTCATTTTTGTCAGCAAAATGGACCAGAAAAAAACTAAGGAAAAAAGTGAAATCCTTGGAACTGCATATTTTTTGTTCAAGAAAGTGATATTCCACTTTTTTACAGTGGTGTTGAAAGAATTCTCAAAGGATTTTATGAGCAATCATATAACATTTTAGGCTCTGACACAATCACAGGAGACAGGCTACATTTTAAAAAGTACAGAAGGATATACAGCAAACTGCCTTGGCCCAGATGTTGGTATTCACAGTGTGGCAAAGGAAGCTTTAGGAACTGGGAATAGGATGCATGGATCTCTTTCCCACATACCTCTGGCAGGTGGTGTGGTGTCACCTCATCCTTGTACATCTGTTCCTCTTTCCCTCATGGTCTGTCATATCTACAGACTGTACAGGAGACTACCTTTAGTTCACATAGAGGCTTTGACACAGTGGGCCCCAAATGTAGCTGGCAGCTTCTGTGATGCTAGTGATTGGTTTTTATGGACAGGCAGATAGGAAGCAAAATTAACTCAAAGACATTTATTGCTTAAAGAAAAAAAAAAGGAGAAAACTCTCTTAATGTAATCTCAGACTCTTGATTCTCTTTCTCCTCTCCAAAATAATAGTTTTCAGCAGTAGGCAAGAATTTCATAATAATTTGAGCTTGGTACTGAAGTAAAGAGTGTCTGGATGCTGGGATTACGACAAAGAAGTGCCCCTTCTTTGACAGTATTACAAATCATTAGATGCCAATCTAATGGATCTATGTGGGTATAGCAGTTTTAGCAGTGACAATAGTTCTCAAGTAAGGGACTGAGGCTCTTGGCAATTCTAAATGTGTCTATCATATTTTCAGCCATGACCCTGATACAGTGGTGAAATGTTAATAGTGTTAGGAACAATTGAATCCTTACCTTATTACATATGGACTCATTTAAAAGCTCATTATTTATTTGGCAAGTATTTAGCATAACAAATTAATCTAAAGTGACACATGAGAATAAAGTAGGTAACTCAAAATGAAAGCCAAAATCAAGATTAAAGATGTGAGATCACGCCTATTTATATTGAACACTAGTAAAATATTTTGATAAATGGAAGAGTTTCAAATGACTGTAGAAAACTAAAGCAAAGAGAGAAGATCACAGAAAAAGGTTAACTGAAATTTGTGAGGTTTTTTCATTGAAGAGGAGTATAATATTCAGAGTTTCTATGGAATAGCTTTGCATACAGTTACTTGTTTTGGAAAGCTACCTGGGAACTTTTCTTTACTGGGACAGATGTCCTAGCTAAAACATTACAGCAACATTTTCTGTGTTATGATTATCTTCCCTCAAGTGTGGTAAAGGGGCCAGAACATCATCTTGGATTCTTCATCATTGTTCTCCCCAGAGTTTCAGAGGAGAGCAGGTGAAGTGACACAGGTGTCTCATGATAGACGGCTGTGCAGCGTGAAAGACAGATGTGCATGTCCTTGGGGAAGGGAGAGGAGAGCAATGTGATTTGTGCGCTTCGGTTTCGCCATCAGCATGAACAAATGTGAGTACTCTTGCAGTTTGTGGTGGCTGCAGCTGCAGCAGTAGGGTGGGGAATCTTCTTAAAAAAGGGTTCAGAATATAAACTGTGTAAGTAAATTTTACTGCTTCCTTTTTTCATTGCTTGCTCACCTTCTTTGGGTCATAATTCAAAAAACATTTAAGAATTTCAAACAGGTGAATGCTTCTATTGCATTAAAAATTAGACATGTCCTTAAGAACTTCCTTAGTTCAAGGCCTAAATCATAAAATGGCATAAATGAGGCACTGCAACCATTTGTGTGAATCAGCAAGATTTACCTCTTTGAATCCTTTGAACATCAGGGCACAGTTTTCATACAAGGCCTTTGAATTTATTATGAGGTATACTTCATTTCAGGAAAGTGCAAAACCATAACCTCTGTATCCCACATGGTATAGATCCATACAAAAATGAAACAGGCAACCTGGAGCTGCTCCTAAAAGTGTAAGACTGAATAGCTATATGTATCCATAGTAATTTAGGAGGATGAAAAACCTTTAGTTACTGTTAGAATGTTTAGATACTAAAAAAATTGTATATTTTTAGTTGAAGAATCAGAGCTTGAGAGAACAAATTTTGCAATTTAAAGTAAATAAAAATAGAATGTGAGACCATACAAATACAGAATAAAAACTTGAAGGAGTAATTTTAAACACCTTAGCTCAAGGAATGTTACCTAAGTTCTAACCAGTTGCATTAAAAGAAAATTACAAAAGAGTGCAACTTTATATGATGACTCACCACAAATCCTTTCAACAGAACAGATTTATGCAGCCACTTTGCTGTTAAATAAAAGTAGTAATTTATATTTTAACTAAAAATATTCAGTCATAAGCAATTTTGGAAAGAATATTTTATTCTTCAGGGAGAAAGAACAAAACCCACATAACAGTAAGTTGCATACTTTCAAGTAGACTTTGGGCTCACAGTATATGAAATAGTAAACTCTTGATGCTGGCATTTTAAAATACAGAATTTTAAATTTGTGATTCAAAGTTTAAGCTGTCCACTATCAAAATCAATATAATAGATTGGAGTTTTCTTGTCCCAGCCAGAATGCAAAATGATGCAGCTGCTTAAGAGCACTGCACATGGAGGCAATAGATTTTTTGCTTTTCATCAGCATAGCGTGTGGCATTCTGAGCTATTTCCAATGCATGTGTTGTTAGGCAAATACAATATTTGTAAAGTAAAATTCATACAAATATCAATTTTCCCAAATTCCCAGTAACTCATCAGTTTAATAGGAAAACAAACAAAGAAACAAACAAACCAAACTGTGGATCAGATAAAATATTATAATAAATTGGGACAATGAATTCTGAAGAATCAGTGGAACACAGTGTTTGCAGTAGCCAAAGACCCATTCGTTTTGTGCAATTTTGTTTTGTTTTACCTTTGAGCAGCCATGACAAAAGCTGTGGATGATTCTGAGCAGAATGACAAAAGAGTGAGCATATGACTGAATCCATAGAAGAAGCATCTTTGATGGAACATACCTAATGTATCCATTATTTGCCACTGGGAAGCTGTCAGAAATATCCTGACCCTAATCCAGGCTAATGTGGGGTTACAGTAAATACATATATTCAACTGCAGGTGTTAAAATATATTTTGTTTAGTCTGCAATTCCTTTTCTTTATGTCAGAATCAGGTAATAAGCTACCTCAGTTGAAGAGCTGTGAATCCAGTTTTCTAGCCTTGTTGTTTTTCAAGACACCACCATCCATCACCAGTTCCAGCTGTAAAAGGAAATGGATGTGCTTAGTAGCCAGCATGGTTTTCTGCTACTTGCTCTGGCTTACGTTGGGCAAGCTGAAAAGTTAATCATGTTCTCTCCTTGTTGTATGCAATCACTGTGTATCATCCTGCAGGGAGAGCTGAAGCTCCGGGAGATGGAAGAATCCCCTTTTTATCCTACTTCTATGAGTACTTTTTCCTAAGTTATATGGCTGATATGATACTTAGTGGAAAAATTAAGTGCTATAAAACTGCTTTCAGTATAGTACTTTAGGGTGACATTAGAGAAATAATTGTAGTAGCCAGTTTTGAAATCCATGGCCATAATAATCTATATTTGTAATATTTGTAATATTTTAGGACTGTCAAATGCAGAACTGTTACAAAGTACATGTGTTCTGCATATTTAGTTAATCAGGCATAACATAAAATTTCCTTTAACAAAAAAAAAAAACAAACAACCAAAACCAAAAACCAAATAACAACAAAAAAAACCCACCAAAACCCCAAAAACCTGAGAAAGGTACAGACAGAATATCCTACAAAATTAAGCCATTAAATTTTTTTTTTAGTGTGCGATCAGATAAAGAATAACCTCAATGGGAATGATCATGCCCCACACTGATAATAAGACAACAGTGAAAGCACAGTACAGGTGCAGCTGGCTTCATGTTAACCATGCATATGTTGATATTTTTAAAGAGGTGAATCAATTGGGCTGAGAATTCAGGGAGTGAATGTCAGTGGAAAACCAAACCAAACCAAAAAACAGAACTGTGGAAAACAAATAATACAGTGACAGGAAGAGATGCAACAAAGGAGGAATAAACAGGGCTTAAGATAAGGCAATTTTTATCTAAAGGTTGACAATTAGGAAGGGCTGCACTGATCTTTGTGCAAACATTTTCCTGATACCTGTGAGGAGTCTCATCCTATGAGACTGCTGCCTGTGATCTGAAGAGTGATATTATGTAGTTGATCTTCAGTTCTGGCATTCTCATACACACATTTTCATTGCTATAAAACTTACTTGGGTTCCAGTCAGACCTGTGCCATCACTGCAGTCCCTTTGGATTCTTCTGGAGATGCTGGTCTTCTGAAATTTCTTGGCAGGCAGAGCTAGTTGGAATTTGCCTTGATTTAATTTCACTTTAATTTAAAGAAGATGAATGCTACCCCTTTAACTGATTCTAGGAAGTGTTTCCAGCAAACTGCAGTTGCTTGTCAAGGGCAGGTTATAGAGGGAATCAGTACAGTACATTTTGTAAAAGATGCTACACTGGCTAAAATTCTCTCTGTCTCTGAGGAACAAGTCACACAGTGAAACAAGCATTTTCAAACTGCTTCAACATCATACCTTATTGTGAACTACTGGAAGAGATGTAAACATCCTAGCCAGTGGGTGGAAATGGTGCTTTCCCAAGCCATGAAGGTAGAGAATCCAAGTTTGGTTTGAACCAGCAGCAATTGTTAATGCAGCCAGACACTCTGCTGTAATATGAGATTTCACATATTTTACCATTAGATCCTGTCTTCCATAGAAAAAACATGCAAGATGCTATTTATCCTGTATTTTCATAGGTTTTGGTGGCTTTTCCTGGTACTTGGGAGTCTAGACTGTCAGGTGTCCATAAAAAGCCATAGTCGCACACAGTAAATCACACACAGTGTCAGGATGCATCAGACATACTGTGCAAAAAAGTCACACTTATGCAAAATGACTCTGTTCATGCATAACTTCTCTTCCTGGGAATCCCCAGTAAGTGTAAAATCTCCCAAACCCTTTCCTGATACGGAGTGGAAAGCTACTCCTTTCCTCACTGCAAAACATGTTCCATGGAGCTGTTTTGCAGCTGTTCAGAATTGCTCAGTGGGCTCAACAGGCCACAGAACTGTTCAGTTCAATTTCAAATTCAGGTCTGTTTTGAAACATTTGCCCTTCAGAGAGACCTGGACAGAGCAGAGGGCTTGGCAATCACCAGCCATAGGAAGTGCAACAAGCGGAAGTGTTGGATTCTGCACCTGGGATGGGGCAACCCTGGATGTTTGTATAGATTGGGGAATGAGAAGGTGGAAAGCAGTGCTGGGAAAGTGCCCTGGGGGTCCTGGTTGGTGGCCAGTTGGCCACGAGTGAGCAGTGCCCTGGAGCCAGGAGGGACATCCCTGTCCAGGGACATCAGGCAAAGCATCTCCAGCTGGGTGAGGGAGGGGATTGTCCGGCTCTGCTCTGCACTGGGGTGGCCTCACCTGCAATATTTGGGCAGTTTTGGGCACTGCAATATAAGAAAGATATTAAGCCATCAGAGTGTCCAAAGAAGGGCAATGAAGAGGGTGAAGGGCCTCGAGGGCAAGCCTTACGAGGAGTGGCTGAGGGCACTTGGTGTGTTCAGCTGGAGGAGACTGAGAGGAGAACTCATTGCAGGTACAACTTCCTTGTGAGGGGCAGAGGAGGGGCAGGCATTGATCTCTGCCCTGTGAGGACCAGGGACAGCACCTGGGGAATGGCCTGAGGGTGTGTCAGGACAGGTTTAGGTTGGATATTGGAAAAAGGTTCTTCCCCCAGAGGGAGGTTGGACACTGGACGGGCTCCCCAGGGCAGTGGTCACAGCCCCAAGGCCTGACAGAGTTGAGGAAGCACTTGAATTATTCTTTCAGGCACATGGTGTGATGCTTGGGGATGGTCCTGTGCAGGGCTAAGGGATGGACTCAGTGATCTTTGTGGGTCCTCTCAACTCAGCATATTCTTTGATTCTGTAAATGTCAAGAAACTGTTGAAGTGTGTGTGATCTGTTGACAGATGCTGTGGAGGAAATAGGAACCTCTTTTGTCAAGGTGTAATTCATAACATTTAAACAAATTGACATGTTTTTAGGACTTTACCATATGTTCTATTCATTCCAGAAACGGTCCTGTCTGTCCCTCAGAGGTGTGAGATACGCTGTTTGGGATGGTTTTGGCTATCTTTTTTATTTATGCCCTACCACTGATTGTCATGTATTGGAGATCGAAATACTTCAAAAATTAAACACGTAAACGCTCTACTCAAATCTATATTTAAAAATACGTGACTTGCCCAACAGGTTTTTGAGAGGAGTGCAGGAAAGCATGTCATCTTTACCATCTCCCAGATGCTACTGTATGCTGAGAGTCCCTTTCATTCAAGGCTGATACCATGAAATACAGACACCACTGACACTCTTCAGGTTTGGTTCGAGGTGCTAAAATGAGGGCAGATGGGGTAACTTCACAACATTTAGAGAACCGTGATGAAAATTCACTTTCTGCTTACAGGACATTGACCTGGATTGCCCAGATATGCAATTTTGTTACTAAATCTGAGCAGTTGTAAGGCTAAACTGCACAGTGTTTAATAGCACTACACAATTGGCCTGTTGCTCATAAATGAGTCTTATTTGTAGTATATTCAAACTATTTGGACATGTCATTGATTTCTCATAGACAATGGATTTTACTCTTGACTGCTTTGAACAGTCTCTGTGAAAGTAACAGCCCCTGCAAAAAGTGGAAGCAGTGAAAACTATTAGAAAAACGTTTGAATTTGGAAGTCTTATAATTTTTTTTTGTTTGAAAAAATGTTTTCTTTTAAAGCCTTAAAATTTAGATTTAAAAATATTGGGTTTAAGACAAGAAAAAGAAACAACTTTTAGTAACCTTATTCAATGAACTCTTAATTCTAAATTTTTTTTCATATTTTTTTTAAATCAGAATTGCTTGGTAGTAAATATAGATTACTTTATGGATTTTTTTGTTTTGTTTTGCCTTTTTTTAATTACTTGATATGTGAAAACTAAAAAAAAAAAAAAAAAGGGAAAATTTCTCAGACTCATTAAAAATTCACTGGTTTTCTTTTCATTCCAAAATTAATAAATGCACATTTATACAAAATAAATATGCACATATAGTGAAACACAGCCACTGGCAAATAAAATGAGCTCAAATTTAATTAATGGTATTTAATGAACAACATTTAATTAGCTATATGATTATCAATTGAATGCCGTTTTCTACTAGAAAATTCTCAAACCCCATCTGCTCATTATCACTTAGACTGCTATCTTGTATGTCTGTGTGAAAATGAAATCTACTTGGCCTTTCCCCATCCAGTTTCATGCACTGATAACGCAGGGGTAAGAGTGACTTGGTTGTACCAACCTTTGTAGCTGTATTTCAGACTTTAGTCCTGATTTCTTGTCACTTGCTTCTCTTTCAGACTACTTATTACTATTTATAATGATATTTTTATTTCCTTCCTCCCATACCTAGAAGCTCAAATGTATTGATTTTATCTTATATTATGATATAAATCATATTATCATGATACATGTACTTTATTGTTATGATGACAGTATTTTAGCTAGGATTTTGTGTAGTTGATAACATACCCAGGTATTTCATGATTTGATATTAGGTTACAGGGTATCTATATAACATTACATTGAAAAAGATATGTAGAATGTAAGTCCTTTTCGTTGTGCATTTGTTTAGGTGTGTTATTCTCTTGGTTTTATCTTTGTTTTCTGTTTATCCTTTCTACTCTTTCTGATGCTTGCTCTCCAAATTCTTTGTTGTGTTCTTTTTGAAGTATAAAATAACGGCTGAAAAGACATAATTAATACTTTGTCAGTCATTTACCCTAATTTCCACTCAGAAGAAGGAGGAATTTCTCAGGTAATTGTTAAGTAACTGATTCTGAGATACATTTGTACTGCTATTTTAGTACAGACCAGCATTAGAGCTCTCTGATGTCTAATTGATTAGTAAATTACTTCATTGACTCTCTTAATGGTTGAATGAACTCAAGGTCTGCACTTTCTTAATGAATGAAGGCATGGTCTTTATTCAATAGAACATTAAATTCTGACTGATACTGCAACTGAATATCAAAACCAGAAAGTCTTATAAAGCATTTCTTTAGTAAAGTGTAAGAAAAAATAAGCCTATTTTAAGAGTGTTCTTTTATTTCATGTAGGCTGTAATTTTCCTCTTTATGTCCCTGTGGTTTTGTGGTAGATGTGAGTTATCAGGAGGAGTAATGAAGGTGAAGACTTGATTGGTAATTTTGCAAAGGTGATATGTGACAGCAGGAGCTGTATCAAAGCTGACATCTAGGGCTTGGGAAGGGCAGGTATATAGGAAATACAACTTGTCAGAAATATAGGTAGAGGCTTAATGGTGCAGGATTAGGTTGTCAAGAAAAAATGTAGGCACTAATCAGAACAAATTAAATCTGTGCACCTGTATATTTGCAGTTTTTAGATGGTATGCTTAACGCATGCAGCTTAGTGAATAATTACAGTGAAGTGCTCTGTGACTCTGTGAGATCAGGTGGCTAAAGCAACTAGTAAAAAGAATTCTGTAGTATTGACTGGAATAGCCAATAGTAATGTCTGTGAAAATTGTTTCTGGACTAAGTTTTAGTAGTCAAGAACTTCCTTCTGATATCTAAATAGAATTGGCTTTTTCCTAATGTCAGCTTGTGCCTAATTACTGTGTTCAACCTGACCACTAATCTAATGAGTTTAGCATGGTCAGCAGCTTTATTCCTGGCACAAGGAGATGGAATTTTTCCTAGCAATTTTTTTACCAAACAACCTGAAGTTCAATAAAGCTTAACTTACTTCACAGGTCTTTACTGTGAATCTCAGCCACTCTGGAAGCTGTCACTGACCGACAGTTTTCCAGGAAATAAACAGGCTTCAGAAATAGCAGCTGCAGGCATTCTAATTGAAAACAATGAAGACTGCAAAGGTCTTTTCAAAGTACATATATTTAGTCATTTTTTTCTATAGAACTTTCAGGTTTTTTTCACACATCAGTTCATCTGCCTTGGTTTTGTTAGAGCTCTCCATGACAATAACTATTACGACTTGGGCTGTAAAACTTCCTGTTCTATCTCCTTTCATCCACATGCTCGTAAATTCCATTTTGAGCTGGCATTTTACATACCTGGTCTCTGTCCTTTTCAGTGCAGATTTTCAGTACAGTGCTCATGGTAGTCACTGAGATGTGCATGATTTATTTTTCCCTGAAAGAAAATAAAAGCAGCATTACAGTAACTTAATCTTTGACATGATAAACTTTGTACAAAGATGACGACTAGTGGACAGGCGTCAAGACTTTGGAGCATGAAAGATTTCTGTGTTTGACTGTGACAACCTGGCAGAAACCCATACAGGACATGAGGAATTGCCCCTTGCCATCTTTGTGAAATGTTCAGATAAAATAAAGTCTTTCCTGCTTTGCTTTGTTCTCCTTGTTTATAATACACCGCAAGATGTGTGGAACTGAGTTTCTCAAGCTCACAGCTTGAATTTTGATTTGCTTAATTACAAAATCACTATTAATACAGTTGTGGCAGACAATAATAATAAAATATTCAAGGCACTAAGTCTTGTAAGGAAAAATTATTTTGTTTCTCAGTAGAAAACTGTGGAGGTGTTTTATGAATGCTTCATTCTACTTAAAATATGTAATTTGAAACACTAAGTGAAGTTTTCTTTTCAGATGCTTGGAATGATTATGTACATTTTGAAAAATAAACATTGACTTCTTCAAAGCAAGGTTCTGTACTAAAGCCAGTGTGTTTCATATGATGGACTAGTTCCTCTAGTTGGAAGTTATAAGGTTTATTATGGAAATTTCACCTGGGAAAGGTTACGAGACTCTATCAATGTAACCTATATCCTTTCACACGCTCCTTCATAGGAGGAAGTTAGGTAGGGATGCAACTGTTAGGCAGCATTCCCCAGCAGGAGGAAGAACTTTCCCACATTCCTTCACCAACCCCAGGAGCAACACATCACATTCCTCCTGACTGTGGAATCAAGACAGACACAGTATAGCAGGAAGAGTGGAGTTTGTCCTGCTGCAGAATGTGACAGTCAAGCACAGGGCTGAGCAACAGGAACCCCTGGACAATCCCCTGATTCCATCATTTGCTTCACCTGATAACCCTTCATTCACAGCTGGGCTCCACTGTGGCCCAGCTGAAGTCTATTTGCTGCATATATAAGCTAGTTTTATCAGCTGTAGAGCTAACAAAACCCCTCTGCAACCAGAGGGGTTTGTCAGCTCTTCTGGAGGTCTACTGGGAAGTTAAGGTTTGTACATGATCTCTGAGGCTTAATTTTAGACTGAAGTATTTCCCTGATATTGCACCACAAAGAGGAGGGGCTTGAGTCTTTGTATTTAACTGCTGGTGTTTGCTTTTGAATGATTTTAAATGAACAAACAAGAAAAACCCACTAAAAAAAAAAAAACCTCAAAAAAGTAGCTTTGCTGGAGTTTTTTAGGATAAGGTTTAATCTGATATATGTTACAATTCATTGCTATTCAAGTGTATGTGTTGTGCAGAACATCCCTGCCAGTTTTATAAGGTGAAAGTATTACTGTATTGAAGTCCTTGGGGTTTGTACTCTAGAAGTGAGAGCTGCACAGAGCAAATGTTTTTCCTAAATATGTTGGAATGTTTTAAGGAGTAACTAAATGTCCAGAAGAACTAGAGTGTGTTTCTGTCTACACCTAGATGGGTATGCAGTTGGTGCTGACTGATGCATAGAGTTTCTCTATAAATTTCTCCAAGCTGAAATACTGAGCCTTAATACTTCTGAGGCAAATTTAGGTAGCTAAAGCAGATTTATTAATATAGCTGTGAAAACAGAAAAGACTTTTGTGATGAATGTTCATTTTTGTTATGTGAAGTTACTCAGTGTGCTGGAAAGGTACTTGTTGATGATTTCCCAACACATTTCAAGGCCATTGCTGCTGCAAATTAATGTGTCATGTTTTTTAAACTTCAGTACTAATCATGCTTCCTTTATCTTTGAAGGCATAAGTACTCTTGTGCCTGACTACTGTTTTTAATGAATGGATCTAGTATGGTCTGACTTCTAATCTTGGTGATTTTTCATGGAATTTAGTTTTGGACTAATAAAGTAGTAATGTGAAAGAAAAAAGTTTGATTACTGTCTTATAATTTTGGGGTTTTTTTAGATGTAAAATTGTGGTGAATAAGTAGTACTTAAGGTTTTTTTTCAGTAGAAAAAGAATGAAATGTTTGTATTACATGGATTGTAACTGAAAGACCTTTGTATAAGAGGCATTGTCTTTATTTTGTAGTCATGGGCTCTTATAATCTTTATCAAGTAGCTTCCTCTAATCTCTAAATAAATAGTAGCATAGGATTGTATTTTGCATTCTTGCCATATTTGTGTGTTGCTCCAGGAATTAATTTCTGTAGAACATGCTCTTGGGCAATTTAAATCAGATGTTATTTAATTTGTAAGGTAATGTTGTAAGATTCTCAGGAACAGAGGAAAATATACATCATGAGAGGCTTGTTAAAATATCAAGGAGAGAAGCAGAGGCTGGAAAATTGTAGATAATAGTAGTGAAATAGATAGTTTGAAGATTGAAAGGGTAAAAAATGTAATTTAGGCCAAATAATTTCATTTGGTTACTTTTGTAATTAAATTTCTATATAAACAAATTACTGTGCTGAGCTCATATAAATGTGGTTTGTGGGAAAGAACAGATTGTTCTGGAGAGAGTGCATATGGAAATTAATTTCTTTGTATTCTCTCTGCTTTAGAAAAATTAGTATAAACAAAAGCTTTGCCAGAACAGGAGAGTTTTTTGTAAGACTTCTTTTCTAAACAAGAAGTGACCCTACTCTCCACCAGTACTGCAGTTAGGTAGTAAATTCCCCATGGAGGAGGAAGGATGAGAAACCTAATGTTTGCAGCATATTTTTTACCCCTGTAAGTAGCCCTGACACCAATAATCTATGTTTTTAAGCGCTTCTCATCTTTGGTGACCTTTGAAAATGGGAAATGTGACCTCAGTTTGACTCCTGCAAGTTCCTCTCATTTGTAGTCCCTGTTTTTTTAAGTTTTGAAGAAGTTTCGGGTAATTTGGCTTGGAATTAGTTGAACACACTGGATAAAAGTTAGGAATCAATGCCAGTTGCATTCCTCTGGTTAAGATAATGTGAGCTGGCTTATACACTGAAATGTGTAAACTGGATAGAGGGAGAGAGAAGTAGTTTTGGGGTGGAAGTAGTGAACTGGTTGGGAACTATGACACAGGGTTGGTTCAGAATCTGGTCTCTGAAGTTCAGCAGGAGGATTGTTGTGGGTGTGCTGACCATGACGCTGGAGTTGTGTGAAGGATAGACCTACTTCCATATGGTGTAAATTTGTTTAAATTTTATGGCTTTTGACTCTGGACAGTCAGGCTTTCCAAATTATAGTGCTGCTTAAGAAATATGTACAAGTAAGTTTTCCCTTAAGTTACCAAACCTGACTTTGCTTCCCAGTCATTTCCCTAATCTCATTGTACTGGATATAGCAAATCAGAGCCCTTTATGAACTTTAGAGCAGTGTTTTCTAAAAATACCTCCCTTGCTAAAGATCACTTTCATAGGCTGTGCACCTGCTCATGTGAATGGTGCTGGAAGTGCAGCAGAGCTCTGCAACAAGCAGTGGCCCTGTTCTCCCCTGAGCAGCATGTTTCCTTTCCAGACTGTATTGGACTAGTCCTCTGTCTCTTGCTGGCTGTGAATGAGCTGCAAACCAGCCACTGTTCATCAGACTTCCCAGACTTTACGAGGCATAGCTGAAGGAAGGAGGAAAAGCAGCTTATCCCACGCAGCTGCCAGCTTGATTCAAAGGGAAATGCTGTACCAATGCTGTGTTATGTATCTAACTGTGCTATGAATCTAATGTTCCCTTGTGTTTTCCTTCTTCTTTGTATTAGTTATTCAAGCAGCCAGACTCAACACTTCTGTGGATAAAAACTATTGTTCTGTTCATGTAGATCTGGAGAATGGGCTTGTGCATTCTAATTATACTTTAAAATGCTGTTTGCAGGTTGACTTTATATTAATTTTAAAGGTAAATCTGAAGAACCATCTGCTCACACAAAAGCAGCCAATGAAATGATATTTCTCCTTTGTACTCCATCAATCAGCCAGCTAAATATGCAAGTAGATAAAGGGGGGAAAAACTGGTTTGAGCAGGTTTTGTATACTTACATAATAAGTGTTAATGTTGCATAAAAATCTGTTTTGGGCATAGTCTTAGAGATATTTGGTATATATGGTATTGTAATGATTTCCCTCAAAACTGAACAAATGAATTGGGGGAAAAAACAAAAAAAACACAAAGAAAACAACAATAAACCCCCACAAATGCAAAGCAAAACCAACCTTAATTTTGCCTTAATCTTAAAATGAAGAGGAATTTTTTATTCTTATTTAGGAAAAAAAATAAATCATAGTTCCAATACAGTTTAGGTGTATGGCTTTCAACACCACACCCCAAAGGGAGTTTTTTAGTAATCTGCACAAGCTAAACTCTCACTCTTGCAGATGTTCTCCACTGCTGCACAACCCAAACCAAGCAGTATCTCTTGTGCTGCCCGTATGTTCTAGGAAAAGACTTCCCAGTTTCTTTGACTTCTGGGTGGCAGTAGGGATTCAGAACTATAGGTAAAGGTGACATACATTCTGTAACTGATCTCTAGAGGTGACCCTTTTGGAAGGGTACTGAGGGTTAACAGCTATTTTTAGCCTCAACCACTCAAAGTATTTAAGTTGAAAAGCAGTGGCTTGAGAATATTGCCTGTTGGACTCCATGGGTTTTGCAGTACAGGAACAGTGCAAATGGGAATGCAGCCAAACCTGCGGAAATTTCTTCTCAGTACATGGAAAGTCTATAGTCAAACTGACTCTTAATTTAGGAACCTAAATGTATATTCAAGCTTCTAATGTGTAAGGCTACTTCATGGTAGTGGTCACTTTTTTTTTTCTGAATATAGCTATTCCCATGTCTTATTTAATTCACCTTTGAGTAAATCATACCTTTATCTTATTGAGAGCTTTTTTTGTTTGGGTTTTTTTTTCGTTGGTTTGGTGGTTTATGGTTTTGGGGGTTTTTTTAGCATATTTGCAAAAGAAAAACTAAAAAGTCTTACCTCTTCCTCCCAGCTCTCCCTCCTTGAGTACTCATTCAGACAGTTTTGAGTAAGCTTCACTCTGAGCTTCTTGCATGGATGTCTTTGGAATATAGAATACTGTCAAAGAATGATAAATATTATGTGAAGCCTAAGTATTTAAAGATGAACATAAACAGGTATTTGGTATTACAGGTTGGATCCATATTCACATCTCCACTAAATGCTTCCTTGAAAGTGAAATGAGAAATTAAAGGATACAAACATTGCATAATAGTTATCTCTTGCAATAGCAGATTGCTGCTGCAAAACTTCAAAAGATGCTTTTCCACTATTCATACTATTCTTCCCCCTCCTCCCCCACATATACCTCCCTCAAGTACAGAAGACTGAAATCATTAAAATGTTTTTTTTTCCCCATTTATGCTCAGTCTTGCCTTCAGGGTATTTGGACTCAGGTGGAAAACTTTTTATAAGAACCTGCTGGGTGTTTGTTTTCAAAGCAAATGTTTCCACTATGTTTTAATGTTAAATTTTTGCTAGCTCTTTACACATCATCCTATTAGTTTCTGCTTCAGGGGGTTTGGATTTAAACTGTACTGTAAATCCAAGTTGCTGTTGTACTATCACATTGTTGATGATCTGATAATGGGTATAATGGATTATTCTGTGTGTATATACAAAAAGAGTGGAAATGAGATAAGGGAATGTGTTGCTTGTAACTACTTTTTCCCCTTTTATGCTGATGTGCCAAATTGATGAAGTGTCAAGCTGTGCACAGATTAAGGTTTTACTAGCTGAGTTGATCTTTATTAGAAATATATTCTGAACCTTCCTACACATCTTATCAAAAGGATTTGCCTTAAAACCAAAAAATCCAGAAATGAAACTCAAGGAAAATGACCTTCATAGTCACAGGCAGAGTGTGGAGTGAGAGCAGCCCGAAGGAGAAGGACTTTGGAGTGTTGATGGATGAGAGGCTGGACATGACCCAGCAATGTGCCCTGGCAGCCTGGAATGGTGTCCTGGGCTGCCTTCAAAGCAGTGTGGGCAGCAAGTTTGGGGGGGTGGGGTGGAGTGGGGAATTCTCCCTCTTTACTCTGCTCTGGTGAGACCTTGCCTGAGGTCTCCAACACAAGAAGAACATGGACAACTGGGGCAAGTGCAGAGGAAGCCATGAAGATGATCAGTGGGCTGGAGAACCTCCCCTATGAAGACAGATTTGGAAAGTTGGTGTTATTCAGCCTGGAGAAGAGAAGGCTCTGGGGAAACTATAATACCTTCCAGGGGTGTTATAGGGTGTTATAGGGGGCTACAAGAGAGCTGGAAAGGGACACTTCACAGGGATGTGAAGTGACAGGACAATGGGGAATGGCTTCAAACTGAAAGAGAATAGGTTTAGATTGCATATTAGGAAGCAATTCTTTATTGTAAGGGTGAGGGGGCACTGGAACAGGTTGCTCAGTTAGTCAGAATGGATACTTAGAAGATTTTGAACAATGAAGTGGCCTCTTTCGTTGTATATGTTTGGCTTCCTGAGCAGGTGTTACTTGATGATGTGGTCCAAGTGTTACTGTGAATGCTGAACCCAATTCTCCTGGGCAGTTTTATTGTCTTCCTTAATCCTCATATATCCACCTCTTTGTGGTTTTTGATTGTGGGGATCCTTAATTCAGAATAACCTGGTAGACACTGTTCCAGTGTCAATGTAAACATAGGGTATCTTAGTCTAGAGGAAATGCAGAACTTTTGATGCTAATAGTGCTGTAGCATAAACTGCAAAAGCAGGTAAGAAGCTGATGATCCTGGAAGCAATTTTCTGAAAGAGACAGAGAAAGAGAAAAGATAGGATATATTTCTCAGTGATTTTACCACAGTAAAGTCCAGAAAAGCAAATATTTTCCTAGCACATGTATCTACTTTGTGTATATAAATTGTGTATGTATATAATATACCAAACAAGCTATTTACAATGGAGTAGTGATGGATTTTGTTGCCCACTCTAGTTCATAGGGAATGCACATCTGTATGTGTGTACCCAAGCAAGGTTTGTCTGATATTTCACTTAATATATGATGTACATTCTTTATGAAGGGGAAGAAATATTTTAAAGGAAGAGTAAGATTTGCCAGTCTCATGAGCTGATATAACACCTCATGACCCTGAAGCCTGTATTTCATGTTTGATAGGTGCTGTGTTTTCATTGGAAATACATCAAGTATGCCATCATCTCACTTCCTTCATGACTGCATGTACCAGATATATTTGACAAAATCCCCATTTACTTACATCTAACATATGAAAATGGAAAATAATACTGCATTGAAGATAGAGACTTTTCTGTTAATTGGACTGCATACTTATTCTCCTATTACAGTATCTTCTCCAGGGTTCTGCCATTAAAATGTTTACTTTTTGTATGGCCCATGCTGCTCTCAAAATTACTTGATTCACTTAAATATGTGCTCTTGACTGTCCATCAGCTGCCAAAACTCCCTGGATGTTTGTCTCACCATGCATCAAATTTCAGAAAAGCTGAGCAGCTCACCAACACAGAGGTGAGCTGAGGTGGTGTCAATTTCCTACTGAAAAGGTTGGCAGTAAAGGAAAATGTCTTCCTTCTAGATTGCTTATTTAAATAAGGGCATGCTCACTCCAATTACATGTCTGAGTTCTCATCAGAGTAAAAGAACGAAATTAGATGTCCTTTAATGTACATAAGAATCATTTAGGGCCCATCAGTGATCCCACTGAAGCTGAAGAATATTTGCTGTTGACTTCAGTGGGAGTAAGGGAAGGGGGCCTGTGTAATTCATAGTGAAATTCTTAATGCAGCCATTTCCTTTCATCTCAGTGCAATTACATTGATCCAGATGTTCAATTGCTGCATGCCTTCCTTTACTAATGAGCTGCTGACCTCAGCAAAGATTTTTAGTCCATTTTGACTTCAGGAATGCCATTTTATGCAGCCTGTCCCTGGTATCTTATTCTCCTACACGTTCTCTTAAGTATTAGAGAAATCGGTAACAGTGACCTTTTTGCCCTGTGGTTTTCATCAGCTTAATAGTGTTGAATTTGTAAGGAAACAAGACTGCTACAAATTTAGAAATAGAAACAGTATTGTCTGTATTGTTTTCATAAGATGGACTTTCATTCACCATTATGCAATCTCTGACATAGCTAATAGTTATGATAGCCTTAATTTATTTAGTTATATCTACAGATCCATAATAAGCCATGTCTCAAATGCAGCTTTCTATTTTGACTTAATAATTGTAGTGTTGTGCTATTGGTCTTATTTGGTTTATAAGCTGACTCTGCAATAATGTGATGAAATTGCATATAGGGGCTTGCTAATATGCAATTTTCTTCTAAGAACACATGTATTTTAAAGCTATTTTTTCTAAAGAAAATGACTTCAAACTGTTCTTCAGTTTAATGTGTTATGTGGAAAGGGTTGTTTGGGATCATTGTTCCATTTGTCAGAATATTGACTTAAAGCTAATATTAGGATGATTAATGACATATTACTAGTTATCTGTATGAGAGTTGAGTCCTGGTCTTGATAATAGAACTTTTCTCCTTCTGAGATCCTCAATTCTGTAAAAAAATATCATACTTCCACTAAATGAAGCCTGTGCATAATGAACCTGCTAAATGTGTGCATAAGGACCAACATCTTAAAAGACAAAGGAGTTAAACACAGGCAAAAGCTGAAGTATTTCTGTCTCTATTTAAAACAAAGATCTGATCAGCTTCATCAAAGACCTTAATAGCAGCACTTTGACAAAAAGCTCTCATTGCACTCCTTATGGCCTAGAAACTTGTAGTCTTCTATGTTCTTCTTCTAGTGGAACAGATTTAAGTTCTCTTTCTCAAAATATTCTTTCTGGGTAGTTAGTAAGCATTTTTGTATTTGTGTTGTGTGGAGATCCAGAAGTTACAGTGAATACAATAAGTTTAGTGTATACATCTATAAAGTAATCATAGTAAGCATTTGCAGTTTTGATTAGAAAAATAATGGATGCGGTGATTAAATTTCCAAACATGTAACAAGATGCGCTTGGACAGAAACAAATCAATCTACCTGCTGCAAGATATTCACCAAATAATAATGTATCTTTTTCTTCCACTTAATTATGATTAAGTTAATCGTAGTAGTTGAAAATATTGAATAATGCTATAATTTTAATGTTCTGCCTGACCTTCTACCTTTGCTACACTAGGACAACCACTCAATTTTTAATGAGCACTTTGCAGGAATAACACCTTTGAGATTAACAGCTTGGAGGACAAGTAAAGAGTAGTGGAGGGTAGATGTGACTGTGTTTGTGTCCCAAATGATGTTAAATTATACAAGAAGAAAGCAAATGCAAATTGCAACCAAATTCAATTAATAGAAATTGGTTAGTGTCAGATGTTGCACTGGACATTTGGAAGCTGTGATAAATATGGCCCATTATGAACCATATATTAAATATGATTTAGAACAGTAGGGTGCTGCTCTGCTGGCTGACATTTCTTTTGAGGCACGGCTCTGTATTATGGAATTTCTTTTTCAGGTCTCAATCTTTTAACTTCAGAAAAGCTGGGTTTGAAGGCTGCCTCTACAAGATGCTCTCAGTTTGAAGGTGTCAGCTCCTTTTTGAGTTGCACAGGTCTTTAAAATTTCTTGTTTCATTTCTGATATGTAGATGGTGGAAGAAGAGAATCATCAGCATCTGGTACAGAGGGCAATAGATGACTTTGGATTTTAAGAGGAATATAACTCACCTGACCCATCTCTTTCTTACCTGTACTATGAATGCAAGTAGTGTCGTTCCTCTGTGCGTTCTCCTGTGAGATGTGAGAAACAGCAGCAACCATGGGCTGGTTCCTGCCATGCTCTAGGCTTCATGGGAGTCAGGACCCCCTTTCTCAGAGGTACAGCAATGATAAATGGTATCTTCATTTTTCCATGGCTATGGAAAAAGACTAAAAAAGACTATGAGCTGCCACAGCACCCTTATTTGGTGTTGATACCTGTTTCAAAAAGGCAAATTATTTCCTGAGCTAATAACATTTTGTTCTCCATTTGGTCTCCATTTTAAGTACTTTTCTTGTTGAGGAATACATTCAGTGCGTGTAGGAGTACGAAATTACACCAAATGGAAGAGAGACCATGAAGTGACTTGATGAGATTGAGGAATCAAGAAGGAGAGCTACAAGCAAGAGGAGCTGTTTCATATAAGAAGTTTATTGTCGTATATCGGGTTGTTATGGGTTTCCTAGTTTAAGAATTCACAGTCGTAAAGTTAAATATCATTGTTGCGTGCTAGACAAAATGGAGTCTGGTTTTCTCCCTCATGTTGTCCCCGCTCCCTGATTGGTCAGATTTTGCCACGGTGGAGGGGAGCCTTTCCTTATATGGTTTTCTCTTCCCTTGTTTACCTTTTATGGTTATGATTGTCTCCCATCTTTCACGGTGGAGGATTTGCAGGCTCCTCCCAAGTTCAATGCCCTTTCTGGAAAGTTCCAGGCTGCCCTCATATGAGCTGGCACCATTTTAATAAATGGGCCAATCCATCATACCCCTGCCTGGAGTGCGCCACTCCTTCTTACCCTCAAAGGGTCTTGTCAAGTGCAGGTAGCTCAGGGTGCAGCTGCAGGTTGGGCTCTGGGTGGGAGCCCCAGGAAAGATGCCATTTGAAAAAAAGAACTGCCTTTGTATAACAAAGGGCACCTGTGGCTCAACCAGGTGAGTGGATCCTCAGGTAGGGCAGGAATTGATGACCCTCAGACTATCAGGGTATAAAAACCCAAGGGTTCTTCTGTTCAGGGTCTTTCCTTGGAGGCTTGAGCTGTTATTTTGTGATTTAGTTATTGCACCAGGATTAAATTCTGAACATCTGGGGGTCTGCTTTGGAAAACCTAGAGTCAAGCTCGTGAGGAAACATGGATTTTGTCTGAGTGCAGGATGTGCAGATGCAAGGGGGCCTCGGTCCCAGCTCAGGTGGTGTGACAGTGACTGACAGAGCAGCTCTGGCTTGGTTGGACTGGAAAGGTTCCGTAACATTACGTCAACCCTGCTGTGATTTAACTCTACCTTCTGTACTGCCATAGTGGTTTTCATTAATCTGGGTAAGACCTTGGGTGTAGTCTATCTCACATATCTCCTGGAGATCAGTTTAATTAGGTTCATATAAAATGCAGTTAAACAGCTGTGGTGAAGCTTGTTATTACTGCCACATATTAGTGTTTCCAGTCCACCTCATATGGAGAAGTAGCCAACTTTCAGTTGGAGTTATTACATTCCAAATGTTTACTTAGCATAAAATCCAGCAGTGTGAAGGATTGCTTGGGTGTGACAGATGGCATATTCTGCAATGTGTAAAATCATTTTGTGGGCAGAATTGATTCATTTAAAAAAAAAAACCTGAAAACATCCTTTTTTATCTCTTAAGTGATTGGCAGATTTTTTTCCCCTCCACCTTTTTCCTGTCCTTCAGAATGTTTATTGCTTTAACACAGTTCTGATGTCCTTTCATTTTTGTCTGAAAATACTATTTTATAAGTTCTTGGGGTATTTTCTCCATTGTTGAGGAAAATTCTGTTTGGATTTATTTTATTAACTTGTGGACAACCTGAGTAATTTTTTGGGCTGTATATGGCTTTTGCCCCCAGTTAGATATACCAGGCTGGAGAGAATTGGAGCAAACTTTAAAAATAAATTAAAAATAAGAGCTGTTTGGGGTCTGACTGGTTAATATATCTAGTTAAACTAGCTGGGTGAGCAAGCTATTGCTACCTGTGAAGTAGAAGGACCAATTTGCTGTGGAAAGGTATTTCAAGGTGATTTCCTTCTCTAATGGGAAACAGAAAAGTAATTTATTGATTGTGGAACATGGGAAAACTTACTGTGGAAAAGAGATGGTTTAATGGATTAAACTGTGATTAAACTCAACACATACATTTGGAGCTTTAATTTAACTTTCAAGTTTATATTTTTCTGTTATATCTGAAGGAGAAACCATGTGAGATTCAATTATATTTTTCAAAATAAACCAACTAGTCTAAGTAGATAAAGTAAGAGACCAGAACTCATTTTATTAGATGATCACATTTATAGTAGCATTGCCCTTGAAGGTATTCAGACTTTTGTCTATTTGAAGATGTCTTTTATTTGTTTATGAAATTAGCACTTGTTTTGGCAGAAGCAGGGACTTCTTTAATGGGTTTTTATTGCTAGTACATAATCCTAGACATTGTCACCTAATATCCTGTCTCACTTGTCTATTTTTGACACTTAGGCCCTCCTGCAAAGATTCGTATACCACAGTGAGGGCTCTTATGGCAGACCAGCAGGTGGTCTAACCACCACATACCTCCATGAAGTGCAGACCTGTTTGTAGGTCTGCATTTGTCCAGTTACTGCGTGCCAGGGGCTGCACACATGTACTCGTGAGAGGCACTGAGTATGTTTCAGTGTATTGTTTGTAGCTGCTCAGTTGTTAATCTGTGGGTTGGCAAATTTCGATAAATAATCATGAGTGTTCAGTGATATTATAGTTCCATTAGACTCCTAAACAGGCATATATATCTGTCAGACCTTATTATAAGGTGCTATTTTAAGTGTTTAATTTGTGATTAGGAGATATTAATAATAAATAGTATCTCCCAGCAGGGTGCACAGGTCATTAATTACATAAGCCGTGGCTATAGCTTATTCTCATAAATCACTAACTCCTACAGCTCTTCTTTAAAACATACGTGCAGCATGCTATTTATGAAAGAAATAAGATTTATGAAAGAAATCAGAAGACTTAAAACATCTGTTAAACATCGACTAGCCATTTATAAGTGAACATTGAATCCAAAGGAGACTTGCTAAGTCTTTCTTCAATGCTTTGTTCATTATACCATTATGATTTCTTGCTTTCTGTAACACAGTTTGCTGAATGCTTGTAGAGAAGTGTTGAATGATTTGACTTGGAGGTGTGGGCCCTATTGCAAGACTTGATATTACAATGACTGAGAACTTTTTGGAAAGTTTTACTGTTACTTTGTATTATTTTTGTATACATTCCATAGGCAATGAGTTGAGGTATTTCTAGAATTGAAATGCCTTTAAGAAGTATATTTTTTTATTCAAGGAAAATATTTTGATTTGAAATAGAGATAAAATACAAACTTGCATTGTTAATGTTCAAAATGGACTGCATGTAACTAAAAAAAAAAGTTAAAGAAAAACTCCTACCTATTCTAACTACCTAAAGTTACATAAGTAAATACCACCATATTGGAATGATATCCCATTTTTTACTCAAATCTGCCTTTTGCTAGCTGGGAGGAATTTCTGAGGGTATTGTGTTTCTCTGAACGTCTTGCTTTGTACCAGTTTGTGAACTGGTTGAATGGAAGAGGGGGACCCTCAATAAGGTTCCAGACAATACCAAGTTGGGCAGGAGTGCTGATGTGTTGAGGAGTAGGAAGGCTTTGCAGAGTTATTTGGACAGGGTGGATCAATAGGCTGAGGCCAATTGTATGGAGCTCAACAAGGGGAAGAGCCAGATCCTGTTCTTGGATCACAATAACCCCATGTAGCTTCAGGCTGGGGCGGAGTGTCTGGAAAGTTCTCAGGGGAAAGGACTTGAGGATGCTGTTTGACAGTGGCTGAACATAAGCTAGAGTGTGGCCAGGAAGGCCAGTGTTATCCTGGCTTGTGCCAGCAGGACAAGGGCAGTGACCATCCCCTGTATAGGGCACTGGGGAGGCCACACCTAGAGTCCTCTGTCCAGTTCTGGGTCCCTTGTGACAAAGTCACTGAGGTGCTGGAGTGAGTCCAGAGAGGGGCAATGATGCTGGAGGAGAGTCTGGAGCACATATCTGATGACTTATACATTTATACATGAGTTATACTGTTATATATTTAGATCCTAACCCCCAAATCAGCCAGAATCCATAAATTCATATGAACCAGAACACTATATTTTTGAGACACTCTGCAATAGTGTCAGCCATGTTCAAGATGATGCAAAGTTATGCATTAGCACAGTGCAGAACAGAGCTAGTGAAGCAAACACTGTTTCTGCCCTGGAGTCTGCTTCTCTAGCCTGAGTTCAGAGATCCTGACATGGCATCTTAAAGGATGATTCTGTGTCAGCAAGTGGAAATCCCGCTCAGATTGGAGCCTTTGTTTCAGTGCTCAATTATTTTGAGACTGAACTGAAGAAAGCAGCTTTCTGCTTAAGAACCCTGAACTGAGACCCTGTTCTGTTTTTGAAGGTACTGCTTATAGATTACTGTAAGTACAAGGTATAAAGTCTAGGAGTACTGTTCTGAACATTTGGGAAATTCCTCTGCTGGCATATTGCTATCATCTGCATCACCAAATAATCTCATTAGTATATAATGTACCATGTGCATGAATGATATTTCAATATCCTGTCTCCTTTAGAGTATAATGTGTACACATCACTGGATTTGTGTATACTTTACTGTGATATACTCATTTCTGAACAGTAGAATTTGAATGATGTTCCCAGCAGACCCTGCATAAACAGTGAACAGCAGAGTGGCCCTAGGGCAAAGTGCTGAGATATAATATCAATGTGCCTGTGTTCTGACATTTAGCAAGTGAGTGATGAGAGGTTTAAAGGCTTTTTGTATTTCCCTGCTGAAAGATTTGAGGAAGGGCAGAGAGAAGAGGGGGGG